>JAJKFI010000007.1:27142674-27163093 GCA_029204185.1 Lerista edwardsae
AACTAACTAACTAACTAACTAACTAACTAACTAACTAACTAACTAACTAACTAACTCATCGCTATGTTGAAGCAATCTGTAGGAAATCTAGCCCAGGCCAAAGACGACATCTGGGTAAATTCAGATCCTGGCAAGAGTTTTGTGGTTTGGGAAATCCAAACTGAATGTGAAGTGTAATTTCATCAACAATTTTCGCGATTGCCTGGGAACTGGAACTTATCATTAAATGCCTAGAATTTATAGTCCTGCATCCAGACCTGTAAATCATGAACCACAAGCTCTGTCACTTCTCACCGACTCGAGTACTTGATCTTATTATGGTCTATTTACTAAATGCCTCAGTTCTCTTCTTATTAATATCAGCGTGAGAATGTCAATGGCTTGTCGGTAGGTGCAAAAGCTGTGTGGTATTTATAAGGATTATACCTCCCAACGTTGGATGAGAAAATCTGAAATATTTTATAGCATCAGGCTTCTTTCCCCAGATGATGCCGCTAACAAATTTTTCTAGAGTTAAAAAAGAAAAAAGCGGCACAGCCAGAAAAAAACACGAAATGCTATTTGGGAAGTACCATGTGCATCGGATTATAAAATAAAGCGTGGATCTGGGCTGAGCTACATATTGTCCTATTGGCCTCTCCCCAGCATACATTATGCTGGCCGTATGGAATCTCTCCTACATGCCACAGGGATTGTATGAGAGGCCTTGGACCTTGTAAGATGAGCCAACCCCATGGACAATGTGTGTGTCTTAAGAGGAACTATCTGCACGAATAGTCACAGGGCTGTGTGCTTTGTGACTCTGTTCCAGGCTGATCCAACACACTGTACAAACATACACACAGCCCAACCCTATTGACAGCCTCTCCCCGCAACGATGCAGCCATCTAGACCATGCACTCTGTGTGTGTGGGGGGGGGAAGTCACAGATGTCTCCTCCAAGTAAGGGAATATTTGTTCCCTTGCCTGGGGGCAGTGCTGTTCCTAGAGGGGTGTGTGTAAAATGCTAAGTTTTGCAGGAGCCTGAGATCCTGGGTCAAGTAGGCCCCTCCCCCTCATCTGCATCACCATTCATGGCTCAGAGGCTTTTCTTTCCAAGCCAGGAATGGCTCTGGAGGCAAGAGAGACTGCTTTACACAGGAGCTCAGGTGCCTGTAAAACTTAGCATTTTGCCCCCCTCTATGAATGCCACTACCGGGGTGTGTGTGTGTAGGCCCCCATGGTCCCACTGACTCTACTTGGACTGTGCCTGCGATTAAGGCTTCAATCCTATCCACACTTACCTAGGAGTAAATCCCATTGACTGTAATGGGACTTCTGAGTAGACATGCGTAGGATTGGGCTCTGAGTGGACTGGGGAAGACAGATCAGGGCTGGGGAGGGTAATTGGTGGTGCCACCCCTGCACATACCACCCAGCCTCGATCTGCCCTCTCCCCACCCTGGTCTCCTGCCCAACCGGCCCCGATACACCCCATTTCACCCGTCCCCACTTCCCTCCTGCCTTATCAGCATCAGCCGGGCTGAATAAATGGTGAGTTGCCTTTTGTGACAGCTATAAAGGACCTTGTGCTGTTGGAATCCAAGTTATGGCAGCGCAAAGCCCCCACAGGACTGGGACCACAATCAGTCAGCCAACCCATTAATAGGACCAATCATGCCCACAGGAGGGAGGAAAAAGGGGCCACGCTCAGTTCTCCTTGCCCACCTTCGCCCCCCCAAAGCACTATTGATGCAGAGGCGTATTTACTGTGTAGCCCGGGGTGGTGCGAGCCATGGGCACCGGGCAGCGGCGGGGCAGCGGGGTGGCGGGGCGCCATTGCGCGGAGTCCGTGGAGGAAACCGCGTGCTGTTCGGCCCGCCCACCCTCACTCGCCTCCATTTCGCTCCAAAATGGAGCTATTCTGGGCACAGGGAGGCGTGGCTGGACAATGCATGGGGCGGGGCAACATTCTGGGGGTGCAGTTTTGTCGCCCTGCCATGGGCGCTCTCGGGCCTCTGTTCATCCCTGTATTGATGACAATCTAACCAAGAGAGTTCATACCCCCGGCTGGGGCATGTTCTTATAGCTGAAACATAGAGTGACGCCTTGTCCTCATTGGCAAGACCCATTCTGACACAATTACATTTTTTGGTGTGACATCAGTTTATTGATCTGAATCCAGACTAACTGAACTTGGAATTCAACTTGCAGATCACAAGGGTATGATTCACAAACCAATTATTTAGATGAAGTCCTTGGATGTGAGCCTGTTAAGTCGATATGCCCTGTAGATACGTCCCGTTTTTAATCTTCTAATGAATTTCTATTACAAGTTAAATATGGGGGCAATGAAAGCCAGTTTACAGCTAATGCCAAATTGTAGCTTGATATTGTGGGACTGAGGACGCAATCCTAACCTGGAGTTAGGCCAGCACAGACTATATTGCCAGTAAGTCGGGCCACTTATTATTAGACACAAGTGACATTTTAAAAAAACAAACATGAAACCTACTGAACACACTGTCCCTCCTTGCCAGTCTAGGGTACTTGGCTTCCATGTGATACTGTTCTGCCAGAAACTCCTGCTGGGCCTCCCTGAGGGCCCTGATGCCCCACTGGGCTGACTGGTTTCCCCTTAAAGCAGCCCTGGTGCAGTAATGGTGGGAACACGAGCGGGCCTTACCTCTTCAAGCACACCAGCCACACCACAAAGTCAGTCCCGAGCCAGAAGGTCCAAAATCCAGTTAGTCCGTGATCCAAGTTCTGCAGTCCATAGCTAGTCCAATGATCAGAATGCCAGGTCAGTCCAGGTCCAAGTTGTACCAAGGCAAACCGGAATCCAAGCTCGTAGTCAGTAGTCCATGCACATGAGTCAGATACAGGTTTGTCAGTCTGTTCTCTCCACTTACAGCAAACTTTGCTCCTACCACATTCCACACCGCTATGCTGCTCCTGCCTCTACATTTATACATTTGCAGGCCTATCAGAGACTGTTGCTGGGCAGACTATAGCTAATCAGCCACACCCATCTGCACCTGCTGAGTGACTCAGCACTTCTGCCTCTAACCAGCCCTCATTAGCCTGCCTGGGCTACAGCTGTGCTCCGGAGGCCAGCAGGAGTTCTGGGGTTAACCCTGTGTGCTCTGGAATCAGCAGGGAGGGCACTGCTGACACCACAAGCTATGTCCATTACGGATACTGACATCCCCTGAAATGCCGAAAACAACTCATATCTGCAACCTAATTATGGATAGGGCCCCAAGTTATCGACATGTCGACCCAGTGTGTGTCGACCCAGTGTGCAGCAGCAATTAAGAAGGCCAATTCCATGCTTGGGGTCATTAAAAAAAGGGGTTGAGAATAAAACAGCCAATATTATCATGCCATTGTACAAGTCAATGGTAAGGCCGCACCTGGAATATTGTGTTCAGTTCTGGTCGCCGCATCTCAAAAAGGACATAGTGGAGCTGGAAAAGGTGCAGAAGAGAGCGACCAAAATGATTACGGGGCTGGGGCACCTCCCTTATGAAGAAAGACTGCAGCGTTTGGGGCTCTTCAGCCTAGAAAAAAGGCACCTGAGGGGGGACATGATTGAGACATACAAAATAATGCACGGAAGGGATAGAGTCGATAGAGGGATGTTCTTTTCCTTCTCTCAAAACACCAGAACCAGGGGACATCCGCTAAAACTGAGGGTTGGGAGAGTTAAAACAGATAAAAGGAAGTACTTTTTTACTCAGCGGGTAGTTAATCTGTGGAACTCTTTGCCACAGGAGGTGGTGATGGCATCTGGTCTTGATGCCTTTAAGAGGGGATTGGACGGATTTCTGGAGGAAAGGTCCATCGTGGGCTATAGGCAATGATGGATTGTGCAACCTCCTTACAAAGGTGGTGGGCTACTGGTATCGGGTGCAAGGGAGTGGCAACAGGATGCATCTTGTTGTCTCATGCCTCCCTGGGGCACCTGGTGGGCCGCTGTGAGATACAGAAAGCTGGACTAGATGAGCCTTTGGCCTGTTCCAGCATGGATCTTCTTATGTTCTTATGTTCTTATGTACATGCTAAAACAGGGGTTCCCCAACTCCTTTCCTTTGTGACCCATTTCATGGTGGGCACTTTTGTCCACAGATACCAGAAAGCTGCAGGGTAGTACAGCACGCAACCCAGAAGTTGCATCTGGGTCGTGCTGGGGTGCAGCCTTCTTCATTGGCTGCATTGTGCTGCGTAACATGATGCCTTCCCAATCTGTAGGTCATGACCAATTTTTGGTTGGTTGTGAACCTCCCACGACTAGGATGTTCCATGGCGGTCTGGGGCACAGGGTGGTGCAATGTGGCTAACGGTGCAGCTGGCACACTGGCGTGACCCGGAAAGCTATTTCCACATCACACGACACAATGCCTGCCGGCTTCCTGGTCGAAGCCAGCTGAGACTCACCAAAAATCAGGTCATGACCAGAGGCAGATCTAAGGGAGGGCAAAGCTTTAAGTTTTGCAAGAAGCCTTACCTTGCAGTGGAAATCACTCCTCTCCTGCACCGTTTTAGCCAATCCTCACAGGGAACAGCAACATCTTGGCGTTGCTTACTGGCTACAGCAGCAAGGGAGAGGAGGGATTTACATGACAGGGTAAGGCTTCTTGCAACACTTAGAGCTTTGCCCTCCCTGTAGATCCGCCTCTGGTCATGACACACAGCTCGGGAAACTCTGCCCTCCAGCATGAATGGCAGGAAGAAGCATAAAACTAAGGTCATGGAAGAATCAGGCTCAAATGCCAAAAAAATCAACTTTAAAGTCTCTCACTTTACGTAGAAGTGGGTTCTTTGACAGTTGCTTTTAATTGAAGCTGTTGTGCACACAGGTATGTGGCAAATATTTGGAGCTGTGTGTGTGTGTTTTAAATTGGACTATCTAATTTGCTCCCTTGTCTCAGTAGGAAATCCTGACTTACAGACATACACATTGATTTAGAGTCCCCCCCATTCATCTTTCCCTTTCATAACATAATAAATGTCTAGACGCAAGATATATCGTTCTTAATGGGATGCATATTTAATCATCTCTGCTCACGCTGCCGTTCTCCTAAGTTGGTTAAGAAAAATGGCTTTGTCAGAAAGCATGTAAACAAGTTTTCTGGGATGTAAGTTTTTTTGTGTTGTTTTTTTTTAAGAGAAAGAAATAATGTTTTGTACTTAACATTTCCTTCCGTGACATTCATTCACATGCACACATGCACAGACATGAACACAAACAACTTAGCTTTTTTTCCCTTCTGTTTTCTAATTTTAGCACACCATTTCATTTGCATTTCAGAAAAAAACAAACACTTGCATCCATCTAAAAATAGAATTTATTTCTACCCAAGAATTTTGGGAGCTGCTGCAATGCTCCATGAGAGGCAGGTTTTGTTTCTTTAAAAAAATGTCACATAGTTTTCATTGAGAAAAATACCAAGATACACAGGGCACAATCCTAACCTGGAGTTAGGCCGGCACAGTTAAACAGGCAAAAAATGGCCACCACCAGGGGCACCCTAAAGTGTGTTTGGACCACTCTTGGAGTTAGGGAGGATGGCGCACGTCTGTGTGCTGGCATCTCTGACACTGAGGGTGATCCAAGCATACTTTATGGTGTCTCTTGTGCCAGCCACACTTTGTTGGCCTAACTGTGCTGGCCTAATTTCAGGTTAGGATTGCGCTCACAATGTTATCCAACTACAGAGTACTGCATACTACTGAATATACATGAACAAGATTCTAATCAAATGTAAGTTCCAACCCAAGCACGGTTTATAATCAAAAGAACAACAGTTCATGAATAGGTAGACCCTTCAGGACATCAGATCCAACAATTGGAAGAGAAATGCAATAAAGTTGTTATTGCAAAGGATCCTTGCCACAATGAAAACCCTGAAGAAACCCATTTTCTTATCACAGAAAAAAAAAATTCACACCCTTTTTACTTGCTGGCAGCAACAGGAGTGGCCAAAGTGGCTTAATGTAACAGCTGCATATGATAAATTTTAGGCACATTTGTACCAACATGGAAGCCCTTGCCATCTCGGCCAGACAGGAGCCCAACCCTGGGTCGGCTGGGGCCAATAAGGGAGCAACATAGGAACAGCCCAGCTGGATCAGGCCAAAGGCCCATGTAGTCCAGCTTACTGCATCTCACAGTGGCCTACCAGGTGCCTCAGGGAGCACACAAGACAACAGGCTGCCTGCATTCTGTGGCCACTCCCTTGCACCTGGCATTCTGAGGTAAATCCTGAGGTAAACACACTGGTGGCCAGTCAAGAGTCTCCCCAGCATTTCTCTTGGACAGCAACCAGAACCAGATGCTCCTCTTCAGACATGTATTCATAGGAACAGTTATATTGGATCAGGCCATCTAGTCCAGCTTCCTGCATCTCACAGTGGCCCACCAGATGTGGCCTCCACAGGCCAGTGGGCTCCTTGCACCAGCTCAGCTGCCTCCTGAGTTGGCACAAATGTGGATTAGGATCACACCCCCAGTTAACTCCAAGCCTCTGGTGCCTTTTTTGGTGTACATATTTTCATTCTCAGAATTTGAATCGTGTTTCACCAATGGCTGTAAACCCCAGAATAGAATGGAGGGAGCCGTTTTTAATGACAGTATTTGAATGGAACGAAACTTGGAGCGGAATATGGATCAGGCCATTTACTAGGCAGTACGGTCGGTTTTCTCTAGCATGATTGAAGTTCGTGCATAGAGGGAATATTTCTCCTTTTGTCATGTGCAGTTGCTCCTGCCTGTCCTGTAATGAAACTTTAATTCACCTAAAGCAAAAGAGTGAGGGGGGGGGAATCCTTTTAAGAGAAAGGGGCCAGAAAAGAAAGTCAGCACAAAAGCCTTCGACTTCCAGATAGGCCTGTCAATAGTTGTGTATTACTCTTTGAATGAAAACTGCAAGGTAAGCACCGTTCCTGACACATATCATATTTGAAAAAAAGGCCAGAATGGATGCGGGTAATAAAGTATCAAAAAGTATGGCAATCCTATACTGGAATCTCACACCCTGCAGCGAGAGATAATAAAGGAGCATGAATGCATCGACTCTCTAATCCCGGTATTTCTCCAGAATACATCATAATTATCCGGCCGGACAAGAGGATTGCAGAATTGGCAGGTCATCTGCATCTCTCTGAAGTTTGTCTTCTTTTTTTGTCAGGGTGTTGATGCATGTAGGTTTGTGCTGATAAGAGTGGTGACAGAAATAGCAAATCCCCAACCGCTTTGGGGGAAGGAAAAAAGGGCTGGTAGAAAAACTGTCCCCCCCACCTTTTTACCCCATGCAACATATCCTACATCAAAAGACAGAAACAGTCCTTCTGTTCTCTTCACAGTTGGCCAGAATTCCTTTCACTCATCTCTGAGAAATGCCCCATCAAAAGAACCAAGCCGGTTCCTTTTTCTTCCACTCTGTCAAATGGAGTCGAATCCTTCAAATCAACATCTAAACTTAAAAAAAAAAAAAGAATCATTGGAATGTTAGAAGTTCTCACTGAAAGATCTGCGGAATAGATTTTCCTCCTAACAGCTGTGTTTATGGCATATGTTATCTCTCACTATCTTCTTAGAAGCCTGTCCTAGAAAGCCTTTCAGAGGCGTATTACTCAGCAAGGGATTAATCTTTGAAATATCACATCCTCGATCTGAATGTTTACTTTTGTGGAAGCTATAATGATTACTTAGCTTGCACTGTGTCTAAACAGTCTTCCAGGCATATACAGGGCTTCTTGGCATGGAACAAACATGTGTGTCAGGTAATAAACATGGATTTCCCATCGCTGAAGACTTAAAGGTATTAGAACCTCATAATATTTTTGAATGCGAGGCCTAAATTTTTCTTCACCAAGACAAATTTCAACATAGGGTGCATTTTATTTTATTTTTCCACCACAGAGCACCTGTAAAAACAGTCAAACGTACTTCACAAGGGATGGAGAAACAGGAACTTGAGACAAGTAATATTGGCCATTAGATTTAAATTCCCACTAATTAAGAGTGCAATCCTAACCTGGAGTTAGGCAGGCACAGTTAGGCCAGCAAGGTTTGGCTGACACAAGGGCCACCATAAAGTGCATTTGGACCACTCTCAGAGAGGCCAGCACACAGAGTCAGGGAGGATGGCGCATGTCTGTGTACTGGCTTCCCTGACTCTGAGAGTGCTCCAAATGTGCTTTATGGTGTCCAGTGGTGGGATTCAGCCAGTTTGCACCTATTCTGCAGAACCAGTTGCTCATTTTAGGTTGGGAGAGGGAAGAAAGGCAGCGGCTGCCCTGAAGGCCACCCTGAAGGACATTGAACCGGTTGTTAATTTATTTGAATCCCACCATTGACGGTGTCCCTTGTGCTGGCCAAACTTTGCTGGCCTAACTGTGCCGACCTAACTCCGGGTTATGATTGCGGTCTAAGTTGTTCCATATATGGAACAGAGTAAAGGGCTCAGGTTTAAACATGCCCAGAATGTGTACAGAATAAATAGAATATTTACCAACAGTGAATCAAGTAAACAGAGTGCGTCTCTCCAGATTTCCCTTGCCTCAAAGCACCGATGGCATAGAAGCCTCGGAGCCAATCTGGTCCCCTTCCGGGAATTTCCTAACAGACTGTTACCAAAATCTATACAAGCCAGAAATGTGTTGAAAATCATGCACGGTATAAATGGAACCAGCCGTCACCAGTTATGGAAAATGTCTGACTTGCAGTCAGTGTTGACAATTTTGTTTTTTGATCTGGTTTTGCGCTGTTATTACGCTGGTGCGCACGCACGCGCACGCACACACGCACACACACACACACCAATAAGCATGCAAGACAGAGGCTTGGGATGATTATTGTTTACTGAATACAATCACAATAAAACTTCAGGGAAAACTACACTAGGGAACAAACCCCAAGCATGTTGGCAGCTCCTCAATCGGGGGGGGGGGAATGGCCTGGCCGTTGACCTCCCCCATGCCCCAATGGGCGTGACATACTGGCTCCAGGTACCACCCAACAAAGGCTTGGGTTCACCTATCCCAGCCAACCCCGGAGGGTTGAGGCAGCTGACCAGTACCCACTTACCCAGGTAAAGCCTTGAGTTGGACTTTGCATAAACCAGCCAAGGGACTCACCAGCCAGCATCTCAACCCAGACAGGTGTTGTCAGACCGGTCCGGGCTCACCCCCCTGACCTTGCTTACCTCTATGTGTACCCTGGCCCCATCCTGGCTACCCAGCCAGCACGCTACCTGCCAAACTAAGGGGAACCCTTCCCAAACCATCTCTAATCACCACACTCACATGCCAGTCCAGGGTAGGCATAAAACCCAGCAACTCTGGCCAATCAGGTGACTGACAAAAAATTCCTTCCCAGCCCCTCCAATGAGTGACCAGCTAATCTCGGACTGTACATGATGCATCCTCCCTACTCTTCCCAGCTTTGCGTAGGGGAGCCACACAAGTGCTGCCAGGGTTCTAAAAGACTGAGCAAAGGTATGAACTTGTGTATTCAGATCTCCGTTTCCTGATTGGCCCATGTATAGGTTTGATAGCAAAAAATAGTAGCAGGCAAAGCAGCTAGACGTGGACTCCGATCTATAATGGGCTATCAGGTGCTTTTCAATGAGGGGATGGTAGACTTGCCCCTGAATATCCAAGAGGTCATCCTAGCTATGAGAACAGTTCTGCAGTAGAACAAACAGCTTCAGGAGATTGGAGGAAATGAGTCATCACCTATCGAACATCACAAGCAGAATTTGCACCTCAAACTCAGCACACAATCCTAAACAGCCTTGGATGGGCAAGGCCGGCCGGCCAGCACCAAAAACAATGCTGCTTTGGGGAGGCTGGAGCCTCCACATGGCAAGGGCACGTTCGCACCCTTACCGTAGGGGAGGCTCCGGTCTCCCTAATGTGCAACTCGGATCTGCACCTGCTAAACAACAGGCCCAGATCCGAGGAGACCGCGCGGCCCGAATCGAGGCTGCGTGGCCTCCCGGATGGGGTTCGGATTCGGCCTTATGGCTGAATCCAGAGCCTGCCCTCTCCCCAACCACAATCTCCCTCCACCCCTGCCAATCCCTATTCCATCCCAGAGCCTCCCTTGTGCCAACCAGCTTCAGTTGGCGCGAGGGAGGCTCCCCATTGGCGCTCTCAAGCCGATGCTATAAGTAGCATCAGCTTGAGAGCTTTAGCGCTGATGCGGGGGTGCCGCTCAGCACCCCTGTGTCGACGCTATGATGTAGCGTCGATGCGACGGGCCAAGTAGGATTGCTCTGTGAACGTTTTTCGACATAGGAGATCCAGGGCCCAATCCTAAGTCCCTTATTGTTGGCTGAACCTGCATATTGCTGGCTAAAAGTGTTGTGAATGTGCTGTAAATCCCATTCGTGGCACCCAGAGAGGAGGAAGTACAGGCAATGGGCAGGCACCAATGAGTTCCTGGTCTCGGTGCAGTGAGGAAGGGCCACCGGTGCTCCAGCAGGGCCAGTGACCAGTAAGTAGATTTGGGGCAGAGGGAGAGTAAGTAGATTTGGTGGGAGGGGAGGATCGGGCCCATGCAGGGCTGGGACACGGAGGTGGCTTGGACCACTGGATCTGATGCCCTGTTTTGAGTTGGGCAGCCCGACATGGGACTGCTCAGTTCTCCGCCTGCAAAACAGCTGCTCCAAAAACATTTGGAGATGTTTGGAATAGAGGGCTGGATACCTCCAGATTTGATGGCAACTTTGCCCCCATATAAGAGAAACCCAGATATTTAATAAACAAATTGAGCTTGTTAGAGTTGCTCATGTGACTTGGATGTGACAGCATTGGAGATGGAACTCCACTGCTAATGCTGGACTGAAAGGGTAATTATGCAAAGCCTTAAATTTTACTAGCTGTTAAAACTATTTGAATCTCTTCCATCGTTCTAATTCTCCTGCAAATAAAGTTGTGCTTGGCCTCCGAGTTGCACGTTTTATAGTTTTTCCAATGAATTTTAAAGCCTCACCTTGCCAGGGAGTGGAAGGCAGCCACCGCACCAGGGAATCGGAGACTGCCAGCCTCCCCATATGCTCTGTCATTCATAGACCTGTAAGCTCCATTGCTGTAGTCCTTTCCAAACAATGGCAAAGATGGTTCTGGACCAGGAATTCTCTTGACTGAGTAAACATCAAAGGATGCCGTCCCAGTGAAGAGCCTTTGTGTTTCCCTGCTGCAACCCACCTTTTGACAACATCCATTTCTTCATTTAGATTAAGCCCTGGATGCCACTTGGCATTCAAGGGACAATTCCTGATGGATGCTGCATATTGTCTTACGGGCCACTAAGGACCACAATCAGCCCCTTTTCCATAGAAGTCCAATTTGCAGGTTATGGTTGCCATGGGTTGGCTGCTTGAAGTTTTTCCAGGGGGCAAAAGTAAATTAATGTGCAAGGTGGAGTCAAATCTGCACCAACAGCTCACCATGTGGCAGATACGTGTATACACTCTAGTGCAACTTCACACCTCCCTGTGGCTGGGAGTGGTGCCTGTAGCTATGTTAGAGCACCATCCTAACTTGGAGTTAGGCTGGCACAGTTAGGCCAGAAAAGTTTGGCTGGGACAAGGGCCACTGTAAAGCATCTTTGGACCACTCTTGGAGTCAGGGAGGATGGCGCAAGTCTGTGTGCTGGTCTCTCTGATTCCGAGAGTGGTCCAAACATACTTTACGCTGTCCCTTGTTCCAGCCAAACTTTGCAAGCCAAACTCTGTGCCGGCCTAACTCCAGGTTAGGATTGCGCCCTCATGGCAAATGTGAGCAATTGTTGTGTCTTTTTTCTTTTTTGAAATGCAAATCTAACACTGGATTTTATAGAATAAATCTCGTGAGATGTAATGCATTCCCCTCAGCTGTTATGGTGGGCAGGTTTACCGGCGTTCCCCTATCCGAGAGAACATGTTCCTTTAATGGAAACTCCATTGAAACATTGGAACATACATTGTTCCACTGTGTACACCATAATACTCTCCGAAAACAACATTTAGCACCTCTACTTGGCAGACTTCAGGGGTGGGAGGATCCAGTTAAACTATGGTTTCTGCTGTCTACTCTGGAAGTTGAGACCCTGGTTAGGGTGGCTTCTTTTGCAATAGGGGTATTAGCGGGTCGAAACCATGGTTCTACTGCTGAATCATTGAATATGTAAATATGTATATTGATGCTGTGATATGTGTTCTCGTTGTCTGTCTTTTTAATTCATGCCAATAAAGGTCAATGAATGAATGAATGAATGAATGAATGAATGAATCTCAAACTTGCCAAAGTGTGGGTTTAGAAATGCCACTTGGGATCATTAGACAATAACCAAAGGGGGGGAACCTCCTTGTTGTTAAGACTTGAGCCCATTCTTTTCACATGACTGGGTCCCAAACTGGGAATAACATTTTCAGGATAAGTGGCAAATAAGCACTGACATAACATCAATAAATATTGCATATTAGAACGTTACAGGCTATCATTTAAGCAGGCTAATATATCACAGGTACATTCTCATTCTTGGTTAGCTGTTATTGTGCTCAGGAAAACAGTACTTAGTGCTATGAAATGTGGGAGTTTGATGTATTTTAATGAATATTACATATATGAAGAATTTGGATTCAATTCATTGTATGGCAAAAGGACTGGGTTGTCTTAATATCAGTTTAGTCTAGATTGTGGATCAGGCTGTTTCATATGACCCATAACAATGCTTTCACACATCTTATCAGTAACTGTACTTTGACAGTGGCTCTCAAACTGTTTAGCACTGGGACCCACTTTTCAGAATGGGACTCATGTCGGGATCCACCAGAAGTGATGCCATGACCGGAAATGATATCATCAAGCAGGAAGTGCCATCATTGTGATGTAATCAAATGACACTCCTGGAATGCAAACTGGCATTTGTGGATCGCAGTAATGGTACAACCAGAAAACATCCCTGACATAAAGCAAGATGAAGACAAAATATGATGTAAAAACACTGAACTAAAAATTAAAAGAAAAAAACTCACTTGAAAATTGAAACACTCAACACTCACAAAAGGAAGATAGCAAGAGTAAGGTCTGAGGCTTCTAAGATGGTGGTTCCCAGCTTTCTTCGACCCACCTGACCGTTTGAGAAACACTGCCTTAAGACTATTTAGCCTACTGAAGATGTAACACACTCTGAGCTCCTGCAAGCTGATCAGCTTTAAATCCTCATATACAGTTTAAAGGAATATACGATACACACACATCTTTGGCTGTTGACCTGGACACATAGATAAGTACATGTGGGGCAAGACAACCCTTCAGATATCCTGGCTGCAGATCATTTCTGTGCTGGCTTGAAATCAAATTTGACAACATGTGTCTTCCAAGATTTCCACTGCTACGTGGCCATGCAAATTGAAGAGAAAAGCTGTTCTGTTAGAACTATACACAGAATTAAGAGCCCATTCCTAACCTGCATTGGAGCAGGCAGGAGCTCACCGCCGGGCAAAGGGACGTTTGTCCCCTTACTGCAGGGTAAGCCCCAGGCGGCCCTATGGGGCTACTCAGAGCTGCGTCAGCATAAACTCTGGTACAAATAACATCACCCAGATTGGGCCCACACAGCCCAAAGATGGGGGTTACGATCCAGCCCAACAGCTGCATCTGCACTCAACCCATCTCCCTGGGCCAGCACATCCATGGGACCACCCTCCTTCCCCCCTCCTCCTGCCCCGAACCACCTTCCCCCCCACCCTCATGAAGCCTCCGCCCTGTCCGAACTCAGCCAATGAGGGAGCGTTTCTCTTCAATTTGCCTGGTTTCTGTGGGCGCCTCCATGGCTTGCCTGGGTAAGTGCGACTCCCTGTGTCGGTCCAGTGTTCCTTCTGCTGCCACCGGCGTGCCTTATGACACATTAGTGACAGCCCTGGGGTGACGCAAGTGACATGAGACGCACGCGACATGCGTCAGCCCAAGGGCGCTATTGGGTTGTGCCCTCAATGACATCTCTACACAGACGTTCCTGCGAACACATTTGGATAGGACGCAGGTACTCAGAGTCCTCACTTCCTCATCATGGAAAGAGGGAGCTAGTCAGACAAGTATTGCCAGCACGGTCCATCCCACTCTAGAGCAGCCCAAAAGAAGAATGAAGCATCTTCTGGTTTCAAGATTCAAACCAATGTGGAACTTCCCTCAGCTTTCGGATGACCTCTTATCAGTAATGGCATCTAAATGATTTAGCAACAGGTACTCACTTTTGATTGGCACTTGTGTCGGGGCCCGCCCACCAGAAGTGAGGTCATAGCTGGAACCCAGGAACTGCCCCCAGGAACCGCCGCGCCTCCTCGGTAGGCCGCGCGGCGACCCGGGAGAAGGCCCGGGAGTCCCGGGGGCTAGGAAGACAGCGAAACGGAGCGGTACACAACGGACAGGCTGCCGCTCACCCATTCCTCCCGCCCAGCATTCCGGCTGCATGATGCCGCTGGGATGGCCCCTAGGGTGTTGCGCTCCTGCCCCATAGGTAGCTACACTGGGTCTCCTTCAGTGTGGTAGAAAGGCAGGACAGAAATACAGTAAGTAAATAAATAAAGTCCAATGGATTCAAATGTCTAGCAGGATTGCTTCTGTCAGATATGAATAGAAATGTTTGATGGTTTTATCTATTTTTTTTTTAAAAAAAGCAGATGGTATGTCACCACACATTTAGTGACCACCGTTTTCACGGGAAGATTAAAAGAAATCAATTGCTTGTTTTAGAAAAATGTGAGTCTTTGCATGTGCACTTATTCTAATTTGAATTGCAATGGATTTCCTGACAGCCATTTTTCTTCTGGAAGTGTTGTAAAGGAAATTAAAAGAGGTCGACTATTTTCTAATGCCTTTGGAGCAACTCAGAGCTGAGGCAGATGTTCTTGCAGCTGCCTTACTGCCCCACACAAATTTGGGGCAGCCTAAGAGCTATGCAACATGATGAAGAACTGAATTGATTCATCAATGGAGACTATTGATAAATATTTCTGATTAGTCAGGACTAGCTGCTGGGGAAATGATCAGGGCAAAACACATTACTTTGGGTCTCTACAGATAATTGCTTCAAAGATGCACATTTTTTTGCCATTCATTTTGGACTTTCCCAATGAATTCCATTTTGAACAGATTGCCAGCATAGCGAGGTTCTTGATTGATAACTAGGTCCTCTGCAATCCTATGCATATATAAGACATCAGTCCCGTTGTGTTCAATCAGTTCCAGGAACATAAGAACATAAGAAGAGCCCTGCTGGATCAGGCCAAAGGCCCATCTAGTCCAACTTCCTGTATCTCACAGCGGCCCACCAGGTACCCCAGGGAGGCATGAGACAACAAGATGCTTGCATCCTGTTGCCACTCCCTTGCACCCAGTACTCTGAAGTAGCCTACTACTAATGTAAGGAGGTTGCACAATCCATCATTGCCTCTAGCCCACGATGGACTTTTCTTCCAGAAATCCATCCAATCCCCTTTTAAAAGGCATCTAGACCAGATGCCATTACCACCTCCTGTGGCAAAGAGTTAATCTCGGAAAATGGGTATAGGATTGCAGCATAAGAGCAAAAAACTGCTGTCATTTAGCTCACTGCAGGATGAGGTCTAACTGTGCATCTTGAACTATTTGATGTGGTAGATAGGCTATTTCCACCACCACCCATGCCAAGGACCGGCACCATATTTGTGTCATATTATTGCTACTGTGTCTTTCTTAACTGGAAATTTGCTATGGATTGGGTGTGGTCTGTGGACCTCTACTTTGAGTAGCAATGAGCTAGAACACGCACTCAAGCAGTTTCTCCTGATTTGCTGGTACACCAGACATAGTATGTGGTTGGAGCATCACCTGAGTACATTGCCAAAAAATTAGGAATATCTGCACATCTGAATTCTTTGGGTGCATTAGGCACATGAACTGAAAAAAGATGAGAGCAAGAGTCAAATGCACAGCCCTATCCTATCCAGGCCAGTGCCACTGGTGTTTTGCCAGCGCTGGCTCTGGGTGTCGCAAATGTACCTTAAGGTCTATAGCAATGGGTTGTTATGTGCATTCAACAAGACTAGATTATGCAGGGTTGACTAGTGCAGGGGGTTCTTAAGTGCTGGGCCCAATTGAAAGCAATTGGTCCAATTGGCTTAAAGCCAGCCCTGTGGAGAGGCAGTCAAAGAGGCCTCCTCAAGTTAAGGGGATGTTTCCTCCCTTACCTCAAGGCTGCATTGATCCTGGAAAGTTGGATAGGATTGGATGTTCATCCTCTGGAATGTATGGTTTGCATGAGCAATGCTTTTAATAGGAACGTCTTGAAACAGGAATGTGCCCGAGTCACACTTCATGAGCCGAGTTGAGTCTCGAGTCATACAGTGCGGTATCATGACCTGACTTGCGGAAAATTTTTAAGTCATTTTTATTTGAGTCCCAAGTCCTTTCGGGAAATCAGTCAAGCAAAACAAAACAACCGTTAAGCCTTTCTCCTTCCCTAAAACACCCCAGCTCTGCCTCCTACCACATCTACTACTGCTGTCAGTCTGAAAGATGGTTTCCAGGTCTACCACAAGGTCTTTTGGGTGACACAGAAGTGACGGGAGAAAAAAAGTAAACAAGCAAGCACACAAATACTAAAGAGAGTCAGGACTCGAGTCAAATTCAAATCATGACTCTTTTCCAAATTACTGACCGCGAGTACTGAGTCGCGCCAGAGTCTATTATGTCCATGACTCGAGACCAACATGAGTTGTGAAAAACCATCATTTTTGTGACTCGAGTCTGCGTCTCACCATCCAAATTCCCATCCTGTGTGGAAGAGAGGTGCACTTTGGGGCGATATGGAGCTGCTGGCTTATACAAAATCATAAAATACAAAGTAGATACTGTTTAAAAGTTGAATTGCCAAAAAGCAGCATTTGTAATGAAGTTTCCTTAGGCCAACCAGCTAAAGAATTTTAAGGAAATTCGGCAGAAATACTAGGGAAATTTCTCAGGGAGCTGTCATCACACATACATAGGCTGCCCCAATACAATTTTTGCATGGGGAAAATGCTCCTGTACTTAACACCCTGTCATTCTCCTTTGAAGCTGTGGAATCGGTTCTAATCTAAAGACACCTCCCCCCAAAAGGATAACACTGATAGCTTTCTTCTGCCTCAGATATGGTTCTAGCTCTAATTCTAATTCTAAACACTTCACTTGACAGAGAACCAAAGCTGAAGATATTCAAGTTGTACGTGTGATTTGCAAGGCAATGTGTTACAATGTGTGTAGAGATGCCCCAGAGCTCCACAAGAACCACACAACATCCCAGGGGAGGAACCAACAGTTTCATTTTCAAATTAATGACAATCATTCCCGATGTTGTGCTGCCAATTCTAACAAAAGTCTCCATCCTACAGTTTTGTTTAGTGTCGTTTCCAGAGTCCTCTAGGAAAAAGTAAAGACTCCTCCCATAAAGCCCTCCCACAAGGGCTACTTGGCAGCCCGCCTCCCCAATTTGGATATAGCCCTGGATGTGTGTCCTATCCCCCCAATTCAGTGTCAATGTCAATTCAACAGCCCCTAATCCTATTCAATTGGACTAGACTTTCCACGCTTCAGAGTTCCTACCCTTCCCCTTTCTTAGCTCCTGTCCTGAAGAAAGGGCCCAAAATCAGCCCTTTGTACAGGGGAAAGGGGGGTGTCTGAGACCACCTGCTCTCTAGACATGCAAAAACCGACAGGAGTACCTGCAGAATCTTCCCCTTCTGTTAAATTGGCAACAGACCAAGTGGAATTGGGCCCATTGAGCAGAAACTCCACTTCTACAGGACAGCTGGTTGCAATCTAGATACTAAGAGCGCAATCGTAACCTGGAGTTAGGCCGGCATAGTTAGGCTGGCACAAGGGACCCTGTAAAGTATGTTGGGACCACTCTCTAAGTCAGAGAGGCCAGCACACAGGGTAGGATTGGGCAGCACACAGGGTAGGCAAGCAATATACTCCATGAAGCCATGACAGCTGGGGAGGGGGGTTTCCAGGTGATATTTGTCTTCCTAAGCATATGAGCACTTTAAGTTTAAGTTCTAGACAGTCCGTACATAGTGGATTGGAAAGCCCAGAACTGGAATTCCACCTGCCGGCTGCCCAGCTCCAATGCAGCTCTTCGTTCTGGCTGAAGTTAAAAGGTTTAATGCAGGGGTATCAAAGCTGTTTCATACAGCAGGCTGAATAGCATTCGTGAGGCCTGCTGAGGGCCTGAAGTGATGTCATTAAGCAGGAAGTGAAGTCATTAAGCACTGGAAGTGATGGCATATAAGCACTCTTCTCTCACTCAGCAACTCATCAGCTGCAAACGACAAGAGAACATACACAAATCTTGATCGTATTTTGAAGATAGGGAAGGGCCCAGTTACTATGTGGGCTGCCTTTTTGGCAGTGACACCTCAGCACAGCTCAGCAGTGGTGCTGGGAGCCAAATAAAAAGCTTCTGAGCTTTTGGCCTGCAGGCCAAATAAAAAGCTTCTGAGGGTCGCATCCAGTTCCTGGGCCTCATGTTTGACACCCCTGGTCTAATACATAGCTGAGCCCTTTTGTTCTCATCCTTACAAATTCTCATTACGGGGCTGGGGCACCTCCCTTATGAAGAAAGACTGCAGCATTTGGGGCTCTTCAGCCTAGAAAAAAGGCGCCTGAGGGGCAGTGGTGTCATTCAAATGATTTAGGAACAGGAACTCACTTTTGATTGGCACTTGTCGGGAACCCGGAACCAGCCACGGAGCCCGTTAGGATCCGGAATGCCCATTCTGGTCTGTTCCCCCTGAATGACATCACTGCTGAGGGGGGACATGATTGAGACATACAAAATTATGCACGGAAGGGATAGAGTCGATAGAGGGATGTTCTTTTCCCTCTCTCAAAACACCAGAACCAGGGGGCATCCGCTAAAACTGAGGGTTGGGAGAGTTAAAACAGATAAAAGGAAGTACTTTTTTTAACCCAGCGGGTAGTTAATCTGTGGAACTCTCTGCCACAGGAGGTGGTGATGGCATCTGGTCTAGATGCCTTTAAGAGGGGATTGGACGGATTTCTGGAAGAAAAGTCCATCGTGGGCTAGAGGCAATGATGGGTTGTAACCTCCTTACATTAGTAGTAGGCTACTTCAGAGTACCGGGTACAAGGGAGTGGCCACAGGATGCAAGCATCTTCTTGTCTCGTGCCTCCCTGGGGCACCTGGTGGGCCACTGTGAGATACAGGAAGCTGGACTAGATGGGCCTTTGGCCTGATCCAGCAGGGCTCTTCTTACATTCTTATATTATGTTCTCATTGCAAATTGATGTGCAAGCATTTGATACACACTTTGCGCAGGAGGAAATGACTGGGAGCCTAATGCATAACCCCGTACATGGGAGGACTGATTTTGTGCCATTATTTTGCCGACGGCATTGTAAAGAAGGTTCAAATCAGTGACGATTCTGCCAAAGACACCCTTAATACCAACAATGATCCCGCAGTTCCTTCTCCTCACTCTGCCTGCCTCCTCTTTTTCTCTCCGCCGCCCACCAGACAGTCATGTCCTTAGTTCAAATATTCTCTATAAATTGAGGGAACATTTAACTGATTTATGAGGCTTTTAGCTATTACCTACTTACCTATCCAATAAAAGTGGTTACATTATATGACACACACATGGTACTCCCCTAGCTCTGAGCTTCACTCATAAACTGACACATGCATCAAAGTGTAATGAGATTTCCTGGAGCAAATCTATCATCATAGGGCAAAAACAACAAGCCTGATACAGCAAATATTTTCCTGCTCTTTCATTAATTGTGGGGATTTTGTCAGTATTCTTCTTGTGGTTTGCTGCATTACAGGAAAACTCATGTTCTAGTGGTTGTTATTGTTGTCGTTTCCTGAAGAGAGAATTCTTGCTAAGAACTTAAATGGAAGACACATTCAGAATCTGCTGAAGAGCAAGGCCTGCTAATGCAGTGGCCTTTTTCCTGCTCTTAGGACAGAATTTTGCAAGTGCAATAAAATGCTCAGGGTTAACCCCCTTAAAAACCCATTTCTTCCAATGATGCACTGGAGATTGCATTTCTACCAATGTTGCTCCAATGCATCATTGGTAGAAAATGGTTCAAATCTGGACAAGCAATGGATGCAAACCCACTCTTAAGAGTTTGTGAGCATGGCAGTGACACATTGGGAGGCTGTTTCATGCACGTATAGGTTGTGGCCAAGCCTACCTGTCCTTTGTTTGTTTGAAAAAAAATTATATCCCATCTTTCCCATGCCAAAGCAAATGCCCAAGGTGGCTTACAGACCTACACAATACATGTACAATGAAACACACACACAAAAACAACAACAACAAAAGCATTAAAACATTACTTTTAACACACACACACACACACACACACACACACACACACACACACACACACA
>JAJKFI010000007.1:27163103-27179845 GCA_029204185.1 Lerista edwardsae
ACACACACACACACACACACACACACACACACACACACACACACACATTTAAAATAGGTAGGGTTGGGTGTTTGTTCTTGTTAAACACTGCATAAAAACACAAAACACAGCATTTTGGAGTTGAAGATATTTTCCAGAAATTAAAATAGATTACATTTCCAATTAGAAATAATACAGTGGCTGTGTCCGCTGACACTGTACAGCCTATATCATCTACTTTGTAGACTTTTTAAAGAATTGAAATGCATTAAAATGAATAAAAATGAGAACTTGGAATGATAATGTAGAATAAAAACAAATAACACCATAATTTGCTATTTTTAATCAAGAAAGTTTGGGAGGGGAAATCACCAAAAAACGACACCCCTAAAAATAGGGCCAAACCCAACATATCTCGTCAGGTCAAGCTACAGCACTATTCCAGACATACAGCACTATTCCAGACATACAGCCCTGTTCCAGCTCTCTGCCCTGCCCCGTCCATTGACATGCCCTCCCCGCATGCCAGGCTCCATTTTGGAGCTGTACGGGGCCAAGGGAGGGCAGGTGGGCCAAACACGAGCACATCTTCAAGCAGTGAGGCACCTCTTTGCAATATGGGCAGAACGATAGGTCTGCAACTGCTTCCTGTCACATCTGGCAGGTGTTCTAAGGCTCAGGGAGGCCTCCTTGACGCAGCCAGAAGCGACTTCTGGTGGCATGCTGGAGGCTGTCTGAGGCATGGCGAAGCAACCGCAGAACGAAGAATCTGCGAACGCAGATTCCGAGGGGCCACTGTGTACTAAAAGGTGGCAGTAAGTGGAAGGATGAGCTGGTTTGTTTATTCAAAATGTGTACATCCTGCTTTTCCTCTTCCAGTAGTGGGGATCAGGCTGACTTTCCCCTTGTCATAGTGTTCATCCTAGGAATTTGGGGGTGAGTGGGTTACAACTTCCAGGGGCCTTTATTCTGCTTCTAAAAAAACCCTTTCTGACGTTGTCCTTAAAGATGACAGCCACTGTGAGATACAGGAAGTTGGACTAGATGGGCCTTTGGCCTGATCCAGTGGGGCTGTTCCTCTGTTCCTATGAGTACATGTCTAAAGAGGAACATCTGGTTCTAGAGACTGTCCAAGAGAAATGCTGTGGAGAATCTTGACTGGCCACCAGTGTGTTTCCTTCAGGATTTACCTCAGAATGCCAGGTGCAAGGGAATGGCCACAGAATGCAGGCAGACTGTTCCCTTGTGTGCTCCCTGAGGCATCTGGTGGGCCACTGTGAGATACAGGAAGCTGGACTAGATGGGCCTTTGGCCTGATCCAGTGGGGCTTTTCTTATGTTCTTATGATTCAAAACCATTTATATTTCCAGGATCCACAAATCTTGCAGAACTTTCCAGCATCCTGACTTTTTTTTAACAGCCCAGCTTCCCTCTCTCTGCTTGCAAACCATCCTTTCCTCTCTGACCCAACCCTTATCCTTCCTTCGCAAGCTCCAGAAAAACTCACCGAAGAGATCCCTGTCTCTGCTGAGGCTGCCCTATGTACTCCCTTGTGGAAAGGCTCTTCCAAGACAGATCAATAAACAGATAAATCAAGCCAAGACATGCATAGACACATCAACAGTGGGATTTTTAGTCTAACTTATAACTTCTCCTGTCCACACAAACTAGCTGTTAACAGTGTTCGATTCTTCTTCGGCTACAAAATTATACATTAATTTTTAAATGATTGCTCCAGACAAATCGAAGAAGGGAAGAAAAAAAATTGGCAGCGCATCATTCCAAGCATTTATTTTTAAAATTGTTTTCCTTAGTCACCAAGCGGGGCTGGTCCGTATTTTAATAAAACGATAACTCAAATTAACAAGGGTCACATGAAACTGAATTATGCTTTGAAAGGAAGAATGTGAGCTGACAAATATTGGCCGCAATTACGGCGCGTGTGCGTGTGTGTTTTTGTTCAACTCACCTTTACAAAGTGACCATATGTTCCGCCGACGCTTCTTGGCAACTCGAAGAGTTCCAGGCAGATACGTTCCTTCGCCTCTCTTTTCACCGTTAAGCTTCTATCTCGAGGCATCATTTACTGAACAGCTGTAATGGTGTTATTAAAAGCACGACGAGTATTTTAAAACAAAATAGCAGGCATATGTGCCTACTGTCAAGGCAGGCAAGTCTCTCGAAATGTCATGTCGAGTGCAGCGATGGCTGGAAAACAAAGCTGCTTTCTCCGACTAATGTTACTCAATCCAACTCACAATCTGTCCACACTTTTGCATGCACTGCCCAAGGAATAGCAATTCCATTTACAGCAGGCAGGTAGAGGAGAACCAGGCCTTGTCTTGTGTCTGTATGAGTCATGTGTAACCCGTTGGAATGGGAGCCTATTAGTGTGGTCACACACCTTCCTCTGCTCTCCTTTTTCCACTGACCGCATGTGCTCCTTCTGGCACTGGGCTACGTGGCTTGGGTTGCGGTTTGTGGGATGAGGAAGAAGGGGTAGGACTCGCTGCTGAGAAGCTACCAAAAATCCCCATCTTTGTTCTTTCTTGTGCAAAGGAAGTACGCATTCACCACAGAAAACCCAAGAAAAGGACTAATATCACTATATGGGAGAAACTCCAAAACACTGTTGGGTGAAAGCATTTCAGATGCATTGATGGCATCTTTACAACCACCCTGTACTTTTAATGTAAGTCAGGGACCCACTTTTTAGAATGGCACTCGTGTCAGGACCCAACAGAAGTGATGTCATTAACCTGGAAGTGATGCCGTGGCAGGAAGTGATGTCATCAAGCAGGAAGTGACATCATTGGGATGTAATCAAACTGGAATGCAAACTGGCATTCTTGGACTGCAGCAATTGAAGAACCATGAAATATCCCTGACAGAAAGCAAGATGGGGTCAAAATATTATATAAAAACACAGTACAAAAACATTTTTTAAAAAAAAACCCTCACTTGAAAATTGAAAGTGTACACATAAAAAAGGGAATATAGCAAGAGAAGGCATGTAGCTTCCGAGATGGCTGCTCCCAGTTTTCTGCAAAACACCTGGCATCAGGTTACGACCCACCAAAAGCTTCCCGAAACACAGTTTGAGAAGCACTGAGGTAAACGATATTCTCAACATATTACAGCTGGGGAGCTGAGGGGGAGGGGGAGGGGCTTGCCCAATGGCCAGCTCCAGACCAGTCTACTGAAGGCAACAACTGAGGGCAAAAAAACTCACCTGGATTTAGGCTGGCACAGTTAGGCCAGCAAAGTTTGGACAGCACAAGGGACACCGTAAAGCATGTTTGGACTACTCTCGGAGTCAGGGAGGATGGCGCACGTCTGTGTGCTGACCTCTCTGACTCCGAGAGTGGTCCAAACATACTTTACGGTGGCCCTTGTGCCTGCCTAACTTTGCTGCCCTAACATGTTCTGGCCTAACTCCAGGTTAGGATTGTGCCCTCAATGCCCCATGTGACGTCGAGTGGTGGGTTTGGGGAAGCAGCGAAATGAGGAGAGGGGCTCTGCACTCTTGCACCTTCCTGCGGCTCCCTTTGGCTCACTGCTGACAGAGGCACTCCAGTCTGTGTCCTGCTTTCTCAGAGTGGGTAGAGACAGGATCAAAAAGGATGCGGGCAGCAATGGCAAGCGGGCGGTGGTGCCACCCCCTTCTGGCTATGCCACTGCTTGTAGGATTAGGCTTTGCCAGTGCAAGGGAGTTTAGGAGCAGCCCTTTTGAGCCAAGCAGCAAAGCCCAATGATTAGTTCACTTGACAGTGGTGTTACTGGGGAGGGGGGGTGCTAGGTTTAGCAGGCGCTTGAGTTCCAGAGTTAAGAGGCCCTCTCCCTCATCTTCACAGCCATTTGTGGCTCAGAGGCATTTTGACCCCCCACCCCAGGAACGCCACTGTCGCTTGGCAAACACTTTAAGCCAAGTGTTCAGAGATTCTTTTGACTCCTGCTTCCCTGTCTTCATAATGGCTGTTATTTGGTTCAAAAATAGTAACAGATGGGACAATGCATAAAATAGTTATTTATTTATTTATTTATTTTGCAAAATCTCTATTTTTTAAATACTCTGTAACCCAATGGAAAGGGTTTTTGTTTTTTTTGTTTTGTTTTTTGTCCTCTAATAATTCTCAAATTTCAGTGTAATGATGTTTATTTTTTTTTCCCTTCTGTCGATGTCAAGTTCATTAGATCTCCTCCCATGTATAAATCTGGTCCATCAAACCACAATTTGCCGTGTCAGCTCCTCAGAGTGAAATCTATGGCAGCTACGGAGCTGTCCGGCTTTTGCCTTTGTAGCAACTTCGAGACCACAGAAACCATCATCACTTCAAAAAAGGCAGATCTATTACATTTCCTCTGTTCCAGCAGCCCCACATTAAGCTAATATTATCTATTTCCCAAGTGAAAAAACCCCTTCCAGTCCTATCAATTATTAATTCCTTGCTTGCAGCTAATGTTTTGTTTGAATTATTTAAATGCATCTTCATTTATCAATAAACATAAAATGTTAAACAAAGAATACTGATGAAGGGCATTATTTAAACCATAACATTTTATGAGATTATTTCGAGCGCCTTCTTTTTTCTAATTTATTAACACAATAGGTTTTATAATTATTTTTCCATTTCTAAAAACACAATAAATAGCAAACAAAAAGGCCATGTTTCTGGGCATCTTCAAGCGATCTGGAAGTTTACTGAGTGCTTTCGGGAATGCTTCATACTTGCACGGTTTCTTAAAGGGAATATAAAATATAATATACAGCAAACTCTCAATCCATTTCCTGAGAAAATTCAAGGCATGGTTAAGATACGAGATTTATGATACGACAGCAAACCAGCTGCAGATTTTGACTGCAGTTCTTCAGGATTAATTTTTTTTTAACTAAATGGTCTGCCTGTACAGTTAAACAAATGATTATTAACACTGTGATTATATTTCTTGTTGTTATTTATTGTTTGAGATTTTCTGCCATGGCTATGCAAGAGAATATAATTAATCTATCAAATTAATTGAAAAAAAGGGAAAAGATCAATGTTCTTGGTTTTCATGACACATGGAGTGTCTGAATATTTGCTTTCTCAATTCCAGCCCATTGTCTGATTGTTCTTGGAAATAGCAGGCTTTGGGGAAGAATTTGGCCTGAGTCCAACTGTGTGAGTGCCTGACCACAAGCCTGTCAAATAAGCAGCAAATTGCTCCAGTCCAATTCTTGGAGATACAAATTGCTCCAATGAGATAGTTGGAGAAGAGAGCGGGCGGGAATGAAAGAAATCCAGAAATCCAGACCAGTCACAAGAACATAAGAACATAAGAAGAGCCCTGCTGGATCAGTCCAAAGGCCCATCTAGTCCAGCTTCCTGTATCTCACAGCGGCCCCACCAGGTGCCCCAGGGAGGCATGAGACAACAAGACGCTTGCATCCTGTCGCCATTCCCCTGCATCCGGTACTCTGAAGTAGCCTACTACTAATGTAAGGAGCACAATCCATCATTGCCTATAGCCCACGATGGACCTTTCCTCCAGAAATCCGTCCAATCCCCTCTTAAAGGCATCAAGACCAGATGCCATCACCACCTCCTGTGGCAAAGAGTTCCACAGATTAACTACCCGCTGGGTAAAAAAGTACTTCCTTTTATCTGTTTTAACTCTCCCAACCCTCAGTTTTAGTGGATGTCCCCTGGTTCTGGTGTCTCTTCCCCCACCTGAATTGCTGATGGACAGTAGCATAGAATGACGGGGGTGGGTGGGGGGCACAGTAAGTACTGCAGGTGTCACAATGTGCTGTGTAAGTGGCCCATCCCATGGCAAGACGCAGGTGAGTAGAGGGGCATTCCAAGGAGGAAGGGCCTGCTAACATGACGCATTGCTGCACCTGCAATACTTACCATGCAATCCCTCTGGCTATGCTAGTACTGATAGACACAACCAAGCGCGTATTTACCCTGTAGCCCGGGGTGGTGCAAGCCATAGGCGCCGGGCAGCAGCGGGGCGGGGCCATTGTGCGGAATCCACGGAGGAAACCGCGCCCTGTTTGGCCTGCCCGCCCTCCCTCGCCTTCATTACGCTCTGAAATGGAGCTCTTCCAGGCGCAGGGAGATGTGACTGGATGATGCACGGGGGCAGAGCAACGTCCTGGGGGCGTGGTTTGTCGCCCTGCAGTGGGAGCGATCGTGGCCCCATTCGCTTCTGGACACAACAGGGCTTATTTGATAAGATCATACAGGTTTGCATGCACAACTCCTCATCTAGTGGAGTATATGAGACAAATGTAAACCTGCTTCTATGTCCTTATATCCATTAGTCCAGTGGTTCTCAAAACATTCAGCACCAGGACCCACTTTTTAGAATAACAACCTGTCCAGGACCCACCAAAAGTGATGTCCCGGCCGGAAGTGCCATCATTGCGAAAACCAGAGCCTGCCGCTTTCCTGAGAATGCAGCAAGAAGTTGGGTTAATTCTCATCCAATTTCCAAAGTGCAAATAGCAAAATGAATCAGAAATTAAAACCATTTACAACCTTAACACAAGCAAAACCACCACATAACCCCCCCTTTCCAGCATCCCATTCCCATATTTTCAATATGGCTGCCCAAGGTGCTTCACGACCCACTTCAAGTTGGCTCACCGGTGGGTCCTGGCTCACAGTTTGGGAACCACTGCACAAGTGGGATCAGGGCGTGTTTCTATGTCAACTTTTAAACTTGTTTTTAAATCTCACAGCACACTAACAAGGCACCCAAATGGTCAAGACACACCATCCATATTTTGCCATAGAAAAAGCACAACACACCTCTAGTTGGGGGCTCACATCCTCCAAAATACTAACAAATGACCTTCCCCCCAAGCTCCAACAACACACCTGCAGACCATTTGCGTTGGAAAATTGCTCTTCTAAATTATGAACACTGAGGCTCAGCTCTCAGGGTACAATCCTAACCTGCAGTTAGGCCAGCACAGTTAGGCCGGCACAAGGGACACCGTAAAGTGCATTTGGACTACTTTCGGAGGCAGGGAGGATGGCGCACGAATGTGTGCTGGCCTCTCTGACTCCGAGTGTGGCCCAAACATACTTTACGGTGTCCCTTGTGCCAGCCAAACTCTGCTGGCCTAACTGTGCTGGCCTAAGTCCAGGTTAGGATTGCGTCCTCCCTGAATCTTGGGTCTTGGCTGGACTACTGGTTGAGTTCACAGGAGACTCTTCCATACCAAAAATAAATCCTCTTACCCAGAAGATCCTCATGTTACGGAGAAGACTAACACCGTCCAACTGATTTTCTATGTGGCAGGAATTGTTGTATGGAGGATCAGTCAGCCAGGTCAGCCCCCGTTTGACCGCTGAAGTGGTTCTGCTGAAACCCACGTTTACCAGTTCAGTGAGAAGGAGGCTTTCATCACAGAATGAGAGAACAAAACAGAGGGATGGGTTTGCAGAGTTAAGCTGCGAGTAAGAATTGAGTTACGGTGGTCCAGTTTATATGAGAACTCTGCTAGAGGCAGAATTGCTACTTTCCTCATTGTCTACGCCTACAGTCTGCAGGGACCTTCAGAGTGGCACCTACCACAAGCACTGACCCCTTTAAAGTGGCCACCAGAAGCATCTGGGATCCTATGGGATCAACGGGGCTAGGCGCAAGGGGTACCTTACCTGCCATCAGAAGAATCCAGCAGAGACCCTCGGGAAGCCAGCAGAGTGCAGCAGGAAGTGCCAAAGGATCTCTGAGGGCGCAACCCAGTAGTGAATTTCAGGGGGTTCGCCCAGGTTCTATAGAACCGGTTGTTAAATGGCCAGGCCCCGCCCACTCGCTTACCTTGGCTGGCTTCGTATTTTTTTTTTGCTCTGGCTATGACGTGGTTATAGAACCGGTTGTTAATTCATTTGAATTGCACCACTGGCGCAACCCTAACTTGGACTTAGGCCAGCACAGTTAGGTCCACAAAGTTTGGCTGGAACAACAGCCACTGTAAAGTACATTTATACCACTCGTGGAATCAGGGAGGATGGTGCATGTCCATGTGCTGGCCTCTCTGACTCCAAGAGTGGTCCAAACATACTTTAAGGCAGTGATGTCATGCAGGGGGTACGCGGGGGTACACTAGTACCGGTGTCTAGGATTATGGCTGGCCCCGCCCATTCGCCCGCCCACTCGTCGACTCTGCCCCCTGCAACGTTTGAATTTCCTGCACGTTTGAGTTGCCTGCATGTTCTCAGAGCCAGGCAGGCAGGCAGGCAGCGAGCAGAGCCTTGCCTTGCCTTGCCACTGAAAAATGGGGTTTTAACATGATGCCAGGCCTCCTTAACATGTTCTGGGGGTGCTGTGGAATACTGTCGCAACTGTTGGGTCAGTTTAAAATTGTCTGAGTCCTCAAAAAGGGCTTTTTTCATGTTACTTCCTGCCACGACATCACTTCCGGCTTATGATGTCACTTCTGGTGGGCGGGTCCCGACACGTGCCAATCAAAAGTGAGTACCTGTTCTTAAATCGTTTAGATGACACCACTGCTTTAAGGTGTCCCTTGTGCCAGCCAAGCTTTGCTGGCCTAACTATGCCAGCCTAAAGCTAGGTTAGGATTGCGCCCTGAATGCTGCAGAGACCTTCCAGAGGCTGCAGGGATCTTCAGAATGGCACCTGCAACCAGCATGTGCACCTTAAACATGGCTGACGGATGCCATTTTTAAGAGGTCAGTGTTGGTCGAAGATAGTGAGGTCATATGTAAAGAGGATTGACTATATTACCCCCCCCCCAAATGGTTGAGGTCCACATCGAAAAGACCTGTGTTTGAACTGGACCACAAACGCATTTTCTGCCCTCTTCAGCCACTAACGCAACTTAACACTCGTGGTGAGAAAGGAAGGCTTCAAGGACTGGAGCATCCGCTTGCAATTTGCTTCCCAGCCACCCTGACGGAGCTGTTAGTCCATCCTCTGCTTTCAGGAGTCATTTTGGTATAGCCCCCCTGGGCAACACGGCTTCTGAGTGGTCTGAGCCTGTGCTGGACTCTCCAGACTGTGGCAGACAATGGAAGGCATCATCAGGCTGATTATGCCGTTCCCAGAAGTGCTAATACACCATATCAATGTTTCCTGGAACAGTGCGGTGCTGTCGACGAAGCTGATTGGCTGCTTCCGCAGGGCAATAACTCATGGAAATGGCAAAGCTTCAGTTTCACATATCCACAAGCGTAGGGGTTGGGAAGGAAATAGGTTCCCTTCATCTTACCATCTTGCGATGGGCAGGTAGATTCATGTCTGGTCCCATTTAAAAAGCTTTCAGTGTTATTTATCAATTTAGCCACTCTTTAAAACAATGGTACATTAGTTAATTCTGATATTACAGTGAAATTCCAGTGGAAGAACATATTACAGCCACATTAATATCACATTAGCTGGTCGTGATTAATGTGATTGCAATGAATGAATTAATAATGATTTGCTTCTTCAAGTCCCCACCGCCATACCTTGATATGAAGAGGATCCATAGCATTGATTATCACAAATATAATGGATTGATTCATCATTTATGGGAAATGAGGATACGCTTCCCATAAAGATCATTCTTTCATCCCCCTCTTTTCTGTAGATGTATTATCTTTGGCAGGAACTCGAAACCATCTATAGATCATTCACATAAGTCAATTATTAGGATCCAACAACATGGCAGGAATATTCAGCTTCTGCTAGGAACAAATGCACTGCTGGGAATGAATGAAACTCAGGACAAATTGTTGGTCACATCTGAGTTGGATAGGACATCAGCTTGAAACCTGGGATTTTTCAATCCTTACCTATTGGAGCCTATTGGAGGCTCCGAAAAGCTACCTATTGGGGTTTTTTATGAGCTGGGGTAGGAAGGGAATCGGTGAGACGTTGTGGTGCTGTGGGTTAAACCACTGCTGCTGAGCTTGCTGACCGGAAGGTTGGCAGTTCAAGACCGTGTGACCAAGTGAGCTCCTGTCGCTTGCCCTAGCTCCTGCCAACCTAGCAGTTCGAAAGCATATACAAATGTGAGTAGATAACTAGGGACCACTTCGGTGGGAAGGTAACAGCGTTCCGTGCGCTACGGCGTATAGTCATGCCAGCCGCATGACCACGGAAGCTTGTCCTCGGACAAAACGCCGGCTCTACAGGCTTTGAAATGGAGATGAGCACCGCCCCCTACAGTCGGTCACGACTAGACCGCTCAGTCATGGGGAAACCTTTACCTTTTTAGGAAGGGAAGGGATAGTGGTATGCCTCCTCTTCAGCCACCAAACCTTTCTAACAATCTCGGAGCTCCAACAAGCTCAGATCACCTACCCTAGAGCCAGTGGAGCAGCATGGGTTGCCAGCGACCAAGGCAAGGCAAGGCAAGGCAAGTCAGCTACCTGCCACTGAGGAGATTGCTGATGTTCTTGGTGTGGGACTTCAGCATGCTTCGTCCCACCTTCAGTTGAAGCCGTGGTGTGCCAAACCCAGCCGTGCCCTGTCCCTCAGGAGAATGCTTTGGGGCTTTGGTGGGGCTTTGGTGTGCCTCATTCCCAGCTTCAGCTGAAGCATGGGGCTGAAATTCTGTGGCCCTAAAATTTTTGCACCCGGGACTACTGCCCCTGTCGCTATGCCCATGCTATGCCGTGGCCCAGAGCTGATTCTTGGATGTGAGTAGAAGTGGAGAGAGTATCTGAAAAAAGGAAATGCAACAAAGTGGACAGGGGCAACTTACAATGGCAAAAGGCCACTAGATGGCTGTCTTCTGCACCACTGGACAAAAAGGAGGACAACAGTCTTTTTCTCCGACCCGGCAGAGCTGCCGGCGGCGACTCCTTGCAGAGAAAGGGGTTGTGTGTCCAATGGTTGTTGGCAGAGCATTGTCTGTAGACTCTATCCCAGAGACGAACCGAGCGCCAAGTGCGCCCATGGTAGGGCGATGAAACTGCGCCCCCAGCATGTCGCCCCATCCCCATGTGTTGCTCTGCCATGCCTCCCTGTGCCTGGAATAGCTCCATTTTAGAGCTATCCCTCCAGGGAGGGCAGGCGGGCCAAACAGCGCGGGTTAGCGCACGGGTTACTCCGTGCAATGGCGCCCCGCCGCCCCACCACTGCCGGCACCCATGGCTCACGCCACCCTGGGCTACACCCACGCTCTGCCTCTGCTCTACCCCTTGGTCTGGATTGTCAGCAGTTTTAAAAGTTGGGTCATGGGGCTGCTCAGGGTTATGGTGCTGGAGTCTGCCTGATTTAAATCACACCCCCATAGCTACAACTCAATCCATGGAGGACACATACAAGTACCATTATTTGATGTATGCTTCCCTTCATAGCAAGCAGTGCTCAAAAGTGGTGTGCGCCCGTCTGCGCGTTTGCACATTTTGTGACTTGAAAGGCAGAAAGCTGTTCTTCTCTCATTCCAAGTTATTTCTTTATTAATTTTCAATGTTTTTAAAAAGTACTAGGTAGGAGATACAGGTGATGGCAGTGTCAGCAGTTGCTGCCACAGTATTATTTGTAATTGGAAAAGTAATCATATTCGAGCTGCGTAGGTCACTGTTGTGCACTGCCAGGCCACTGCAACACACAGCGGAGCATCATGTGCAACAGCAGTTCCAAAAGCCTCCGTCAGTGATGGCATGTTGGCAGCAGTGATGTCACTCAGGGGGAACGGACCAGAACGGGCATTCCGGATCCTAACGGGCTCCGTGGCTGGTTCCGGGTTCCCGACAAGTATCAATCAAAAGTGAGTTCCTGTTCCTAAATCATTTGAATGACATCACTGGTTGGCAGTGGATTTGTGCTGTGGGTGGGGAGGGCAGGGTAAGTTTCAGAGTGAATTGGGGGAAGGGCAGGAGGTGGGGAGGGGGACAGATCTCAGCAGAGGCGGATCTAAGGGGGGGCAAATCTGTAAGTTTTGCAAGAAGCCTTACCTTGCAGTGGAAAGCACTCCTCTCCTGCACTGTTCTAGCCAATCCTCACAGGGAACAGCAACATCTTGGCGTTGCTTACTGGTTACAGCAGCAAGGGAGAGGAGGGATTTACATGACAGGGTAAGGCTTCTTGCAACACTTACAGATTTGCCCCCCCCTTAGATCCGCCTCTCGATCTCAGGAAAATGGCTGGTGTAGATCCAGGAAGGCCCATAAGACCATTAGTTAGCCTACTGTGGGCAAATGAAATATACTTACAGTCAATCCTTTTTACATGCAAACTCACTATCTACGAATTTGCTTATCTGTGAGGGTCGGAATTGCTACTTCCCTCGTTATCTGCACCTCTGTCCTCGTTATCCATTACGCAGAGACCTTCCAAAGACTGCAGGGACCTTCAGAATGGCACCTGTGACCACTGCTGACCCCTTTAAAATGGCCGGCAGAAGCATCCACCGGCCATGTTTAAGGGGCCCATGCTGTCTGCAGGTGCCATTCTGAAGGTCCTCTGGAAAGTCTCTGCAGCATTCAGAGATCTGTTGGCATTTCCTGCTGTACTCTTCTGGCTTCCTGAGGGTCTCTGCTGGATTCTTCTAATGGCAGATAAGATACTCCTCAAGATACTCCTATAGGATCAATGGTGTGTTATCTATGGAGTCACTATCCAAGAGGATTTCCAAGAACTGTGCTGCACTACTGGTTGGTCTAAGGTAATACCTCCTGGGCCACTGGAGGTTGCTGGTGGCCAGGAGGGGACATCATCCCACGACCCCTGGGGGCAGTCTGGACGGACCAGGCCCCCGGGTATCATGATGCTAACCCTAGTGGATCATGAGGTCTGACTGTACTGCCCTCCTGCTGGATAACTTATTGCTTCCCCTCCCCCACTGGTCACAGCATGTCTTCTGTCAGCGCAGATTCATTGGTGCTGATGTGGAGGATCAGATTGGGCAGTCGGCCTCTTGCTCCCCGCTGGACTAAGCACACAAGAACTGGGTGAAGGACTGCCGCAGGGGCTAAGTGCCGAAGTGCTTCTGAATCGTTCTCCACGCTGAGAAGGAAATCAAACGGCAAAATCAATTAGAATAATTAAAACGTCCCAGGCTTCGCTCTTAATTAGGCAACACTTTAGTTACAACTCTGTTCTGAGAACACATTTACAGTCGGACGACTCAGGTCCTCCAAGCTCAGGACGACTGTTCTATAAAACCGAGTGCTGCCAAGACCGTTTTCATGCCCCATAGTTAACATGTACCAATATTGTTTTGAGAGCAAAGCCACTATTCATTCTCCTTCCACACGGCTCCCCTTTCCCCATTAAAATATATCTGCCCCACCTTTTTTTGAATTTTACAGGAAGAAATCCTTGATTGGTTCTTTAGGTGAGCAGCAGTTTCCAGAGATTTTCTGCATTAAAAAGGACCCCCCCCTTTTAATTGCCTTTACACACTAGAAGATGCTGGTTTTCTGTATAGCGGACAGATTGGCCCAGGGAGGGGGTGGAGCCTGGATGCGGCTGTTAGATGATGCATTCTCTTCCTGGTTGAGGTGCAGCCATTTCAACATGGGAGGGTAGGCAAAGCTATTTTTCAGCAGTTTTGTTTACTTTCCCTGCATTTTGAAAGTACGTCCCCATTATCCATGGATTTGTGGGATTCCGGGAGGGGGTCTGGAACAGAATCCCCATGGATACCAGGGTAAGCCTGTATCTATAAGTAGGGATGGTTTTTTCCGTGATCAGCACAGAATGCTAAATAATGGGAATTTCTACTGAAAACAAAATTTAGATCAAAGCACAAAATAACACTGCTTTTGCTTATTTTTGATATAGTTTGACACAAATTTAGAACAATTTCCAAAAATAAAACCACTTGTGCTTACTTTTGACACAGTTTTAAGGAATACACGAATAGGTTTCAGTAAGGGATCAGGAGGAGTAGTGGCAGAAACAGGAAGAAGTTTGCTTAATAAACTATGAAAATGCGTATTCTTAGTTAACAGTGCATGCTGGGGTGACTTTAATGGAATGTGGAAGTAGTAAGCAGCAGTTTCTTGACATTCCAAGCAGCAACCAGAGTGCAGCTTGGAAATTTTTGAGCAGGTTATTTCGGGATGGGGTGTATGTTCCAGTGATTGCTTGCCTTTGTAGGGCCATTCACACTTATTGATTGCGCTGTTTGTACAATTTGCGATAAAAATTTGGAAAACAAATGCATAACATCACAATTTGCTATTTTAATCAATTTTTGGAAAATTGATTAAAAGAAATTTTGGAAAAAAATATCATCCCAAACCCCCCACTCTTATCTATAAGGCTACAATGCTGCAATATTATTATTATTATTATTATTATTATTATTATTATTATTAATATTATTATTATTTGAAGAGGATCCCATTCCCATCCTTGTACTTTACAGGCTTGCTAATTTTTTAAAGCACATATTGGGATATAGGTGTGTTACCTCAGCTGTTTGCAGATAAGGCTGTATAGATAGCAGGAACGGAAATTTAGGTTATGATTTGCACATATGAAAGCATGTATTTGAAAATGACTTTGCCTTTATCTGTGTAAGAATTTCATTGCGCATTAATAGATCGTTCATCACATGGTCTGTTCTGGCTCAGAACAAAACCCACTACTTCCTTGTATGCTAAAACCCCTTTAAGAGCAGAGTCCATATGCTGTAGCATTTTAAAAAGGAGAATTCCTTAATTTTTTAATAAGACAATAAATTTTAAAAAAATTGTTCAGGATCAAACATGACAATCTATTTTGGGAAATAGCAGCAAAGCTCAAATTTTTTTGAATCATATTCCTTTGCATATGGTCTTAATAGATCTCAGTCTTGAGTTCAGTCAATGCTCCAACAGATGTCGAACATTTCGGTTTTTTAATAGGCCTCTGATCTTATAAGAGTCCTTTTCAGGAACCAGCAGCAATATGGTTTTTCAGCTACAGCGCATTTCCAAGATTGTCTCTTCTAAGGTTTGTTTTGCTAATGATGAGGTTTTTGTCCCTCTTCCAGATAGAATTCATTTTGTAGGGAGCTGTACTGTACAATCAATGAAGAAAAAATATGCCTTTAAAAAGTGTTCCAATGTTAAGAGATTGTATTAAAGTAGACTTGGGAGTTGGGTTGTGACCTATATCCACTCATCTAAATGCAGCTGCCTATTAACTATTTACAGATGTCCAACTGAAGGGACTGGGGTTATTTTTTGGTAATGTCTGCTTAGGTTTCCAAATTCTGAACCTGAAACAAGCCATAGGGCTATGGTCAGTTTGTGCACAATGTCACTTGTGTTTCATCTAAAAGCGTTTGCAGTGCAATTTGTTTTCCCACGAGGAACATTTTAGATGAGGCTATCACATAGTGCATTTTCTTCTGTTGATCACAGGAGAGAGAGCAAAACCTGCTTCTGCCCTGACATGCCACAATCCCATGTGGCATTGAAGCAATTTTTTTAAAAAAAGATAAGGTTATCACATGTAGAAATACAAGGTTTAAGATTAGATTGTTGGTGGGTCGTATTCAGAGCACAATCCTAAGCAGCGCTGGAATGGCAAGGCCAATGGGCCTGCCCTGCGCCATATCCTAGCACTGCTTGGGGAGGCTGGAGCCTCCCCGTGGTAAGGGAATGTTTGTTCCCTTACCGTAGGGGAGGCTGCAGCCTCCCCTATGTGTTCCTCGGATCTGTGCCTGCTAAACAGCTGGCGCAGATCCGAGGAGACTACGCAGCCTGAATTGGGGCCACACGGCCTCCCGAGTAGGCTTAGGATTTGCTTTATGACCAATTTCCAAGCTCGCCCACGTCCCCCCCTCCAACCTCCCCCCTCCCATCAATCTCATGTCCATATGGACATGGAGCCTCCCTCGCGCCGACTGGCTTCAGCCAACACAAGGAAGGCTCGGTGGGAGTGCAACTGGACTGGTGCGGCCTGCAGCAGCGCTGATCCCGTTGTTCTAGCGCCGATGCGGGGATACCGATCGGCGTTCCCATATTGGTGCTAAGGCCATTTCGTCAACGCTATGATGTAGCATTGATGCAACGAGCAGCATTGGATTGCGCTGCTTGGACAAACATGACCTGTTTTTGTCCTTGGCATAAACCAGTGTTCTTCCAGCTGTCGGTCATGGGGTCAGGGCAACGTTTCAAAGCAATAGATGGCTTGGATCCAGTGCAATAAGGATACTGTCATACTGAAATGGAGCTCCTTATGCAATCCTGCACAGCCTCTTCTTGCTGTCTTGCCCCGCAGCTCCTACGGCCAGTCCTACTCATGTTGCTACCTCACAGGGTTGTTGTGAAGACACATGAGGTAGGAGGACATGGGGCAAGTGGTGGAAGCAATAATGGGGGGCAAGCAGTGGGTGGATCAAGTTCTGGGATGGGGAAGGATCGATGGTGGGTGGGTCTATCTAAAATAATAATAATAATGCAAGTATTTATATACCGCCTTTCTTTGGCCATTAGATTGCTCCTCTGGCTTTAATTCAAGGCGGTTTACATAGGCAGGCTTTATTTCTGTCTTTCACGAACTACAACAACATACAGATGGAACTTCTGTGGTTTAGTCCTTCTTTCTGGCCTTCCTGCTGGCTGATAAACGACTACTCTGCTCCTACCAAAGAAACAGCTGGCCCAGCACAACTCCTCTCTCACAGGCAGCTGGAGGCAGCTCTTATCAGTCGCAATTCTCAAGGTCTGCTGCTCACGGATACTTCCTGTGTTGTTGAACTGGCGACCTTTAGATCTTATCTTCAGGCAAACGGAGGCTTTAACCTTCTCGACTAAACCTCCTGCCCTATCTATCTATCTATCTATCTATCTATCTATCTATCTATCTATCTA
>JAJKFI010000007.1:27188665-27208528 GCA_029204185.1 Lerista edwardsae
TTTTAATCAGCCGCAGTTTCCAAGGTCTGCTGCTCGCAGAGACTTCCGGCAGTCCCGAGCTCACGACCTTGAGATCTTCAGGTGTTATCTTCAGGCAAACGGAGGCATTAACCCTCTTGGCTAAATCTTCTGCCGACTTAGTGTGTGGGGGGGATGTGTGCCTGTCGCTCCAATTATTTGTTAATGGGATCTGTATGAGTGCTTGCCATTTACCCTTTGGAAAATTGAGCCGCCCCCCCCCACACACACACACTGTCCTATCACAAAACCCTCTTTTCTTTGGCTTTACTAAACACGAATTGTAACAGTTGGGTCTGCAGAGGCTGCACGACAGTGGGGAATATGGTCGAACTTGGCTTGCAGATGGTTAGGCACAGCGGTGTTATGCTGCCATAACACTGTCGCGTTCCGCGGCATTGCGCCATTTGCGTAACGTACGCAAGCGGCGTAATTGGTTCCGCAAGCAGCGTCACGCTCCGGAACGCGACGGACGGGCTGTCGATCACCCGGATGTCCCGCCCAGCGTTCCGGCAGCATAACACCACTGGTTGGGCAGCCCTACATTTCATCTGGAACAGCCAGCATCACCGTGTCATGCTTGAAGTGAAGAAAACAGTGAAGAAAGGGCCAGGTGTTTTACTGGGAGAGAGGACACAACATGACAAAAGGGGAGTGGGGAATTTTAGGCAGCAATAAAATACGTTGGTTCCGATATACCATCCATTATAGCGTACTACTTCCTAGTTTTTGAATCTGAATCGTGATTCCAACGCTTTGCTATCCCATTTTCTAGAATAAAACATATGCAAACATTGCAATTTCATTCTAAAAACCAAACATGATAATTCCTTCGGTTTTCTGTGCTGATTCAAATAGCCAGGATTTCGGAAGACTTATTATTACTCAATAATAATAATAGACCAATTTCATGTCGACCACATTCCATGTAGACTAAATATTGTTTGATACTGTCTCAAACAGTTTTATTTGTGGCATTCCGATGATTCTTTTCTAAGACCCACACAAAGGTAAAACGCTGAGGGTGCAATCCTAACCAACTTTCCAGTACTGATACAGCTGTGCCAATGGGGCATGTGCTACATCCTGCAGTTTTTTTTTGGGGGGGGCGTCATAGATCTAAGGCATGCACACACGTGTGATTTCATTGCAGTTCCCTGAATATCCATGTTGCAGTTGCAAATCCACAGAAATCCAAAGTGTTATTGGGTTTTATCAAAACTTCATTGCCGAATAACCAGAAAACAGCTGCCTTATGTAACAAAATAGGGATTTCCTTAACTCAAAACTGACCAATGAGACTGGTTGTTCTTCGACCATGTATTCAAATGTGCCCTGATGGTCTTACCCTCCTCTCTTGAGACCTGCTCATATGTCCATCACTGAATAACTTAAACATATTTTTGACACCTGATGAAGCATAGCTAAATGTGTGAATCCCCAGTAAAGCATTATGCTTGAGGTGGCACAAAGGAAAGTGCTACGATGATAGCACACTGCCATATGCAACCATCACCTGGTGGCCAAAGCACTGGATACGCATGTTTGAACCAGGTTTAAGACCTATTATGCCCATCCTTCATGTCTGCAACAGAGAAGTTATACTAAGATTCTGATGAGGTGCTTTTACACAAGGGACCGTGTATCTAGACTGGATTATGAATCAGGAACATCTCAGTTTGAGAGTGCAATCCTAACCAACTTTCCAGCACTGGTGTAAGGGCAATGCAACTCCAAGGTGAAGGAACAAGTATACCCTTACCTTGAGGAGGCCTCCATGATTACTACTACTTTTCTGGAAGAAAAGTCCATTGTGGGCTATAGGCCATGATGGATTGTGCAACCTCCTTACATTAGTAGTACCATTAGCAGCTACCATGATGGATCTGGGCTACTTGGGCTCACAGGACGTGTGGCTCTGAATTCCAGATGCTGGGGAGCTCTGGCGGGAGAGACATTGGCCTTCCTTTCCTACTTGCGGGCTTCCCAGAGACAATTGGTGCGCGAGCCGTCCGGATGAACAGTGCAAGTCGATGATGTCTACTCAAGAGTAAGCCCCACTGATTTCAAGGGTCCTTACTCCCAAGTAAGCATGTCCCTGATTTATTTATTTATCACATTTCTTTTCTTTTTCTACCCGTCATTTTAATACTGCCCTTCCTCTAAGCAGCTCAGTATGGTGTACATAGTTATTGCCCTCCTTTTGTCTTCACAAACCCCCTGTGAGGGTGGGGAGAGTTAAAACAATAAAAGGAAGTACTTTTTTTACCCAGCAGGTAGTTAATCTGTGGAACCCTTTGCCACAGGAGGTGGTGATGGCATCTGGGCTAGATGCCTTTAAGAGGGGATTGGACGGATTTCTGGAAGAAAAGTCCATTGTGGGCTATAGGCCATGGTGGATTGTGCAACCTCCTTACATTAGTAGTAGGCTACTTCAGAGTACTGGGTGCAAGGGAGTGGCAACAGGATGCAAGCATCTTGTTGTCTTGTGCCTCCCTGGGGCACCTGGTGGGCTGCTGTGAGATACAGGAAGCTGGACTAGATGGGCCTTTGGCCTGATGTACTCCACTGTACATCATAAGAACACTGTACACTGTTCTTATGTACTCCACTGTAGGATGCAGCACATTCCCCATTGGCATAGCTAGGTCAGTGCTGGAAAGTGGGTTAGGATTGAGACCTGAATCTCCCCTCTGCTACAAATCCATTGCGTGAATTTAGGCAAGGCCTCTTGGGGCCAATCCTATGATATGTCTTGGGCAGACGCTCAGTGCTTGCATTGGCCCAATGTCACTAGCGCCAGGGCGCCAGGCCAAGGCACCACAGCACCAAACTCGGCTGGCACAAGAACTGTTCTGGGCTTGGGGAGGGTGGGAGGGAGAAACTGGGCAGGGGTGGGTGGGCCAGTAGGCGTGCTGGTCCAGGGACAGAGGCGCTGTTGGGATGCGGCCAGTAGGACCGCATCCAAGCCTCTGTCCCCAGGCTGTGCAGCCCTGATTCGGGCCTATCACGATATCTGGGGGCCTAGCCCCCCCCCAGACTGCCCCCAGGGATTGTGGGATGGTGGCAGAAGTGGGATTCGAACTCACGCCTCCGGAGAGACTGGAGCCTAAATCCAGTGCCTTAGACCACTCGGCCATGCTACCAGAGGCATGGCTTGCTTGGAGCTGCACCTGCTAAATGGCAGGTGCAGATCTAAGCAAGTCCATTGGGGTGGCTGGGTCTCCAGAGGACACCTACCTTGTGCTGGCATTGCAGTTCTGGTGCAAGGTAGGACTATGCCCTCAATCCCCTATCTGCAAGATGGAGACAATAATACTTACCTTTGCAGGATTGTTGTGAGAATTACCGCATGAGAAGTTATGTGAAGCTCTGTGAATACGAGGTAGAATCCCATCATGCTGGGAACCAGAGGCAGGTCTTGCCCTCCATAAGTCCACCACACATTCAAAAACACAGGGAATGGACTAAGAGCCCAATTGTATCCTTTCCCCCTTTGCTGGTGTAGCCCTGCCAAAAATGGGCATACTATATCCAATGGGATTTAAATTCTCTTTCCCCTCTAATTCTACTAGCGCTAGCAATTTCATCAGCTCACGTCCAGGGAGGGGTGGGTGGGGTGGGGCTGCTGCTGGAGGGGAGAGGTTCTGGCATGTGCCTTTGGTACTAGACCCACCCCCTTCCACAGCCTCCCTGCCCTGTCATGCCCTCTCCCCACCCAATTTTGCCAACTCCACACCCCATTTCACCCCCGCCACTGCCTTATCTGCTCCCACTGAATAGGAGCAGATAGCCTTATCCATGAGTCTTATCATCACTTTGCATGGAAGTTTTGGAAAGTTTTGGAAGTTTTTATCTGTCACTTTGCATGGAAGTTTTGGAAAGAAGTTTTGGAAACATGGAAGTTTTTGGAAAGGAAAGTTTCGTAGCGTCTGATCATCCTCAAAGCCATGCACTTCAGACCCCAAATGACATACTGTATCAGTTCCCAAATAATTGCTAGCTATTAATTGAACAACCCATAGTCAGACGAGTTTCAAACTATTTTTTTTTACATTTGATAGCCCTATATTAATGTAATATATTTGCTCTGAAGAGAAACAGTAACTCAAGCAGCTCTCCTTGAAGGTACCTTCCTCCAGGCTGCTCAAACATCTTTCCATCAGGAACGTACTTGCATGAGTGGAAGGCGATTCTTTACAGCAACGGTTGGCCAAAGACCAGAGTAATGGCGGAGAGAGGAAAAAACAAAACCTGCACAAGCAAGTTCACAACGGTAATGCGATGCCATGGAATTAATTACAAAAGCTAGACAGCTTGGGAAATTGTATTATTCCAGGGAAATGGGGAAACCGATCATAACATGTAAATTGTGATGTCACCCAAACAAGCAATGAAAAATATTTATTTTGGCTTGGGCTTCTGTTGGAGGGCATCCAGTTATTACTGTAGCACAGTGTCATAAAGATTACACTGAGCTACTAGGAATTGCTGAAAGAAGTATTGTAGGAAGGCCCCTATATTGGTCTCCCGCGTATATCTTGGATTTCATTACATTATGGAACTAAACGCACACTGATGGTAATTTTCGGAGAGTTTGATTGGACTGGTAGCAGTTGCTGGAGAGGAATGGCTGTTCTGAGCTTTCTACACTCTTGGGGAGACGACGAAGGAATAATTACCACAAATAAAGTCTGTGGGGGACTTTATAGAATTTGGCATGCAGGTCCTACACTCAAGTTATAACCTTAAAAGGTATTTGCTTATACGAAGCAAAAGGATCTCTGTTTGTGGGAAGCAGCCAAGTGACAACTCACCGAACAGGAAAGCATTAGGATTTTTAGTAGCGTAATGTTCTTATGAATGGCCCATGCTGTGCTAATAAAACTATTGTGACTGGCATCGTTTGCAGTGGAAACTGACAGACGAAGCCGAGGGAAGTACTTTTTTTCCCAGGAAGGTTCCAGCAGTAAATCATTAAACGCACGCACCCAATCATCCGTCGTCAGTTTGCAAATTGTTTCATAGAGCAAGCCCAAATCGGGGGAAAAAACCCACGTAAACAAACAAATCGACAACTAATGAACATTCCCCCTACTGCTCACTGTAAATAGATCTACAACTTAGGAGAACATTTATCCAACACATTGTCAACTCGTTGTAAACACATCTACAACTCATTACCCGGTATGTTGTCACTTCATTGCAATTAAAGTTGCAGGCTAACGCGAGTGTTTCCTTGCGCAAAATCGCTTCAATATCCACGAGAAAAAAAATCATACCTTCAAGCACCACACTGCAAAGCACTCAGGTTTCTTTTCCCCATTCTCTTTATGACCCAATACAGAAAGCCCCAAAGCAGCGATGTTATTTTTCTCTTTGTTGGTCATGTATACACTTTCGAAAGAATAAATCTTAAGAATGATATAACCACTCACTCAAAACAGCTCGGGAGGACAGGGCTTTCTTCTTCACCTCTGCCCAGTCTTTTAAACAGATCTGCAAGCTATTGTTCTCCTTGGTCTCAATTCTCCCATCATTCTCTAGTTCTGGGCAGCCCAATCCTAACCTGCATTGGAGCAGGTAGAATGGCTGGCCAGAGCTGCATCTCTTGCAGGCTGGGTGGCCATTGGAGCTCACCTCTGGGTACGGGGATATTTTCACCTGACTCCAGGGTAAGCCCTAGCCAGCCCTAGGGAGCTGCTCAGATCTACACCAGCAAAATCCCTGGTGCAAATCTGAGTGGCGTGGATCTGGGCCAACTGGCCAGGGACGGGGGTTAGGATCCAGTCTAAGTGCCGGATCTGCGCTCCACCTCCATCCCTGGGCTGACCCACCCATGGGCGTGCCCTCTCTCCACACTTTCTTGCCCCATTTTTTTTGGGGGGGGGGCCCCGGCTTACATCGGCCAGCTAGTCTAAACCACCGTTTTTCAAGGGGTATTTACAAATATGCAGTATTCTGCGATTCACCAAATCCTCAGTCCCGGATGCAGCCTTCACAGTGTGGTTCTCTCCTCTGGCCGTGTGACATTGAGCTTCAGCAGGTGATTGCAAGTCCAGCCTGGACAGGTCCTCAAGGTTGGACTCTGCTCTTTTGCCGGCTGGCCTTCTCACCACATTCCCGCACTGGCTAATCAGTTCCACAGTGACCCCGTTCTGCCACAACAGGTACTGCAGCTTGTCACAGCCTGGCATTCTGTGCTGGCCTAACTCCAGGTTAGGATTACGCTCTAAAATACATAACCATTTTCAAACATCTCTAATGACTCATCTTTAATCAACAGAATTTAGTCACTGTTTCAGGGCTGAAGGCCGATCCATTCTCCCCTCCCCACCTTTCCTTACCCTTGGTATGGTCTTTGTCACGCTCTGGAAAACAAGACGTGTATACAGAAATCAGAATTCTGAATTGCTTGGCCAGGTCTTGGAAATCTCAAGAATGACCTCTCTCAACTCCTACATGGAGTAACAAACTTGGGGTGGGGGGGAGTAACAGACACCAAGCAATAAAACTTGGATCTATCCAAGGGCACCTTGTGTCTGTCAAAAAGTCTCCCCAGAATAGGTTGTGGGGTTACACAGCGCAGACTGGATTTCGGGCACATCCAAAATCTTGAATCCAACAGGTTATAGGCGTGTAAAAGCAGGATTTTAAAATAGGATTCTCTGAATGGTAGATCAGTCTTTTGGCGTGTGTTGATCTGTCAGTTTACTAAAGCTTGTACCTCACTCACCATGCATGACTTTCAGAGGTCACTTTGATACACTGGTGAGAGGTAACAAAGTGTTTGCAGAGGGTGGCACTCACTGGTGGTCTTCCTTTTCTGCAGGCAGAGAACTCACACCTACGTGAACCTTGTGTGATCCTGGGAAAGATAAGCAGCAATCAAATCAGCTGCTAAGTCACAACCACAGGAAAGCCCACCTGATGAAGAATGCAATGTTCCTAATGAAATATTTCTGTCAACCGACAAAGAAAGGGACCATTGTGCTCTTTTCCCATTGTGCTTCTGCTTTGTCTGATATTTGCAGAGATTACAGATCGAGGAGAACCTACAGCCTCCATCGGGTTGTGACATGGAGTGGAGACCCACAGTTCATTGATGGGGATTGTCAGTGTCCCTCTGGCAAGGTGTATTGGAAAAGGCAGGAGATACCCCGAGGAGATAGGGAGTGGTATCAGCAATGGCCCCTTGTCCCAGATTAGCCAGGGATTACAGGGTTAACCCCCAAGGTTAACCCTGCAAGCTTCAGGAGCACAGCTGTAGGCTGATGAGGCCCCTGGCTATGAAGGGAGGCCAGCAGAGGTGCAGATGGGTGTGGCTGATGGTAAAGCCTGCCTAGCAACAGACACTGATTGGCTGGCCTCAGTATAAAGTGGGAGGCACGAGCTGGAGTAAAGCACCCTGGGAAGGTGCTGGATGGGAGCACCAGGTAGGTGCTGGATGGATGGAATGCTGGCTGGACTGTGACTGAAGGACTGTTAAAGGACTGGAGAAGGTAAGGTTATTGTGGGGAATAACCATTGTGAACTGTTGCATGGCTGCCACACCCCTGGAGCCACCAAGTGGAGGAGGCAGTTGTGGCTTGGGCAAGCTGACTGCCTATTGTTGGGTGGTGGGGTTTATTGGTGCTAGACTTAGGGTAGTTTGGAGCCAAGCCAGTGATGAGGGCAGTCTGGAGGAGGCTGGCCAGCCGGTGATCCCAAGCAAAGCTGCTGGAAGAGAGGAGGCCCAGTGGGTGACTGAACCCCCTCCCTCTTGCCTACCTCTGAGGCTGCTCTGTGGGGAAACTAGTTAGCCTAGTGTGAGCTTTAGGGCACTTGGGGTGGCCCGGCAGGGAATTTGGCAGAACACAAGGCAGGCTGCTAGTGTCACAGTCATTTGGCAGCATGCATTAAATTCATTTTTCAGCCAGATGTACTCAGGGTTACATGCATGCATGCATGCATCACACAAGCATGTGCACATGTGTGCACACACACACACAAACACACCCCTAACCCTAAATCCATTGAGGGCAATAGAACGTTTCCCAGGGCACAATCCAAACACTCCTGTAAGCTGACACGAGTATTATGCAAGCCTGTGAGTATTTGAAAACACAACGTAAAGCGATTTGCACCACTCTCTGAGAGCGCAATCCTAACCTGCAGTCAGGCCAGCAAAGTTTGGCTGGCACAAGGGCTGGTGTGTAAAGCGTGTTTGGACCACTCTCGGAGTCGGGGAAGATGGTGCACGTCTGTGTGCTGGCCTCTCTGACTCCGAGAGTGGTCCAAACTAAGGTGGCCCTTGAGCTGGCCAAACCTTGCTGGCCTGTGTGCTGCCCTAACTCCAGGTTAGGATTGTGCTCTGAGTCAGGGCTGCGGCTGCATGGACAAGTGCCGTCCTCCCTGCATCAGTCCAGCGATGGGATTAACAAACGACCTGAGGGAACGCTGGGCGGGACATACGCAGAACTCCCGCGCAATTGGCTGCCCGTCAGTTCCGCCCCACCACCTTCCCTGCCGCCGCGCGGGCTGCCCAAGCCTCAGAGGGGGTGTCTGTTCACCGGGGGTCCCCCCAGGTGCCCGGGCACGCAGCGGTGGGGTGTGCCAACCGGGGGCAGCGGGCCCAGCCCACGTGGCCAGCGGGGACGGTGGCGGGGCGGAACAGACGGGCTGCCAATCACGTGGGTTGCCAATCACGGGCTTCCAATTACGAGTACGTCCCGCCCAGCGTTCCCCCAGGATGTTTGTGAATCCCATCGCTGCATCAGTTCCAGTGCTAAGTAAGGCCAGCCTATGGAGGTTGGCACAGGGGCTTGGGAAAGGCTGAGGGAAGGCAGAGGGAGGGCAAAACCGGGTGGGGGAGGCAGAGGAAGGCAGGCTCAGGGGCAGACCAACCCACAGAGGAGAGAGGCCCCTCCTAACCAGTGGTGGGATTCAGGGGGTTCGCCCAGGTTCTATAGAACCGGTGGTTAAATGGCCGGGCCCCGCCCACTCCCTTACCTCGGCTGGCTTCAGGGTTTTTTTTGGCTCTGGCTATGATGTCATAGAACCGGTTGTTAATTTATTTGAATCCCACCACTGCTCCTAACCCCTAGATCCTAACCCCTGACCCCGGCCCAGTTGGCCCTACATTGGCCACTTGGATTTGCGCCAGCAATTTCTCTGGTGCAGATCCGAGTAGTCCCTAAGAGTGGGTAGGGCTGTACCCAAAGTAAGGGGACAAACGTCCCCTTACTCCAAGTTGCACCACCGCCACCTCCTAACCGGGGCCGGATATGGCACAGGCCAAGCATCCTGCCTATTCCAGCTCTGGTCAGGACTGGGCCATCAGTGGCGTAAGTAGATTTGATTTTTTAAAATCCACACGTTTCCCAAACCCGGTGTGGTTCTTTCTTTGAAAAGCAGCCTGCCCAGGACTGGAATTTATTTTCATTATATTATATTTTATTATATTTTATTATAAACACAACTTTACATTGTGTTTCCCATTCTGATGCTACTGCTCAAGGCTCTGTTTTCGTTCGGTGCGTTCTCGGTTTTGGCTTGGGCGTTATCTGAGTCACCCTAGAAAATACTCCCTTGTGATTGAAACCTGGCTGTTTTCCAAGCCTCATTTTATTGTTAGAGGGACCCATATCCCCTTTCTCTAACGGCACAGGAGGTCTCGAACAACATCCAAGAATCTCCAGGACAGGCAACCTTTATTTTCCTTCACTTCTTTCCAAACTGTCTCTCATGTCAGACAAAATATTTATGTCTGTTTCCTCTTTAGACTCAGTATAATCAGAGACACTAATTTACTGTGAGTGGAAAGTCTAAATTCTGTGTTCAGAGGTTAGCATTCCCATATTGGTGATGGTACCTGGCCTAGATGCCTTTAAAAGGGGACTGGACCGATTTCTGGAGGAAAAGTCCATCGTGGGCTACAGGCCATGATGGTTAGTGCAACCTCCTTACTCTAGAGTTAGGCTCAGTGGTGTCATCCAGAGGGAATGAACCAGAACGGCCGTTCCTGAACCTAATTAGGGATAGCTCCGCCCACCCGCCACCATTCATCACCGCCTCCGTGATGGACGCGGTGCTGCGACACGCCCCTGGCCACAGAGGGGGCGATGAGTGGGGGGCGCGCCAGGTGCCCGAGTGAGTGGTGGGGGGGCACATCCACCGGGGCAGCCCGCGCGGCGGGAGGGAAGGCGGCGGAACTGACGGGACAGGCTGCCAATCAAAGGTGAGTCCCGGTCACCGTTCCGGTTCCTGGATCAGTTAGATCCCACCGCTGGTTAGGCTACCTCGGAGTGCCAGATGCAGGGGAGTGGCAACAAGATGCACGAGTCTTGTGTGCTCCCTGAGGCATCTGGTGGGGCCGCTGCGAGATGCAGGAAGCTGGACTAGATGGGCCTTTGGCCTGATCCAATGGGGCTCTTATGTTCTTATTACACCACTATCTGACATACTGAGGCTAGTTCTTTCCCCCCTTCCTTTAAAAATAGTTTAAATCACAAACAAACATTATTTGTCATATTGGGATAATTTAAAAAAAGCCACAGTACCAAAAGGTAACCAGAAAGTAGAGTCAACAGGTTCCAAAAATTGTAAAAGGTGTTGTGTTTAGCAAGGATTTGCATCTGACAAGACAAGCGGGGGTGGGGTGGGGCTTCCTTGGTGTGTCTTCCAGCAGGGGTTGTATGTACAGCCCCATTTTCAGCCTCTTTATAGGGAGAAACAGTGCTGTGACACCTGTGGTGTAAAGGACCAGCAGTACCACTAGCTGGTTTGGCTTCTTTGGTAGTAGAGAGTGTTACAGCCCGATCTTATCCTGCGCTGGAAATAGACAGGCCAACAGACTTATGCCATATACAGTGCAGGGTGATTGCCACACACCTTGGAGTAAGGAGGTTTATGTCCCCTTACCCCATGTTGCAGGGCAGCTACCCCTATGGGCAGTGGTGGAATCTACCTGCACTAACAACCGGAACGCAGGAAGTAGCTACCGGGACGCACAGTTGATCGGCAGTTCCTCTGCGCGTCCTCGCTTCCCCCGCAGTCTGCTGCCTGCAGAGGCAGATCTAAGGGAGGGCAAAGCTCTAAGTTTTGCAAGAAGCCTTACCTTGCAGTGGAAATCACTCCTCTCCTGCACCATTTTAGCCAATCCTCACAGGGAAAAGCAACATCTTGGCATTGCTTACTGGCTACAGCAGCAAGGGAGAGGAGGGATTTACATGACAGGGTAATGCTTCTTGCAACACTTAGAGCTTTGCCCTCCCTGTAGATCCGCCTCTGGCTGCCTGCCTGCCTGGCTGGCTGAAACCTCCGGCTGCGGGTGTGCATGGCGCAGGCACGGCCAGCCCCATTCGCGTATTGCAGGGGCGCACGGCAGCGACGGCTGCAGTGGGCGGAGCCAGCCCTACATGGAACAACCGGAACGGCGTTCCGGAGCGTCCTGGCTACATGACATCACTGCCTATGGGGCTACTCGGCTCTCCACCAGCAAAATCCCTGATGCAAATCTGAGCAGGCTGGGTAAGTCTGATTGGTAGGGGTGGGTTTCGTTGTTGAAAACTGCCTTTTGGGCAGTTAAAACAAGTGAAGAAAAACACAAAACACCGCATTTGGGTGCGTTAGGTATTTTCCGGAAATTAAAAGACAATTTTTCCAATTAGAAACCACACTGTGGCTGCGTCCGCTGACACTAGATCACCTGTATCCTCCACCTAGTACACTTTTAAAGCATTTAAAATGAGTAAAAATGAGAACATGGATTGAAAATGTAAAATAAAAAAGACACCACAATTTGCTATTTTGGGAACAATATCACCCCCCCAAACAACAACAACAACAACAACAACAACACCCCTACCGATTGGATGGGGACTGGGATTTGGTTCCATCCTACGTCACCCAGGCCAATCTGACGCTCCTCCCCAGGCCGGTCCACCCACTGGCCCTCCCTCCCCCTGCCTCCCCCACCCTGATATGCTCCTGTTCCGCTCTCTCTCCTCCCCAACCCACCATGCCAGCCGCCCTCAGCTGGTGCTCTCTTACCATTCCCACACAGTGTGGAGGCTGAGTCAGCTCACATCCATGTGCTGAGTCAGCTCACATCCATGTGCTGGTTCAGCCGACTCCTGAGTCATCGCAGACATGCCTGACAGCATCTTTCCTGCACACCCAGGCCGGGCCAAGCGACTTGCGCCAACCAATTGAGCACTCTGAATCAGGGGCGGTTCTAGCCCCATGGGGGCACGCAATGTCATGATGACACGACGTGGTGAAGTCATGATGTGGCACCGCGCAACACCCCGCCCCCGCCCTAAGAGGCGGGGTGGGGCATCATGCGGCACTGTGTTCTCCGCGCTCCAGCTGGAGCGCAGAGAATGCGGCGCCCCGTCCCCTGCTCCAAGAGGCGAGAGGGGGTGCCGGGCGACAGTGGGTTCTCCACGCTCCGGCTGGCTCTTTAAGGCCAGCCAGAGCACGGAGAACGCGGTGCAGGGCCTGGGCGGGGCCGGGCCGGGCCGCGGTTGCCATTTTGGAGGTGTGGCACACCATGGTTATGGCACCTACTCCCAAGATGGCACCCATGGCTCATTCCCCCTAGCACCCCCTAGATCCACGCCTGCTCTGAATTGCACAGAGACCGATGGTGTGTTAGTAATGTTTGCTTTCGTGCTGTGACCTGCTGCTTCATTTGAGCACCCGCGGACAGCACTCGCCTCCTAACAAAGAATCCTCCAAAAGGAACATCTACAGACCCTGAACAGCCCTGGCATAATTTTGTCAAAATCTTAGATCTGGTATCATGACGCGTGGCATGGAAAGAAACCCTTTCACTGCAGCTTCTCAGATTTGTCCTCTGCAGATCATACAGTAAGACCTAAATCGTTTGCTCACATATGTTCATAGCAGCTCCCAAACCTTTTAGCACCAGGAACCGCTTTTTGAAACACTCTGTTGAGACCCACATAGCTTTACGAGACCAAGGGCAGGAGGTGTGGACTCGTGGTTGAGCTGCCGGTACTGCCTGACACAAAACAGGATAATCTGTAGTCCTGTTTTTGGTGGGGAGACAGAATGCCAGGCTGGGACAAGCTGCAGTACCTGTTGTGGCAGGATGGAGGCACTGATGAGCTGATTAGTCACCACAAGTGAGAGTTGCAGAGGAGTGTGTGAGAATGCAAGCTGGCAAAAGAACAGAGTACGACCCTGAGGACCTGCCCAGCTAGACTTACAATTGCTGCTGAAGCTCGATGGCAGCCAGCCAGAGGAGAGAACCACACTGTGAAGGCTACATCTGGGACTGAGGATTTGCTGACTCATAGACTACTGCATATTTGTAAAAACCCCAATGAAAAATTGTGGTTTATACTAGCCTGCCTATGGGCATTTGCTTTGGCAAGGGAAAGGCAGGATATACATTCTTCAAATAGCTAGCTCGATAGCTAGATAGCTAGATGTTTTACTTTTCCAGTCACTCAAATCTGTTTTTATTTTTTTTATTATCGTGATAATTATGGTGATATTATGGCAGTCTTTTGGACTGTTGGTGAGATCCATGTTCATTGGATCAGTATCATTGGATCACGCCTTGTGTTTCCCCATTGCCTGGCCTTTCCATAGGGCTCAAAACATTTTCCTTATCAGCTTGGAGAGGGGGGGAAATTTCCTTCTCAAGAGTTTGTTGGGGTCGGCGTTCATTGGATCAGGATTATTCTGGAGGCGTGGCTCTCTTCTCAGCCTGCCCTTCGAAGTGGAATGCGGTACATTCCCCTACTCATGAGTAACCACACACCTCTGGCTAAGTTTCACTTTCTATAGTGCTGAATACATTGTCCTTGTCAGCAATCTGCTTGTCAGTTTCATAACCCAGCACAAATCAGGTTGAGACCCACTGTTTGAATAACACTGCCCCACAGGATATAGCGGATGCCACATTGGCACTGGGAATTATGGGCTACCTGTTTATTTTATGATGCGTCTTATTTATTTTTTTTCTGTATAATTTCATCCCTGAGGTAACAGATCTACAAGGTGTATGATACATCGGTCTATCCCATCTTTTTATTTATATTAAATACATTTATTATAGTATAATATTCTTTATTTTTCTTCTCCTCAACCCAAGCTGGTAGATAAAAGGGCCATTTGGTTTGCAGTTATTGCAAATCATAAATATTTATAATTTACAGTAGTGATGATCGTGCAATGATAAACACGCCTGCTTGTTTCCCTCCTCTCCTACAGCCTTCCTTTTTCTTAAATCCAAAACACAGCCAAAATGCACTTTATTGCAGTACATTAATTACAATTTACTTATTTGGAGGGACAGGCAGGATGTAGAACATTTAAATACATAGATAAGTAAATAAACTCCATGCTTCTCTTATTAAAACAACACCCAAGGCCAGTTTATAAAAATTTTAACATGACAGAGTCGATTAGTAAAAACAACTGAAATAATCCAAGTGTAGTGTTAGAACCGAACAAATAACATCTTGAAAGGTTTGCTACTGGCCGGGTTACCAGTTACAAAGTGGGACAGGGTCCCTGTACCTTTAACCATTGTATACTGTAGAAGAGGGAATTTTGGCAGAAGGAATTTTGAACCCCTTCCATGATGAGCTGCACCTGCCCAAATTCCCTCTTCTATACCATGGTTAAAAGCATAGGCACTCTGCCTCAGTCTGTATCTGGTAACCCTAGTACTGGTCAAGGAGAGGAGGAGAGAGTGCTTGCATTAGAAGCTATAGACTTTGTTATTTGAGAGACCAACACTGTCTGTTCCCCAGCTTGACATGGTCTCTCAAGGACTACAAATCCCAGAGTTCCTGTACAGGCAGACAGAGTCAGCTGGGTGTGATAGCTAACTGCAAGCAGGAAGAAGAAGCAAACATCATACTAGCCAGGGATGTGAAATGAACGGGACAATGGAACTGCAGTAGTTCTCCTGTACGGCCAATATTATCATGCCATTGTACAAATCGATGGTAAGGCCACACCTGGAGTATTGCGTATAGGGCTGGTCGCCGCACATCAAAAAGGACATAGTGGAGCTGGAAAAGGTGCAGAAGAGAGCGACAAAAATGATTACGGGGCTGGGGCACCTCCCTTATGAAGAAAGACTGCAGCGTTTGGGGCTCTTCAGCCTAGAAAAAAGGCGCCTGAGGGGGGACATGATTGAGACATACAAAATTATGCACGGAAGGGATAGAGTCGATAGAGGGATGTTCTTTTCCCTCTCTCACAACACCAGAACCAGGGGACAGAGTGGCACCACTAGTTGGGCCTGGCTTGGAGTCACGTCTGGGGTCAGCGTTTGATGCTGGCTTTGAGGAATCAGTCTGGGACCCCGTGGGCTGGGGATGTTTGCTTTTGAGGCACTGCGTTGCTAGTGTTTGCTCGCTCGCCTATTGATTTTCCCAACCACTTAATTATGTGCCTGCTATTTTGGCTTCTTTCCTGAAGTCTGTGCAGTGTGCTGTTGCTGTGGCGGTACTTGCTGGTTAGATACAAATGACAGGATGAGGAATGCAACAGCCTTTGACTTTTCAGCATCGGGATAATGGAAGAAACAGAGAAGTGGGCGATGCGAGGCTCGGAGGCAGAAGCCATCATCGTATTTCCTGCAGTCTCTGTTCTTCCTTTCACAATTTTGCCTTCACAGGTGTTGTGCCTAGTCCAGTGGCCCATGCAGCCCGTGCTCCACCCAGGGGCCAGGCCGACACTCCCAGTGTCAGTTCTCCGCCCACTGACACGCCCTCCTCCCATGCCAGGCCCCTTTGTTCCGCCCCATGAATGCTGCACCCAGGGGCCCTTGCTCCCCCTTGCCCAATGGTAGGTCCACGCCTGGTCAAGTCTTCCATATTTCTCCATTCCTGTAAGAGGAATAACAACAACAACAACAACAATAACAGTAATACTCGTATTTATATACCGCCTTTCTTAGGTCATTAGATTACTCTAATGACTGTAACTCAAAGTGGTTTACATGGGCAGACTTTATTCATAAACCTGAAGGTTTTTACAATTTTACAGAACGTTCTATCTTACAAGAACAACAACACATACAGATGGATCTTTCTGGATTTAGTCTTCTTTCTAGCCGCATGTTCGTCTTCTGCTGGCTGATAAGTTTGCCCTGCTAACTGGGCAAGAGGCACTTTTTCAAGTGGTGTCCTCTTATATTTAGCAGGGGGAAAGCAATTGTCCCTCTTCACCCCAGCACAGTGTCTTTCTCGTGGCTGTTGCTGGTGGTGTTCTCCATTCCTTTAGATTGTGAGCCCTTTTGGGACAGGGAGCCATTTAACTTTAATGTTATTATTTGCCTGTAAACCGCTTTGTGAACTTTATGTTGAAAAGTGGTATATAAATACTAGTGATTGATTGTTTGATAAGCGGCTTCGCTACTCCCACCAGAGAAGCAGCTGACCCAGCACACTCCCCCTCTCACAAGGCAGCCGGAGACAGCTCAGCTTTTAATCAGCCGCAGTTTTTACAAGGTCTGCCGCTCACAGAGACTTCTGGCAGTCCCGAACTGGCGACTTTCAGCTCTTCAGTTCTTTATCTTCAGGCAAACGGAGGCATTAACCCTCTCGACTAAATCTTCTGCCTTATCTGGCAGGCTTATCTGTGCCCTTACAGTAGCCCTTGTCAACCATTTTCATTTCATGGCGCACTGCCAAGGTACTAAAATCGTCAAAGCACATTGTTGGTTTTTTTAAACAATTGACAAGGCACATCACACTGCCGGCCAGGGGCTCACATCTCCCAATGGCCCTACTAATAAATGGCCTTCCGCCGAAATTTCCATTGCACACCTTCAGACCATTTGCAGCACACCAATGTGCTGCTACACACCAATGCGCTGTGGTGCACAGGGTGAAAATGGCTAACCTAGAGTTATATACCCAAGCCCACTTAATACAGATTATTTACACTGAGTAGTAAAAGGGAGGATGCCTTTCCCCCCTTTTTTCATCAATGCATGCATCAGATGGGGAATCCTAATCCACGAATACAGCAGTGGATGATAGTCGCTGTACAGTGTAACAACTAATTGTGAACCTCTTCAGTACAGTACAAGTGTGTGTGGTGGTCCACTGAGCTGTGTTCATTCAGACATTCATTCCTTCTGGGTTCAGTGAGGCTTCCTCCCAGGTATAGGGCTCTGGATTGCAGACTCAGGGCCCCATGCTGTGGGCCTTAGCAAGGGCGGTGTGAGGAATTTCCAGGGCCAATGCAGCAGTTCCTGATTTGATCCCAATATTGTGCTCTCTGGACTTCCTAACCACCCAACATGGCTGCCAGCACTTTTTTCAAAGCCCTACAGCCTCTCTTCTTGATAAAATATATGTCATCAAATGACAGAGTTGGAAGGTACCAACAAGATTAACTAACCCTCTGCCTGTAGCAGGAAATCCTCCTAGAGCATCTCCAGCAGGTGACTGTTGAGACTGCTTGAAGGTCTCCAGTGAGGGGGAATCCACCACCTCCCTTGGCAATCTGGGAGGTCGAACTGCCCTCATCGTCAAGAAATTCTTCCTAATGTCCAGCCGGAATGTCCTCTCTTGCAGTTTGTACCCATTGAACCTAGTTCTACTGTCAAAGGCAGATGAGAACAGATTTGTTCCTTCTTCCTTATGGCAGCCCTTCAGATATTTGAAGAGTGAAATCATATCCTCTCTCAGCCAGAGGCATACCAGGGCGAAATTGCGCCCATGGCATGTCATGACATCACAATGTTGTGACATCATGACGTTGAGGGGTGTGACTTCTCTCCATGCAGAGAGAAGCCACACACACCCTTGGCCTCAGGCCAGGAGGAACTGTGCCTCTTTGGTTGGAGGGGGGAAGCCCGTGCCTTCCCTTGGCCTCTGATCAGGCATTTTTGCCTGATCGGAGGAGGGGGGATACAAGTGCCTTCCCTCGTCTCCGATCCCTGGCCAGGAGGAACTGTGCATCCCTGGCAGTCCACCAGGAATCGGGGGTGGGGCTGAGCAGGGAGGACGCACATGTGTTCCCACTGGGCCGGAGCGGCAGCAGGGAGAAACCATGCGTCTCCCTGCTCGGCAAGCGGGGGGAGGGCACGTCTTCTAGGGTGCTACATGGTGGGCCCCCAAGGGAATGGTGCCCATGGCTCTTGCCACCCCATGCTACACCTTCGATATGCCTCTGCTCTCAGCCTTCTCTTCTCTAAGCGAAACATACCAAGTTTCCTCAACCTTTCCTCACAGGGGTTTTTTTCCAGCCCCCTGGTCATCTTCCTTGCTCTTCTCTGAACCTGCTCCAATTTGGCTGCATCTTTCTTGAGCTGAGGTGCCCAGAATTGAACACAGTCCTCCAGGTGCGGTCGGACCAATGCGGAGTATAGCGGAACCACAACTTCTTGCGACTTGGAAGCGATGGCTCTATTAATGCAGGCTAAAATTGCGTTAGCCTTCTTTGCAGCTGTATCACACTGCTAACTCATGTCCATCTTGTGATCCACTGCAACTCCAAGATCCCTCTCACAAGGTGTGCTGCCAAGGCAGATTTCTTCCATTCTATATCTGAGTCTTTGGTTATTTTTGCCTAAGTGTAGAACCTTGCATTGACTATAAATTGAGCAATGATCTTCAATTACACTACCTCCTCCATCTCTTTGTTGCATACATTTCTGGCCTTTGTTTTGAGTCTCATGCGCACGCATGAAACAACCATAAACATTTGCCTTGGAAACTTGATTCCTTGCAGGCAAGAACAGCAGAAAATGGCAATCGTGCTCCATGCAATAACTAAATCTCTTGTTCTGTGCTCTGGTATTAAATATAAAACGTTTTCATTTCCTTTGTATAGGAAATTCAATAGGGCCGGGAAAAGTACTACAGCTCCCACTATAAAAAGTGACTGGTGCTAATATTCCTTTTTCAGCCCTCATGCGACTGCAAATAACTAAACAGATAAAATATTGCTTTCATAAAACTGTAGGTACGGCAGAGAATTAGCATGAGAGTTGGCACCGGCAACTTGTTAACGGAAGGTTGGCCAAGAGCTCAGATTTATGCGACGAAATTTAAATCGTTTTCTCTGGAGGTTGTCCTGAAAATATCATTGCAGGGGGACAGATCAAGTGCATATTCCTGGATTGTTTGCAGAGCAGCAGGGACTACAGGCAGATTTCTGTCCTGAAGAATCTTGGATCTGTTTGGGCGTCAGGAAACCATATGGAAAAGGGTGTTAGAAACAGCAAACATGGAAATCTCAAGAATTTGAACAGGTTGAATATTTAAGAAAGTGCAAGGGGAAATGATAAGAAATATGAAGCAACTTGTTTATCTGCATATAGTGCTTTATGCGCGCGCTCTCTCTCTCTCTCTCTCGGCACAGTCCTAAACTGGAGTTAGGCTGATGGCTGACACAGTTAGGCCAGCAAAGTTTGGCAGGCACAAGAGACACCGTAAAGTATGTTTGGACCACTCTCAGAGCACAATCTTCTCCTGGAGTTAGGCCGGCACAGTTAAGCCAGCAAAATTTGGCTGGCACAAGGGCCACTGTAAAGCATGTTTGGACCACACTTGGAGTCAGAGAGGATTCCTAGAGTGGTCCAAGCATACTTTATGGTGCCCCTTGTTCCAGCCAAACTTCGTTGGCCTAACTATGCCCCCCTAATACCAGTTTAGGATTGTGCTCTCAGAGTCAGAGAGGCCAGCAATACAGATGTGCAACATCTTCCCTAACCCCAAGAGTGGTCCAAATACACTTTATGGTGTCCCTTGTGCCAGCCAAACCTTGCTGGCCTAACTGTGCTGGTCCAACTCCAGTTTAGGATTGCACCCTCTCTCTCTCTCTCTCTCTCTCTCTCTCTCTCTCTCTCTCTCTCTC
>JAJKFI010000007.1:27228445-27242548 GCA_029204185.1 Lerista edwardsae
ATGCCAGTTTCAACCAGTTCTGGACTGTGAGATGTGAAACTGCAACAAATCTGCCTGGGACCCACAGGAAATGATGTCATGGCCAGAAGTGCTGTCATTGTGACGCCAGAACCTCCTGCTTTTTTGCGAAGGCAGCAATAAGTTGGGTTATTTCTCAGCCATTTTCCAATAGCAAAGGAATCAGAAAGGGAAAAAAAGCCTATTTACAACCTTGACACAAGCAAAACAACTGCACCGCCACAGCTTTTAGCATCCCATCTTCCCAAGTTTTCAATATGGTTGCCCTGGGTGCTGCCCTGGACCCACCAGTGGGTCATGAGCCAATTTTAGGTGAGTCGCCTAGAGCAGCCATATTGAAAATATGGGAAAATGGGATGCAGGAAGGAGGAGGAAGAGGTGTGTGTGTGTGTTGTGTTTGTTGTGTTGTGTGTGTGTGTGTGTGTGTGTGTGTGTGTGTGTGTTTTGCTTGTGTCAGGATTGTAAATAGGGTTTTTTCCCTTTCTGATTCACTTTGCTATTGGAAAATGGCTGAGAAATAATCCAATTTATTGCTGCATTCTCAGGAAAGCAACAGGCTCTGGTGTCACAATGATAGCAGTTCAGGCCATCACTTTCAGTGGGTCCCGGACAGATGGTCATTCTAAAAAGTGGGTCCCAGTGCTAAAAGGTTTGAAAAACTCTGTCCTATGTGATTCAGGTGCCATATATCGATAGTGTCCTGAATTTCCTTGGTAGCTATTATCCCCATGGTTAAAAAAACAAACGAACAAAAAAGACTGTGGGCTTCCTTGCCCCTGGTAATTTTCTCTAATGTTTGAGTTACTTGTCATGAGTTACACAGCCAGCCAATATAGAAGTGTAGTTTTGGAAGCTTCTAGGGATCCTTTGACCTTACACATAATTGTGCAAGGGGGCAATATCCTTGTGATAACTTGTTAACCAGTCCAAGTTATAAATCCAGTGTTGTTTGTTCTCACTGTGTGGGTCAAAAGTCTTCTGGGATTGCACCTTGGAGCATATGAGATGTCCATCAGTCTCTGGTTTAGAAGGGGGCAACCCCCTGAATCGGAAACATTTCAGCAATTATGAGAGGCATCTGCAAATGCTTGAAAAAAAATGGTTATCTACAATTTAAGTAATTTTTTTTAACATATCACAGAATCATAGAGTTGGATGGGAACTACAAGGTCATCTAGTCCAACCCCCTGCCTATAGCAGGAAATCCTCCTAGAGCATCTCCAGCAGGTCGAGCCTCTGCCTGAAGGTCTCCGTGGCATGTCATTATTATGCACGTGCACTTTCTTTGTTTGAAGAATGGTGTAATTGGTTTCTGGAGCTGCCGTTGGTAAAGCAAGAGACTTTGAATTGTCGGATTCATGGGTTGCATTCAAAGAACGTTAGCAATGACTAATTCACGTTGAAATTAATGGGACTGAAATTAGCAGTGATGTCATTCAGGGGGAACGGACCAGAACGGGTGTTCCGGATCCTAACGGGCTCCGTGGCTGGTTCCGGGTTCCCAACAAGTACCAATCAAAAGTGAGTTCCTGTTCCTAAATCATTTGAATGACACCACTGGAAATTAGTCATGATTAACCGGTGTCCTCGACTTCCATGTTTTGTAATCAGGACTAACGTTGTTTGAACGCAGCCTATGGTATGGCTTTTCAAGTCCATATTTACATAACACATGCATAGCTTGTGGGAGCTGGATGAGTTTTTATAACCTGGAGAAATTCCCAGCCAAATTGATTGCTTGATTCAGGACACAGGAGCCATAGAAATTGGCTCTATAAATTGCGTAACCGTTTCTAACAATTCAGGTCAATTTTGTTCATCAATGACTTTACAGCAGCTGCCTCTGTGGCCTGATGAGTACAGACCACACACAAGCAAAAATTGGCACATATGCTGATCGTACCCTTGATGTAAATTACAAACATAAGACGAGAGAGCTCTCCTCAAAACCCAGTTGTATATTTCAAGTCCATTAATGTGTTTTCGGACTTCAATAATATCACTTCATCCGGTTGTAGCCTTAAAGCCTAGGTGGTTCATTAGACTTAAAAAACAATCACACACAGAGAAGAAAATGACACATGATTAATGGCATTGGTAACTCAAGGCATACAATTGGTGCCTAACTTCTCACTCATGAGTGGGGGCTCCTTCCATTTATGGCGGGAAGGGTTGCACTCCTACAAGGAACCTTCTACAAGTGCAGCACTCCATGAACACAGCTGTAAATTAGGAGTCAGAGCATGGTCTAACAGTGCAATCCTCTACATTTACTCAGAAGTAAGCACCACTGTGGTGCTTACTGTGGGAGGTGGTGGCGCTGTGGGTTAAACTGCTGCTGCTGAACTTGCTGACTAGAAGGTTGGCAGTTCGAGGCCATGCGATGGAGTGAGCTCCCGTCGCTTGTCCCAGCTCCTGCCAACCTAGCCGTTCGAAAGCACCTAAAAATGCAAGTAGATAAATAGGGACCACTTCGGTGGGAAGGTAATGGCGTTCCGTGCGCTACGGCGTATAGTCATGCCGGCCACATGACCACAGAAGCTTGTGCTCGGACAAACGCCTGCTCTTCAGCTTGGAAATGGAGATGAGCACCGCCCCCTACAGTCGGTCACGACTAGACCATTCGTGGGGAAAACCTTTACCTTTTACCTTTAAGCCCCACTATGTTCAATGGGGCATATTCTCAGGGAAACCTGATGAAACTGAACATAACCACCCTTTACCTGGTTGTCGTGCATGGGATAGTATTGGTATTGCTTTGGTTTTTTGGTGCTTTCCAAGGAGCATCTGCAGGAAGGCTTCATCTAGTCAGTGGTACCTTTTAGTCAGGGCCAGTACAGAGGGGTGTCTTGGTGTGTTTGCAATGCATGCTCCCATATCTTCTGAGCTGGGCCGCATTGGAAGGCAATTTTACAGTTTACGGAAGCACTAAACCAGAGGGACTGGATAACTGATAGGAATTTGACCTTATAGGAATTTGATGGCTATCTGCCATGGTTGTATACTAAATTATATGTTTGTTCATAAGTCCTTGCAGTAGGAAACTGCTTCAAGATTTTTTTCTTTTCTTTTCGGCCCACAAAGTCCAGATGTAAAACAAAACTAGGAAGAAATGCTAGAATTTGGCTCTGGGGAGCACGACTAAAATATAGAACAAGATATGCACTCTGGAGGCCTGGTATTTGCTACAGAACTCTATGTGCTCATCTCCCCTCATCCACCACTTTATAAGATGAACTTTACGCTTTCCCTTTTATTTTATTTTATTTGGATGTGCTGAGTGTATCTAGTGCTTTTATGTGTCCCTTTATTTTATTGATCCTTTCTGTACTCTTAAAAATAATGGGCTTTTAGAATCCCACTGCTGCTAAAATTTATCTTTCTCACTTTATTGTTCATTTCTTTTTAAAACACATACATTTAGCTGGTAACCTTTATACATGATCAGATGTGATCAGCCAATTACAGACCCTAAAAAAAAAAAAGAAAAAGAAAAAGAAAAAGAAAAGAAGGAAAATTCCTGTCTAATGGAGTTTATGGAGCCAAGGAAAAAGACACAAGGATAGTTATGTTGTATATTCTGCAATTTCATTGCCCAGTGGTGACCCACCAATTGGCTATTCCCCCCACCCTGAAATCTTCGTTGACATAATACTGTGAAACAAGCAAGTATGCTGTCTTCTTGTGGCTGGAATTAAAATTCATCTTGCGCTGAACGGGACTAATTGCTTCTTCAACCAAAACTGGATTATTGGTCTTATTGCGGCGGCAGAGGATGTAGGGGGAGGAGGGGAGAGGGGGTGCGCGAGGCAAGGGGCCGGGTGCCAGCAAGGCTTCAGTATTCAGTTACACATGAAATGATTTGTAATTCTGAGTAATCACTTAGGACAAGCCCTTGCACCATTTTATCTATACATGACTCTAGGCCAAAGTCAATACTCATAGTAAAATAATGAGATGGAGCTAACTGAGCCCTTTTATTAATGCTCCGAGGAGCAAATCTGATGCTCGTCTGTCTCCCATAGAAAGTATCCACTTCTTCCTAAACATGAACAAGTGGGTCAGGGTGCCCAGTGGTTTCAGCAGCTACTATAAGGCAACTTTACAAAAAAAGAATCTCTCCTATTCTCTCTCTCTCTCTCTCTCTCTCTCCCCCCCCCATTTTCTTGTTGTATTGTTGTATTGTGTAGCCTGCCCTCCGAAGCGGCAGGTGAAACCACATGAATTTTGCATTACCTCTAGGCTCATTAGAGAAATCCGTCTCCCTCCTAATAGTTCCTTCTGACTGGGGTGGGAGGGAGGGCAGGGGGGAAATCACATAAAGAAAACACAATGAACTTCAACAGCTCGCACACGGTGTGAGGTGTCTGCGGTTTCTCTTCCCATCGCCGGTACGGAGCTGGTGAACAAAACCAACTGTGCAAGGTAGCGCCGGAGCGCCTGTCCACACGCATCGGAGCAATCAATATTATTGTTGCTCGTTCGATGATGGCATTTCTGACTGGTCCCAGTTTGGAGAGGGCTCGCCATTGGTAGTATGGAATAAGAATTACTTAGTGGTCTGCATTCCTGCTTGGACAGAGGTTTGCCCAAGTACTATAAGAAAAGGCATTGAATTTGTTGTCTTTTTAAAGTTGTTTTTCAAGTGCCTCTTGCCCAGTTAGCAGGGGAGAAATCCCTCACCATCTTCTCAAATGCCCCATAAGAAGAGGGCTTTCTCTTCTTATATCTTCCTAAAAATATACTGAAAAGCTGAATGCAGTTATAGATTTAAGGCTGTGTGCCATTTGCATTTCATGATAAGCTCAAGGAGAAATTGACAAGAGTGACGTTTCAAGATATATAGAAAGTTATGGCACCCACAGAATGGGTGAGGTCACTGGTCATTATGGACAAATCCAGTGGGAAATAATGGGCATATTTTGTTCCCAGAAGCCTTAACAAAAATTTTAGGAGGGAGCATTTCAAACTTCCCACTAGGGAGGACATCATGGCCCAATTTGCAAATGCCTGCTTTTTACCTAAATTAGCTGTCTCCTTTTGATTCAATTGTTTAGATTAGCTTTGATTGTTTTGCTTCAATTGTGTAGCTCACAGATGAGACCTCCAAACCATTTACATTTGATTTTACCTTTAGGAGATCACTTTCTGCAGCTCCTCTTTGGCATAGTTTTCTCTCATTCAGTGCACCCCAAACCATTCACAAACCCCAATGGTTTGGGGGTACAAGTTCATGGATGAGTATATTGAGTATTGGCATTGGGTATTGACATTGATTGTTTGGGCACATTGATGGGCACATTGATGAGCACATTTATGTGCGAGAAGTGGTAGTAAATGGGCCATGTGGAGTGCCAGTAATTTGCTACAGAAATTGTGGCATCAAAGGGGGTTGGATTTATGTTAACATAATAAAATGACACTCCTGAAATGCAAATTGGCATCCTTGGACTGCAGCAATTGAAACATCCCTGACAGAAAGCAAGACTAGGACAAAATATGATGTAAAAACACTGAACTAAAAACAAAATTAAAAAACAACAACAACAACTCTCACTTGAAAAATCAAACTGTTAACATTCACAAAAGGAATAGAATAAGAGTAAGGTCTGCAGTTTCCAAGATGGCTGCTTTCTGCGACCTACCTGACATCAGGTCACGATCCATCAAGTGGGTCCTGACCCGCAGTTTGAATAGCACTGCGACAGATTATACTGTATACTGGAAATAATAGGAAGAAAAGATTGAACGTATGAAGTTGACGTATACCAGGTCAGCCCAATGGCCCATTTTGTTCAGTACTGACAGGCGTTCCCCAGGGCTTCAGAGAAGACTTCCAGCCCTACCTGAAGATACCATGGACTGAGACTAGAGTAGTGGTGTCACTAGAGGTGGACCGCACCAGGTTACACCTCTGGAGGGGATGACACCAAAGGCGCTGTCTGGTCTGGCACTGTCTGGCGCTGTCCAGTCTCCGGCTGGTCTGGAAAGCCAATCTCATGAGAGGACAGGGACAGAGAGAGACCGGAAGGGATGGAGTCCACCAGTTGCCAGTGTCACAGCCTTTCTGGGCACAGGAGAAGGGCGCTCCAGGGCGGGGGAGGGGTGGAGCAGATGTGGGAATGGCAGCAAGCCCTGTGGCCTGACATGGAGCCCATCGGCTCTGCCCCAGCTAAATAGCAAGCGTAGAGGCGAGTAGACCGCTCACCTGCCCTGCGCCCTTACCTTGGGAGAAGGGGACCAATGGCCCCTACTCTCATGGAGCCTCCCATGACTGCCTGGTTGCCACAGGATGCAGCGTTAGCCACCTGGCTACCATTGTGTTCCTAAGCGGTTGGGCAGTTTAGGATTGGGGTGTTCATTCAACTCTTTGGATTTGTGTGAGATTCTGCTTACCATTTAAAACCAAGCAAATGGCCAATGACTTCAAGCCTCATGAATCAATCAATCAATCAATCAATCAATCAATCAATCATCAATCAATCAATCAATCAATCAATCAATCTATCTATCTATCTATCTATCTATCTATCTATCTATCTATTTTATGGATAGGTAGGTAGGTAGGTAGGTAGGTAGGTAGGTAGATAGATAGATAGATAGATAGATAGATAGATAGATAGATAGATAGATAGATAGATAGATAGATAGATAGATGTCTGAGTTCTCACATCAATAAAAGCATCCCAGAAAATTATCAAAATACCGTACAGTCTCCTATGGCAAAGTTGGTTTCAACGTAATGGTGATGCCCTGTTGGAAGTCAAAAGCAGAAATGGCACACCTGATTGGAGAAGCAAACAGAATGACTATTTCCAGCCCAGAGAAGAGCACCGCATATTTCTTCCAGTCAACTAAAAAGAAAAGGGGGGGAATGTGGAGCTGCCTTAGGCAGCTTTCAGAACAACTTTCCCCATGATAAAATAAGAACATTGTTTGAATAGTCAGACAGTCATTTGTGTGAGCAGAGATTGTATTTAGGTCATGCAGGAAAAAACAGTGTGTTGCCCTAGCTATCAGTGGTGTAATGTGCTTTACAGCGAGTCCTACTGTGAGCTAAATTCAGGCCCAGTAGGTGCAACTCTATTGTCTTCAGTGAAGCTGTACTTGCTGACACTGAATTGGAATTGGTCCCTATATGCAAGTTGGAAAAGTTTACTTGTGCTGGAACTTGTGGGCCACTGGGCCAGACAGCTCCGATCCACTCCTGGCAGTAGCTGCTAGCACCAGATACAGTCAATTCTTCCTACCCATGCACACAGTTCCCACATCTCTCACAGTTCCTCATCTCTCATCATCTCATCTCTCACCATTCCCTGCCTGTTCTTGGCTATCCTGAAGCTATCTCAGGCTATGCTGAAGCAATTGGCTGCATCCACGGTGGCCATTTTGAATTCACAGTGGCCATTTTGAAGCCATCCCAAAGCTATCCACAGCCATTCTGTAGCTATTCCACAGCCATAGAAGTACTGGCAGCACCCCAGAATGCCTTGCAGCAGCCACTTAGCACCCCAGAATGCTTTGCGAAGCCACAGCCATTAGCAGTTTCATGCTAAAATGGAAATGTGAGCGGAAGAGAGCTTATTCAAATGCAGGGCACATTTGCCAAAGATGTGCTTTCTATATACTGTATTTTATACCCTATACTATGTAATGTAAAGCATAGAGGGTCTGCAATAATCTAACCCCATTAATCCCATAATCCCATTAAACCAGAGGCATATTTACCCTATAGCCCGGGGTGGCGCAAGCCATGGGCGCCAGGCAGTGGTGGGGCGCCATTGCGTGGAGTCCATGGAGGAAACTGCACACTCTTTGGTCTGCCCTCCCTCCCTCACCTCCATTTCACTCCAAAATGGGCTCAGGGCACAGGGAGGTGTGGCGGGGTGACATGCGGGGGCGGGGCGACATCCTGGGGGCGTGGTTTCATCGCCTGCCATGGGTGCGCTTGAGCCTCCATTTGTCCCTGCATTAACTATGATTTGGGGTGCAACCCTAAACTGAGTTAGACCGGCATAAACTAAGCCAGCAAAGTTTGGCCAGCACAAGGGGCACCATAAAGTATGTTTGGATCACTCTCGGAGTCAGAGAGGCCAGCACACAGATGTACACCACCCTACTCTTGGACTCCAAAAGTAGTCCAAACACACTGCACGGTGGCCCTTGTGCTGGCCAAACTTTGCTGGCTTAGCTTATGCTGGCCTAACTCCAGTTTAGGATTGTGCTCTTGGTTACCGTGGTTACTTGGTTATCACTTTGGTTATCACTTACCTAGCACTCCAAATTTTGATTTACAGTCTTCACTTCTTCTAACAAACCATAGGATAGGTATTCCCATTTTACTGATGGAGAAACAAAGTCACTAATCAAAATCCAAACAGTGCTGTTATGTATTGTGTGCAGTTAATGGTGGGGAGACATTCTTCATATGGAAGGAAATTCTTACATAAACAACATTTCTCGTAGGAAACTACAGGTTCCCATGTGTTATATTTTGCACTCACTTGTGTTGTGGTGCCACGAATGCCAAGATAGGAACATCTTCCCAGTGTGTGAATAGCACACCGTAAAAAAAGTGTGTGTGAAGTAAAAAGTATGTGTGACATGTATCTTTCTCATGTTATACTAGTCTTCCTCCAAGGAGTTTGGGATGGTGTACAGTACATGGTTCCAGTGATGTCATGCAGGGGGAACATGGGGGAACTCAGTTCCACTAGTTAAAATTAGGGCTGACTCCGCCCACTTCACTCTCCCTCCTTCCCCCTTCCAATTCCTCTGCAAAGAGCTTTTCTTCTTGGTTGGCCGGCACTCAGAGGGTTAAAGGGAGCGACTCTGGATTCCTAGGGGGGGCGAAGGCAGTGATGTCATTCAGGGGGAACGGACCAGAACGGGCGTTCCGGATCCTAACGGGCTCCGTGGCTGGTTCCGGGTTCCCGACAAGTGCCAATCAAAAGTGAGTTCCTGTTCCTAAATCATTTGAATGACACCACTGCATGGTTCCTCTCTTCCGTTCTCATAACAAGCCATGAGGTAGTGGAGGCTGAAAGTTAATGACTGGCCCTACTGTATGTCACCTAGAAAGCCTTGTAGCTTAGCAGGGATTTGAATCTGGATCTGAATCTGGGTTTGAATCTGGATCCAACACCAGAACCATTGCACCATCCTGGCTTATCAGGTGTAAACACAACATGTTGCGTGTATGAAATTGTTGATTGAGATTATTCGCATGCAGACTCTGAGGCAGAATTATAGTTGTGCCTTGGTATCCACAGAGGTTCCAGTCCTGGAACCCATGTGGATATCAAAATCCACGGCAAGCAAACCTACGGATTTAGGCACACAACCCTCCGAACCCATCTGGAGTTCAGTTCTGGTCAGGTCCAAGGGTTTTCTGAGACCAGCCAAGACTTCATGAGACTGCCCGGGGTGTCCCTGGGCCTCAGAATGGCCATTTAGGGGGGGGGGAAACCCTGCACTTCCCGTTTACATCACTGATGGTTTTCACCCGAAAACTGGAAGTGCATTTTTGGTGACCTAAATGGCCATTCTGAGGCCCATGGAGGCCGTGGGTGGTTTTCTGCGACTCTGTGGGCATCAAAATAAACTTCAGACCTGACCAGAGCTCTGCTTCAGTCTGATCTGGAGGGTTCCAGTGGTGCCTTGCTGGGGTTCAAAGACAGTTGGGGGACCTGCGTTGAGCCAAATCTGCAGATGGAAAGACTGTGGATAATCAGTTACTACCTATACTTGTGACATAGAATGGAAACATACTATCTTGTCAGTGGTGTCATTCAAATGATTTAGGAACAGGAACTCACTTTTGATTGGCACTTGTCGGGAACCCGGAACCAGCCACGGAGCCCGTTAGGATCTGGAATGCCCGTTCTGGTCCATTCGCTCTGAATGACATCACTGTATCTTGTGTGAAGCAAAATTAAAACTGCAACTTTCTTGAAACCTTTATATTTGTAAATGAGCCCCATAATTAGGGGTGGGGTTTGGGGTGATATTTTTTTTCCAAAATTTCTTGATTAAAATAGCAAGTTGCTGTGTTGTGTGTTTTTATCCAAATTTTTATTGCAAATTGTGCAAACTGTGCAATAAATAAGGAAGGGTGAATGGCCCTACAAAGGCAAGCAATAACTGGCACACACACCACAGCCTGAAATGACCTCCTCAAAAGTTCCCAAGCTGCACTCTGGTTGCTGCTTGGAGCATCAAGAAACTGCTGCTTACTACTTCCACATTCCATTAAAATTGCCCCAGTGTGCACTGTGAATGATGAACATGAGAGTTCATTATTTAAGCAAACTTCCTCCTGTTTCTGCCACTCCTCCTCCTGATCCCTTACTGAAAACTATTTGGGAATTCCTCAGAAATATGTCAAACAAACAAAAGTGATATTATTTTTGTGAAATTGATCTAAATTTGTGTCAAACTGTCAAAAATAAGCAAAAGGGTTGTTATTTCTCTATTTGATCTAAATTTCGTTTTCTGTAGCATTTTGAGTAGAAGGTCTCATTATTTAGTGTTCTGTGTTGATCACAGAAAAAAACCCACCCCTACCTATGATTCCTCAAGGTGAAGAAGTTTCACTGACTCCTGGATATGCTCCCACAATTAAGGGCAGTCATCCCATTCAAATGTTGTTGGTTGTCCAAATCAGCATGGTTAGAATCATGGTCACACAATAGCAGTAGATTGAACATTACATCATTCCATAAACTGTAATAGGAATAATTATCTGAAACTCCCATAGAACTCTGTGGCTGTTTATAAAAGCATGTCAATGTATCAGCACTCAGTCTCTTTACCAGTCTCACTTTCAGTTTATCAGATAACTAGATCAAAGTATAGCCTGCAATTTTAGCAACAATTTTTGAATGTGGCTTTTATTTTCAGAACCTTGACTTCCCCCACTTCAGAAATAAAATATGGCTAATGATGATCTGGAAACTATTAACTTTTAAAAAGAACAGTTTAAAGTATTTGATCCCCCTTTGATGAAGTGTGAACACTAGACCTTTTTTTCCCGGAGGTGTAATTGAGATTTTCACTTCTTTAAAGGAGTAAGTAGAGAGAAGGAGGGGAAAAAAAGAGGACAAGGGAAATGATATTTTAGGTTCAGTTACTTTGTTGAAGAGAACCCTTCGAATAGCGATCCAGTGATCGATCTGCTGTTAGCAAACCTTGAATTTTCCTTTCACACCAACGTTGTCAATGCTACATAATATTCTTTGTTTAAAATGCCATTCATTTTGCAAATCTCAGGAGTAAATTGTCTGTGCCTTTTTAAGTAACGTCACTCTGGATTATTTGCCTTGTGTTCTTTTGTAGGGTTTTCAAGCTAAAAAAAATGAGCAATTGATTTCTGTTTTTCAAAAGTCAAAATCCAACAACTTTTCGTTAATGGAGTTTTCTTTTAATTCCATTTTCTGTACTTGAGTTAGGCAGTGGGTTGGGTTCGGGGGTGACCTTCTATATGGTTTCTTCAACTTGCAGAAGTACAGCTTTCTACCATTCCTGCTAGAACAGGGTATCAAACCCATTCTGTACAGCAGGCCAAATAGCATCCATTATGCCTGCTGAGGGCCAGAAGTGATATAATTAAGCAGGAAGTGATATCATTGAGCAGGTAGTGACTAGAAATAAGCACTTTTCCCCCCCCTCAGGAACTCTTTAAGTTCAGAATGCCAGGTACAATGGAGTGGCAACAGGATGCAAATATCTTGTTGTCTCATGTGCTCTCTGAGGCATCTGGTGGGCCACTGTGAGAGACAGGAAACTGGACTAGATGGGCCTTGACTTGATCCAGTGGGGCTGTTCCTATGAGTACATGTCTAAAGAGGAGCATCTGGTTCTGGTGGCTGTCAAAAAGAAATGCTGCGGAGAATCTTGACTGGCCACCAGCAGTGGTGTCATCCTACCGGTACGCTGTGTGGGACATCCGGGTGATCAGCAGCCTGCCCGTCGCGTACCGCAGCGTTACGCCGTTTGCGTAATGTACGCAAGCGGCGTAACTGGTTACGCAAATGGCGTAATGCTGCGGTACGCGATGGGCGGGCTGCCGATCACCCGGATGTCCCACCCAGCGTACCGGTAGGATGACACCACTGGCCACCAGTGTGTTTGCCTTAGAATTTACCTCAGAATGCCAGGTGCAAGGGATGGCCACAAAATGCAGGCAGCCTGTTGTCTCGTTTGATCCCTGAGGCATCTGGTGGGCCACTGTGAGATACTGGAAGCTGGACTAGATGGGCCTTTGGCCTGATCCAGCAGGGCTCTTCTTATGTTCTTAGGTGAAAATAGAAGATAATCTATGCAAATTTGGTCCTATTTTCAAGACGTGGGGGAGCCCAATTATCACATGGCTGCCTTTTCAGCAGTGACACCTCAGCTGATGGTGGTGCTGGAAGAGCTCAGATAAAGAGCGTTGGAAGGCCAGATTTGGTCCCCGGGCCTTATGTTTGACACCCCTGTGCTAGAATTGTGCACCAGGAAAGTGAAACAGAATCCAAAGATGCTCTGCCAGTTGCACAAAGCTGGTGCAAGAGTTTGTCCACAGTTCACAAGCTGAACTGTGAAACCAGCTATAGAACATCTCTCTCCCATTGGGAGCTCAGCATGCATTTTTGCATATGCATTTGCAGAATATCACTAGCCATGTTATCCATCTTTTCATAGGTTTTTGTTTTGTTTTGTTTGGATGTAACCCAATGTGTTTTGAAAGATTCTGTTTTCACTTAACTGCAGGCCAGGATCCAAAGAAGCAAGACGTGCAACTAATTCGGAATGCCCAAGACAACTTTTGACACAGCAGTTCCTACCCCTTTTCCCATTCTGAAGTCAATTCTGAACTTTTCAAGAGCAGTTTGTGACATGGCATGTGGGCTGGGGTGGTGGTGGTGGTAAACACACATGGTATCTGTGATTCAAAGTTAAAAATAAAATAAAAGGAAACATTCACTCAGCACATCTAAGTTTCCAAGCTTCACCAAAGTACAGGTAGAGCCTTTTTATCTATGAGGGTTCCAGGAATCTTCATGGATGCCAAAAACCTTGTTCAATCAAATCCATTTTAAAAACAAAGACGTTCCTTTAATTAGCAGTCAGAGGTTTTTTTGTTTTTTTAAAAAGCTTCTCTTAACATGGGAATGCAGCTGCAGGCATTCTCCAGAACAGATTACTATGAATTTGATCTGAGATAAGACCTCTTCACTTCGCCCTGGAGCAAGATGAAAGAACGCAAAACGGAAGTGCTTAATTACATTTCCTGGGTTCCTGGGCAGGGGAGGTCTTATTCAGAGCTAATTGATTGCTATCAATTGCTATCTGCTCTAAGCCCCTGGAGAATGCTTACTGCTGTGTTGCCATGGTAAGAGAAGCTTTTTTTAAAAAAAATGCTGATAGCTAATTAAAGGAATGTGTTTAAACAAAAAATGTTGCTCTTTCCTCTGTGCTGAGTCAAATCAGCACTGCTGACGTAGCAGATGAGAAGGCTGTAGACAGGGGCATAGCTAAAGAAGTGTAGGGGGTGCAATTGCACCGGGCAACAACCTTTGAGGGGCATCAGGGTGAGCTTGACATTAATGGCCAAAATTGTGAAAACCATGGTATGTATGAATAATACCATCACGTTAGGAAGGTAATTTAATGTAGAATGCCATGACATAAACCAGAGTGTAATATCATTATCAAAAGTTATGGCCAAAAAAACAACAACAAAAAACACAGAGAAAATGTGATGTCACTTCCTTTTGTGACGTCACTTCTGGGGCAACATTTTGCCATCTGCACTTTTATTAGCTATGCCTCTGGCTGCACCTGTAGTCTTTTCACATTAGCCATTACAAATCAGGAGTAACGACACCAAATAAAGTAGCTTTTCTTGGTGCTGCTGCACTGCCTGATGGATATAACCAGGTTTATAATTTCTTCGCTTCCCCAAATGGACTCTGGGAATGGAAATGGAGAGGGTGCTCTGAAGTCCACCAGAAGATGCCACAACCTTTAAATAAGCCACAATTTCTTTATCTTAAATAATAATAATAATAATAATAATAATAATAATAATAATAATAATAA
>JAJKFI010000007.1:27242558-27279835 GCA_029204185.1 Lerista edwardsae
AATAATAATAATAATAATAATAATAATAATAATAATAATAATAATAATAATAATAATACTTGGATTTATATACCGCCTTTCTTAGGTCACCAGATTTCTCTAGTGACTTTAACTCAAGGCGGTTTACATGGGCAGACTTTATTCAGAAACCCGAAGGTTTTTACAATTTATACAGAAATGTTCTATCTTCCAAGAACTACACACACACACAGATGGATCTTTCTGGGTCCTTCTTTCGGGCCACCCGTTTGTCTTCTTGCTGGCTGATAAATGGCTTCCCTGCTCCCACCAGAGAAGCGGCTGAACTCCAGCACAACTCCCCCTCACACAAGGCAGCCGAAGCTCAGCTGTTAATCAGCCGCAATTAACGAGGTCTGCCGCTCACAGAGACTTCCGGCTGTCCCGAACTGGCAACCTTCAGCTCTTCAGCTCTTATCTTCAGGCAAACAGAGGCATTAACCCTCTCGACTAAATCTTCTGAATTAATTCATTGACTTTGGTTGGCCACATTCTTTTTTTTTTTTTTTTGGTTGCAATGCTGTGTATTCTATGCTTAAAAACTTCCCCATCCCCCCAAAAATGTGTCGAATTTCTTATTGAGAGTCTGTGTGCTTTTTCTATCATGGCTTGTGGCCAGACTTTCGACCGATCAAGGGGGTGTGGTGCCTCTCAATGGCTGCTAAGCACAGACCACAATTGGGCAATGTCCATGCTCTCAGACATTCCATGCACAGATAGCCCTTTGGTTATTGGAATATTGGCAAACGTAAACTGCGGAATCTTTGGCACGTTGGCTGCAGCTACGGCTATGAAAAAACATTATCTCTGAACTCATTATCTGCGCTGGATTTCATCTTCCAACTGGTGACCAGAAGGTTTCACATCGTTGAAAGTCCCTCTGTCAGTGTGAGTCCTCATTGTCAATGGAGCAAGGACATAACTTCTATGCGCAAATGCAAGGCGCACGTAGATGGTGAGTCAGTCTTATAGACAGCGGTGTTCTGTATAGTTGAGTTCCTCCAGGGGTGGGAAATGCTAAGTTCTGCAGAAGCATCCTGTGTAAAGCAGCTCATCCTCACCTTCAGGGCCATTCATGGCTTGAATGGCTGGCTTGGAGACCTTACTGTCCAAGCAGCAAATGGCTCTGAAGACACAGTAGCTCAGGCTCCTGCAAAACTTAGTGTTTTGCCCCCCTCTAGGAATGCTACTGGTTCCATGATGAGTAGGGTGCATTTATACAGGCCAGAACACGTATGTCTTGTGTATATAAGATGCCCCCTATATCCATGGATTCACAGTTATCCATGGATCTGCGGGGCCCTGTGCCCCCACCCCAAGCCCATTACAGTACCTTAGTTTTTATTTAGTAGTGCTGGTGTTTCTTGCTTCATAAAGCAACTTTCTTGCTGAACTGAAGAAACTGACGTGCAGCCTGCATGCTAGAGGGAGACTAACTGAACATTAACAGTCTGTTAAGTGTAGCATGCAGGCTGACTATCCACGCATCGCAAGAATGTGGCTTTGTTAAATCAAGAAACACCAGCATTTCCAATGCTACGAAACAAAAACTCAGGTAGTGGGTGCCGGGGGGGGCTGCATGGCCTGCTATTTAGATAAGGTTCCTCCCGTATCTGCAATTTCTGTATTTGCAGGGGGTCGGGGTCAGAATGGAACCTCTACAAATATGGGGACATGCCTGTTCATTCAGTAGATTATTCCTGAAGTGTACGTTTTCTGACTAAACATACTACTGCGTACTAAATTGGCATAAAGATGCATAAGAAAACCCAGGTGATTTTTTTTTTCCCCATCCCCTCTACAAATACTGAGCTGGGCTACTTTAATTTTAAGCATGTGGATTCTGAAGAGAAATGTGCTTCTAGGTTTCGCCTTGACTGTCCCTGGTGACAAATAATATAAGCTCCCAACTGTGTTTTGACCTTCCCAGGCTAAAGGCCAAATCTTCAAAGCGCGGCTGCTAAAAATGTTCCAGGGGAGATGCTTTACCGGAGTGCCACAACTCATAGCTCAGTCCTGCCTGAGCACCTTTGACAGCGGACGATGGCTAAACAAAAACAGAATAAGAACATGAGCTCTGTAAAAGATCTCTTCGGCCTCCTGGTTTTGAAAAAAATAAAAAAGAGAGAAAATGGTTCTGAAATAAATTCCCTTTACATAAAGATCAAATAGTTAATTTACAAATTCTAGTTTGGATTTACAGCGGAATCCTTTGCATGTCTACTCAGAAGTCAGTCTCATTGTGCTCAATGCATCTTACTCCTGTGAAAGTGCTAATGGGATTGTACCCTTAGACAAGGAGCAATGATGTTAGTCTATAAGACTCCAAAATATCATATACAGTGCATACCACAGAGATTCTCGTCTGTTGAACACTTCTGTGATAACTATGTTCTGAAAAAGTGGATAGTAGTGAAAGCATTAAAAAAAATGGGAGCAAGCCAGATATTTGATGTGGCTTATATCAGATTTGTGGAAACTTGTCTATAATTATCTGCACCAGAAAAAAATTATTTGCACAGTGAATAATGGCCCAAGATTCCAACCATGTTATAATTTGGGCATTGCTGGTAATATGTGGAAGGAAGGAAACAAAATTCCAAAGAAGGTGGATTTTGTTTATTTGGCTATTCATACAAACAAGCCAATAAATCTTGAAAAAGCCAAATTGGTCTAGAGATGGTTATTCAGCTAATATTGGCTGGACTTTAATGATTCATAAAGTCAGAAGACCTTTAGTCGGGATTCTTCGGGGACATCGCTGAGACATTAGTGGCTTGATTGGAAATCTCTTGAGTGACAAGTGAGAAGGGAGGCAACCCAAGAAGGGCTGTGTTAATGGATCAATGTCCAATTGGGAGGAGGATAAAATATCAAAGTTCTGATGCTTATCTGAGATTCTTGTTTCTGCAACACAAGGGCATGGTGAACCTTCTCACCGAAACATGTGGGCTTCTGCCACTTCCAGTCTTTGAATGGTAATGAGATATTTCTGGTTTGGGTATGGATGAATCAACACCATTTTGTAAAGGCAGATCCCCTAAATTGGGAACAAATTTCAAGAGATTACGTTGCTCTGTATGTAGTCTGTTACCTTCAGCTATATGTTTTGCCACTTTATTATTCTTACAGCTCAATCCTAGGAATATTTAGAAGTCCTATTGCAGTGATATTCAAAGTTTTTAGACCAGGACTCACTTTTTAGAATGGCACATGTCAGGACCCATCGGAAGTGATGTTGTGGCAGGAAGTGGCATCATCCAGCAGGAAGTGCTCTCACTGTAACATAATAAATTGATACTTCTGAAGTGCAAATTGGCATTTTTGACTGCAGCAATTGTACAATCATGAAACATCCCTGACAGAAAGCAGGATTAGGACAAAATATGATGTCAAAGCACCGAACTAAAAACAATTTTTTTTAAAAAAAAAAAACCCCTCACTTAAAAATTCCAACTGTTAACACTCACAAAAGAAATATAACAAGAGTGAGGTCTGCAGTTTCCAAGATGGCTACTCCCAGCTTTCTGCGACCCACCTTACATCAGGTCATGACCCACCAAGTGGGTCCTGACCCACCATTTGAATAACACTGTCCTATTGTATTCAATATGCAAATATAGGTATGTAAATATAGGGTTGCCATATTAGAAACAGAAACCCTTCAGAACTAACTGGAGATACGTTCACAGCTATATTCAAATGTTCTTCAGATTTGCCATGAGAATGGGCGAGATCTTATACTTGTAGGGATGCTGGTTGGGATGCTGAACTGCCTGACCCCCACAGGCACAGCCAAACGGTGGCTGCTGCATCCTGCGGCTGCCAGGCAGCCACCGGAGGTTTCTCGGAAGAAGGGGACATTTGTCCCTTCCCCTTGAGGAAGGCTCTGCCACCCAAAATGGGGCTCCTCAACTCACCCCGCTACTTTGCCGGTGGTGAATTGAGCAGCCCCATGTTGGGCTACCTGGTTCAAGGCAGGCCGTTGGATCCGGCAGTGGAAGCCACTCCTCCCCTCACAGGCCATGGGCCGGCTCCTCCCTTCCCCCAAACAGTTCCTCCCCCTCTCTTCTTCCTCCCACCCCAAATGGACTTACTGGTGGCCAGCACTGCTCTGTCTGCTCACACTGGGGCCAGGCGCTAACTTAGCGCCAACCCAGCACAAGCAGTATCGTGCTGCGAATGTGCTTTGAGGCATGTTCGCGACACACTTAGCCAGCAGTCAACATGTACTGCCAGCAATATGGGCCTCAGGATTGGGCCCTGAGTAGAAAAAATGACTTCCCAATGGGAATTGGTTCTGAATATAATTAGTACACTCTAACACTGTGGTTCTCAAACTGTGGGTCCAGGATTTAACATGTTTTGGGGGTTTGCAGAACAGGCAGGGCAGATTAGGCTATGTGCTTCAAGGGTTAATCAAGCTGCAACTGGGGGGGGCATTGCTGCCCAACCACTATTATATCCAGTGGTGGTATCTAAATGATCGAAGAACCGGAACGCTGACCGAAGAACCGGAACGCTGACCAGGACTCACCTTTGATTGGCAGCCCATCCCTTCGGTTCCACTGCCTTCCCGCCCGCCACGCGGCCTGCCCTCATGGACGCGCCCCACTGCCACTCGCTCAGGCACCCAGAGTGCCCCCCACCTGTCCCCCCGGTGAGCAGGCGCCCCCTCCGAGGCCAAGAGCCCTTCGCAGTGCTGTGTCCATCATGGAGCCAGCGATGAATAGTGGCGAGTGGGCGGGGCTAGGCCAGATCAGGTTCAGGAACGGCCATTCCGGCGTGTTCTCCCTGCATGACATCACTTATTATATCCACACCCCTTGGCATTTATAAATCAGACATCAGTTTTAGTGCCTCTAAAAATTTTGGTAACCACTAGTCTAACATTTTTCTTAACCTAAAAATGTACAGATACATGTCAGTTTAAGCTGACAGCAACAGAGCATACAGTAACTTCAGATGCTTTTTTTCATACTGGAGAAATGTTGGATATTTTTTGCTCCCAGATAGTAGTTATTTTTGTTGAAACATGCACACACACACACACACACACACACACACACACACACACACACAATCATGGTATGAAAAAATAAGAAAGCATGGCTACCATCTTGGGCAAGGGAGAGTGATACAAAAATAATTCATAAGGGAAAGATAGCAGTCTAAAAAGTAAGTTTTATTATCATTTTTGACATTGGAACAGAGTAAAGCACATTCCTATTAGATGATTTTGTATATTCAACTTATATTGAGTAGCAGTGGATCCCAGAAAATAATTGATTTCATATCTATACATGACAGTGTTCAGCATGTGTTCAACATGTAGGGATGCTCTATTGCATTGATTCTCAAACGTTTTAGACCAGGAGCCACTTTTTAGAATTGCACTCATGTCAGGACCCAACGGAAGTGATGTCATTAACCTGGAAGCGATGTCATGGCCAGAAGTGACATCACTGTGACAAAAATAAAATGAAACTCCTGGAATGCATACTGACATTCTTGGACTGTGGCAATTGCACAACTATGAAACGTTCCTGACAGAATGCAAGATGAGGACAAAATGTTATGTTAAAGCATTGAACTAAAAACAAAATTGAGGGCGCAATCCTATACCCCCTTTGCACTAGAGCGGCCCTCTTGCGCCGGCCGGACGCTGTCACAAACGTGCCGTAAAGCACGTCGGCAGCGGCACTATGGCGCTGGACTGGCGCACGCAGCAGCACCAACACTCGGGCACTGCCACATCCGTCAGCAGCACCGGCCATGCTCCAGTCAAGCGTCGGCAGTGCTCGGTGGGCGTCGGGCCTCCGTGAGAGCATTCCAGAGGCGTTCCGGGGGCGTAACTCGGCGGCACAGTGGATAGAGATGGGGGTTGTAATGCAGGATGGCCGTAGTGCCAAATCCTAAACCTCATCCCCAGCCAGGGAAGCCCCGATTCAGGCTGCTCCTTTCCACGTTCCTCTGCGCCTGCTATTTTACCAGCGCAGATCCGAGCAGGCCCATAGGGGTGACCGAGGCTTACGCAGGTGCAAGGGGAAAACCTCCCCTTGTCCTGCACGTTGCTGTTGCTGCCTCCGAATGGGCTTTAGGATATAGCCCTGCTATGTTGGCCTTACTAGGCCGGCATAGTGTAGGATTGTGCTCTAAGTCACCGGTCCTGACTCGCAAGGCAAGTTGGGGGTTGCGGGCACTCACGACTCAAGCCAGCATAGTATAGGATTGGGCGGTTAATGAAAAACACTCGAAAATTAAGACCATTAACTCTCACAAGAGGAATACAGCAAGAGTAAGGTATGCAGCTTCCAAGATGGCTGCTCCCAGCTCTCTGAGACCCACCTGACATCAGGTCATGACCAGGGTTGTCACCCTACCGGTTCGCTGGGTGGAGTTCCGTCCGTTGCGGGGAGGGCTTCCGTGTTGATCGGCAGCGTGATCGCTGCATTCCATTGCGTAATGGTGGAAGCCCGCCCGCTGTAGCGGGCGTGCTTTCGCCATAACGCAACCGGAGGCAGTGATCACACTGCCGATCAATGCGGAAGCCCTCCCCGCAACGGACGGAACTCCGCCCAGCGAACCGGTAGGGTGACAACACTGGTCACGACCCACCGAATCACAGTTTCAGAAACAGTGCTCTATTTTGCTATCACATAGCTGTGTTGAGGTTAGAAAAACCAAGGGCGGCCTGTCTGTGAGGCCAGTTGGATACTTTGCCTCAGGAAGCAGCTTGAGGGAAGTAGCCAGCTGACACGCGTTGCCTCCCACCCGTGCCCTCCCACCCCCTCCCCTGGTCAGCCCCCTGGCTTCACTCTGAGAGCATCTCTTGCACCCCCACAGAGGGGGGCTGGCATGCTTCCACTCCAGTTCCACCCCTGCTTTTTGTAAAGGTGCCAGAGAGTGCTGGGAGTGGAGAGCATCTACTGCCAGGATTGTCCCAGCTTGGCTATTTTTTTAAAAAACGGCCACAGATCCAGGAACAGGGTGATAGTGGGGGCAGTGGGGGCGGGAGGTGCACCAGTGAGGAAAGGGCAGTGGGCTTGGGTGGGGGACAGTGGAATTGGATGGCTGTTTGGGGGGACAAACCAGATTGGACCACCCCTATAAATATCACAGCACCTTGACCTCATTTCCATATGATAATGTAGTCTGGGGAAGGCATTCCCCCATGTAGGGACATCCCCCATGACCGTCGAACTGTTGGCAATTTACTACAGTTGTCTGATATCTCAGAAAGCACCAATCTCAACCCATGGGTATGAGAGCACCACAGGGGACGTGATGGCGCAGCGGGTTAAACCACTGCTGCAGGGCTTTCCGACCGGAAGGTTGGGAGTTCAAGACTGCGCGACGGAGGGAGCTCCCGTTGCTTGTCCCAGCTCCTGCCAACCTAGCAGTTCAAAAGCACCTAAATGCAAGTAGATAGGGACCACTTCGGGGGAAAGGTAACGGCGTTCCATGCGCTACGGCATAGAGTCATGCCGGCCACATGACCACGGAAACTTATCCTCGGACAAAAACACTGGCTCTACAGGCTTTGAAACGGAGATGAGCACCGTCCCCTACAGTCGGTCACGACTAGACCATCCGGTCGTGGGGAAACCTTTACCTTTACCTTTGTGAGAGCACATGGGTATGAGAGCACAAATCTGGGAAGTAACGCCAGGATGGGGGGTTAGGAAACAGCTTTGTTGATCAGGCCCGCACTTGCTCCAAAATGCCACCGCCACATTGTTCACCCACCGCCTGCTTCACCTGTTACACACATACCTGTGCTGGCCGGTGTGGGGAGCCAATCCAGCCCTAGCAGGTTGGCATACATCTTTGCGCACACCTCTGTGTGTTTATGACACTCGGGGCACAATTCTTGGCTGGCACAAGGGTGGTTCTGGGGGTAGCAAGGGCAGGTGGGAGCGTGGAACTGGGCGGGGGTGGGTGGGCCAGTGGGTGTGCTGGCCTGGGGAGGGGGGCAGTTCCAAGGAACCCCATGGAGGAGGCACAAAGGTGCCCTTGCCTCGGAGAGGCTCCAGTGGCCTCCTCACCTGTGCTGGATACAGCATAGGCCTGCTGACCTGCCTGTTCCGGCGCAAGTTAGGATTGTCAGTGCCCTCAGAGAGCTGGCTAGGGAGACGTGCGCCAGCCCCATTGACCATTAGGGTTGGACTGTTGGCTTCTTTTCACAATTATTAACAGTGGATTTTGTTTTATTTGACCCTGGATGTACAGTAGATTCCGTTTTCTGTGAATTCAGAGAGGGAGTACCAGGAAGTATGGATTTATTGTTGTTGTTCAATCGCTAAGTCATGTCCGACTCTTCGCGACCCCCTGGACCACAGCATGCCAGGCTTCCCTGTCCTCCACTAGCTTCCGGAGTTCACCCAATTTCATGTTCATTGCTTCTGTGACACTCTCTAACCATCTCATCCTCTGTCGCCCCCTTCTCCTTTGGCCTTCCATCTTTCCCAGCATGAGGGTCTTTTCTAAAGAGTCCTCTCTTCTCATGAGGTGGCCAAAGTATATGAGCTTCAGCTTCAGGATTTGTCCTTCCAGGGAGCAATCAGGCTTGACTTCGTGTAGGATTGACCAATTGGATCTCCTTGCAGACCAGGAGATTCATTAAGAGTCTTCTCCAACACCATAATTCGAAAGCATCTATTTTTCGGTGCTCATAAGTCACCCCAAAACCCCAAAGGGCAGCCATCTCTGGATGTCGTAATTGTTGGCAAATCTCTCCTGTTTTTTATGCATTTGTGGGACAATTGCCCATTTATTTTTGTCTCCACTGCTTTTGCAACCTCTATGGGCTCATTCTCACAACCTTGTGAGCTCCTGGTAGCTGTGGGCGTGAGGGGGGGGCATTGTTAGCCTGGACTATCTTTTTTCCATTTTGTGCCAAACCTGCTGCTGTCAGACACAACGGGAGGAAAAAGCACTGCCCATGTTCATGTTTTTGTCAAAGAGGTCATCCTGTTCATTAATCACAAGCATAGCATGATTTTTGCAGGCTGTAACAAACTTTCTTTATGTATATTGAGGAGGTCTATGCAAAATTGCACCACGCTCTCATGGCATGTGATACAAATGATCCATTGGCCACATGCAATGGCATAATCTGGAAAAACCAATTTGGCTGGCCAGGTGCACAGTGGCCACTTGCAATAGGCTGGGGATGATTTATGCCCCTTAAAAGAAAACACTCAGTAACCTGAGTCATATCCATCATGGTTTTCAGTGCTGTGGCCCCTCCAGAGATCTCATCTGTAGCCAGTTTCTCTCTTACTCGAAAAGAGTCTGTGCAGAGGTCATCCGTTTATGATGTGCAGACACTTAAGCAAGTGATCTATCTGTAATGCTAAAGGGAAACAGATCACATTTGCCCACGAGTTTTCATGCAAGGCTTATACCAAAAACCTGACTCTAGCCCTTTTTGGTTATTTCAGGCGCGTACACCCAGAGACGTCATCCGGGCACGCCAGGAACCGGAACGCCCAGATGATTGACAGCCCTCTGCCCCTATGGCGGAGGGCAGCCACGCCTCCCTGCGCCTCACCGCGCCTGAATCGCTCCATTTCAGAGCAATTCGGGACGCTAGGGCGGGCAGGTGGGCCCAAGAGCAGCTCACCCGTCCTTGGGAGAGGCGGCGCAGCCCGGGCCCGTCTGCAGAACCGTACTGGGCCGTTCTGCCAGGATAACACCACTGCGTACACCTATAGTCAGTAGCATAACTACAGGGCACAGCATGGTAAGTACCACAGGTGCCGCAATGCACCATGGAAGCAGCCCCTCCCACTTGTCATCTGAGCCATTCCAGACAGCGATGGCAACAAGACTGGGGGCACAATCCTAACCTGGAGTTAGGCTGGCACAAGGGACTTGTGTTGTAAATGCTCCGTAAAGCATGTTTGCATCACTCTTGGAGTCCGGGAGGATGGCAAATGGATATGCACCATCCTTCCTCACTCCAAGAGTGGTCCAAATGCACTTAATGGTGCGTTTGTGACACCCCTGGGCCAGCAGAGGTCCCTTGTGCCGGCCTAACTCCAGGTTAGGATTGTGCCCTGAGTGACTCCGGAGCAAGACTGCTTTCTAGGGTCACAAATATGTGGTATACTCCAATGTTTCTCAAACATTTTTGTACCCCTTTTCAGAATGACAATCCGTTGGGACCTACTGGAAGTGATGTCATCACCCGAAGTGATGATGTCATCACCAGAAGTGATGTCAAGCAGCCCCTCTGACTCATTGTTGGAAACATTCTGGGCAGAGAAAGCAGTGGCAGTGACAGCAACGTGTATGGCCACAGCTGCCCAGAATGGCATGTGGGAGGGGCTGTTCACATGGCAAATTGCAGCACCTATAGCTCCAGCCCACCTCCTGTACCTCCGCCATGGCCTACAGATCTGGTCTTTGGTGCTTTGAAGGTTTTCAACTGTCCTGATTTTCTTTTCAAGTTAGGCCTTAATTTTATCGAATAAGAACATGTCCTGCTGGATGAGACCAAAGGTCCATCTGTTCTGTCTAGTCCCCATCAGCTGCCTCTGGGATACCAACAACCCTTGACATACTTCTCTCCTGCTGCGGCTCCCCTGCAACTGGAACTCAGAGCACAATCCTAAACTGGAGTTAGGCTGGCCTAAGCTAAGCCAGCAAAGCTTGGCCAGCACAAGGGCCACCATAAAGCATGTTCAGACTACTCTTGGACTCAGGGGGATGGCTCATGTCTGTGTGCTGGCCCCTCTTGACTCCCAGAGTGGTCCAAACATACTTCACGGTGGCCCTTGTGCTGTCCAAACTTTGCTGGCTTAGCTTACGCCGGCCTAACTCATTTTAGGATTGTGCCCTCAGAGGTCGCCAAAGGTCATCATGATTAGTCACCATGGATAGATCTGTCCTCCATGAATTTGTCCAGTTCCCCTTTAAAGCCACCCAAGCCTGTGGCCATCACCACATCCTTTGGAGATGAATTCCATAGAACAATAGTGCACTGTACGGCATTCCTCCTTTTGTCTGTCTTTATGTAATGGGGCAATATAATGTTACAGCCCAATCCAACGGAGGATTGGGCTTCCGGGCAGAAAGCGTCAAAACATCAGAAGCTCTACTGCTTGTAAATTGGCTGCAGACTCCACTGTGCCAACCGAACTGGTGAGACAGTCATGGGGGCAGGAAGGGGTGAGGGCAGGGTGGGTGGGCCGGGAAGTATGCTGGCCCGGGGAGAGGGTGTAGGCCCGCCGTTTTTGCCGTTCCAGTGCAAGTCAGATTGCGTTCTCAGCCGAAATGGAACAACTACATTTATTAAATAAGGAAGCCCAAACATCAGTGATGGGATCAGCTAACGACTCGGGGGAAGGCTGGGCAGGCAGCAGGAAGGCTGGGCGGGACTTCCGGGTGATTGACAGCCCGTCCATCTGGGTCCGCCACCTGCCCGCCCGCCGCACGGGCTGCCCTGGCCTCGGAGGGGGCGCCCGCTCACCAAGGGGATGGGTGGGGGCCCCCGGGTGCCACGGCGCGCAGCGGCGGGGCGCGCCACCCAGGGGCAGCCCGTGCAGCGGGCGGGCGGGCGGCGGACCCGGGCGGGCGGGCTGTCAATCACCCGGAAGTCCCTCCCAGCCTTTCTGCTGCCCGCCCAGCGTTCCCCCGAGTCGTTAGCTGATCCCATCACTGCCAAACATGCAACATGAGACGCAAGCTGTAAGGGATTTAAGAGCATTTCCTCTTTCTGAAAATGTACTTTGCAGATTGCACTTAGATCCAAAATTGTTCTTTTTCAGGAATTTTAAAGTAACATCTCTCCAGTGCCCGTATTACTAAATGGTTCTCCTCAGTGGTGACGTATCAAAGGCAATTGAGGGTCTCAAGTTCAGGATTATTTTCTCCTCCTGAATAAATAGTGCTGTCAGTGTGCAGTTCCGAACAATGGTGTCTGTACCGCATGTCGGGACTCTCCCATTACAAAGTCAAAATGAACCAAAAGAAAACAAAGGAAGCCCCAATGTTGTGTTTCAAAACTGAAATCTCACGCAAAGGCTGCTAAAATAACATGACTGCCTGATGCTAACGTACGAGTACAAGGAAACGCGGAGTTAGGGCAGACGCAGTAACCTTAACGCAACCCTGCCGTGCCGACCAATTGCATACATCTGGTACGTAAACTAACCTGCTGCTTGTGAAACCCTCAGAGAGGTGGCTCCATATGTCTTGGAACCGGGAGGATGAGGACAGCAAGATGTAGGGGGTATTTTGTGATGGTCTATATCCAGAATGTCTTTGTGTCTGATTGGATTACATTAACACCTTCATGCTACTAGAACATTTCCTGTTTCTTAACTCGGTCTCCCCTTAGGCCTATACTTTGAGTTTCCGTATGGTTACCGCCGGCCTAATTATGCAGAGCCTTTTGCCCGCAGACAGGCCTATCGAAAGAGTCTGGGCGTTTATATTCCTTTTTGTATTTATTTATTTAAGGGCACAATTCTAACCTGGAGTTAGGCCAGCACAAGTCCCTTGTGCCAGCCTAGGAGTGTTGCAAACGCACCACAAAGCATGTTTGCACCACTCTAGGCGTCAGGAAGGCCGGCACGCAGCCAGCCGTTGGCCATCCTTGCTGACTCCGAGAGTGGTCCAAACGTGCTTCACGGTGCCTTTGTGACACTCATGGGCCAGCACAAGTAGTAGTAGTAGTAGTATTTATATACCACCTTTCTTTAGTCATTAGATTGCTAATGACGAAATGACTAGTCATTAGATAGTCATTAGATGATGATGATGATGATAATAATAATAATAATAATAATAATAATAATATTAGTATTTATATACCACCTTTCTTTAGTCATTAGATTGCTCCTCTAACTTTAATTCAAGGCGGTTTACATAGACAGGCTTTATTTCTCTAAACCCCCAAGGGGTTTTTACAAATTATGAAGAAGTTCTGTCTTTCAAGAACTACAAATAACATACAGATGGAACTTTCGTGGTTTAGTCCTTCTTTCTGGCCGCACAATTGCCTTCCTGCTAGCTGATAAACGGCTTCTCTGCTCCCACCAAAGAAACAGCTGGCCCAGCACAACTCCTCTCTCACAGGCAGCTGGAGACAGCTCTTATCAGTCGCAATTCTCAAGGTCTTCCGCTCACGGAAGCTTCCGGTGATCTCAAACAGGCGACCTTCGGATCTTAGCTTCAGGCAAACGGAGGCTTTAACCCTCTCGACTAAACCTCCTGCCCTGTTGGCACAACCCTGTTGAGTAATGCAGTTGCTCCATGGCACAGCAACCCATACACAGGCTGAGGGTGCCGTAAGGCTCTCCGTGACACTCTATGAGGGGGCAGGAAGGCCTGCACCTTCTTCCCAGCGCTGGAGCCAGATGACATGGCTGAAGCAGCAGGTAAGCATCCATCAAGCAGGGCAGGGGCTGGAGGAGAGCAATGGAGGGCAGGGTGTGTGTGAGGAGCAGAGGGAGGGCAGAAGACCCAGGGTTAGCAGCACTGGTGCATGCCGAACCCTATTTCCCCTCCTGAGCCTGGAAGCCCAACACAGGACTTCCTGAACTTCACTTCTGGGTAGCCCCATTCAGCAGGCTGAGGGCCCAATTCTAAGTACCACTAGACTGGTGATGCTGATGGGCCAGAGCCATATCCTGTGCTGCTTAGGAGAGGCTGGAGCCTCCCTGCAGCAAGGGAACATTTGCTCCCTTACCCTAGGGGAGGCTCCACCCTCCCCTATGCAGTCCTCGGATCTGTGCCTGCTAAACAGCACCCTAAACAGCAGGCACAGTTCTGAGGAGACTGCGTGGAATTATTATGCATGGAAGGGATAGAGTCGATAGAGGGATGTTCTTTTCCCTCTCTCAAAACACCAGAACCAGGGGGCATCCACTAAAACTGAGGGTTGGGAGAATTAAAACAGATAAAAGGAAGTACTTTTTTACCCAGCGGGTAGTTAATCTGTGGAACTCTTTGCCACAGGAGGTGGTGATGGCATCTGGTCTGGATGCCTTTAAGAGGGGATTGGACGGATTTCTGGAGGAAAGGTCCATCGTGGGCTATAGGCCATGATGGATTGTGCAACCTCCTTACGAAGGTGTTGGGCTACTGGTACCGGGAGCAAGGGAGTGGCAACAGGATGCAAGCATCTTGTTGTCTCATGCCTCCCTGGGGCACCTGGTGGGCCGCTGTGAGATACAGGAAGCTGGACTAGATGGGCCTTTGGCCTGATCCAGCAGGGCTCTTCTTATGTTCTTATGTTCTTATGCGTGGCCCAAATCGGGATCGCATGGCATCCCTTATGGCCGAATCCTCAACCTGTCCACGTCCCACCCCCAATTTCCCTCCCCCCGCCAATCCCCGCCCCAAAACGGGACGGAGCCTCCCTCGTGCCGACTGACTTCCGTCGGTGCGAGGGAGGCTCACCATCAGCTCTGTCAGGCCGGAGCTACTCGTAGTGTCGTCCTGTGAGCCCCGGAGCCTAATGACGTAGGGCTGATGCAATGATGTTGTGTCAGCGCTATGTTGACTGCAGGACTGCGCTGCCGGTCTTCACATGGGGCAGTGGCATAGCTGAAAGGGTGCCAAGGGCGGCAGTTGCACTGTGCGGCAGCTTTAGAGGGACAACAAACGGAGCTTGACACTAGCGGCCAAAATGGTGACAAGCTTCGTTTGTATGAATCATACTATCCTATTCTGTATCATTGGAAAGGCAATGCAATGCTGAATGCAATGAAACAAACTGTGTTGGAATATCTGTTCTCTATCAAAAGGTATGGCTAATGGACCAGAATTTTTTTATTTATTTACTTAGTGAATTAAATCGATTTCCTTGCGGAGGTGGGGGAGGGCACTACAAAATCTTCTTTGCTGAGCTTAGCTACACCACTGACATGGAGTAAGGGGACAAACACACCTTTGCTTCAAGGAGACCTCCAGCCTGTTGTTTGACAGTGCTGGATACAGCATCATAAGAACATAAGAACATAAGAAGAGCCCAGCTGGATCAGGCCAAAGGCCCATCTGGTCCAGCTTCCTATATCTCACAGAGGTCCACCAGGTGCCCCAGGGAGACACGAGACAACAAGATGCTTGCATCCTGTTGCCACTCCCTTGCCGGTACTCTGAAGTAGCCCACCACCAATGTAAGGAGGTTGCACAATCCATCATTGCCTATAACATAGACCAGTGATGGCAAACCTATGACACTCGTGTCAAAGGTGACATGCCACGACGCTTCAGGGGACACACCAGTATTCCCCAACACCCAACAAGAACTAAGGATTTCTTTGTAATGATGTCATATTTTGTAATGATTTTAAAATGAATATGGAAATAATTGTTTCTCTTTTGTTGGAGGGGCGTGACCAGTGGCGTCATGCTGCCGGAACGCTGGGCGGGAGGAACGGGTGAGCGGTAGCCCGTCCGTTGCGTACCGCTCCGTTTTGCTGTCTTCCCCACCCCTGCGGTACGCAACGGACGGGCTGCCGCTCACCCATTCCTCCGGCCCAGCGTTCCGGCAGCATGACGCCGCTGGGCATGACACGCCAACAGAGTCAAGTTAGGCGTTTTTGACCCGGCAAACCCAAAATGTTTGCCATCATTGGCATAGGCCATGCTGTTTAGAACGGGGCCATCCTTGCCTGTTTTCAACTAAAGAACTTGTGTCTCTTTCCAAATAAAAATGCCTTCTGGAGTTATCATGTACAAGATCTCCTCTGACGTTGTGATGCAGATATTCCACAGGACCTCCAAGAACTTTTGACTCATGATAAATTCTCTCTGTTGTCCTCTGCCGGATGTGGCAAAGGGATCTCCAGTCGACAATACGGCTGGGCGGCCCCATTTCTCAGCTTTGGTCTTTTCACCACTTCGACTATCCTCTGGATAATTCAGCACCGATTAACACAGCCCATTTTCCTGTAAGCAGTAACACAAACCAAGATGTGTCTTTTCCCCTATGAAATATTCATTCCCCTCATTCAATATTAAAGAGGTGGCGGTTTGACTTCTCTCCCCCCCCACCCTGACTTCTCCATGCCGCCCATTTCTCCGTGCCTTTTAAAAATAATTTACACAGCCTCTTGTAATACAGGGGAAACAAAATGCTAATCCTCCAAGGAGGCTGGAGGTGTCGATTGGAGCTGTGACCTGCTACAGAAACACATGCAGGCAAAAAATATTTCACCAAAAGGGAACTGTTGGTTGATAGCACACATGAAGATGCTTGCTTGAGCTGAAACACCCATATCATACACCTCTATGAGCGGTAGAGAAATAAGTTAAGGGAGGAGTATTGAAGGAATGGAAATTTCACCACTGCTAATTACATTACAACTTAGAATAATTACAACCTGGATAGATAGAGAGATGTTCTTTTTTCCCCTCTCACACCACCAGAACCAGGGAACATCCACTAAAATTGAGTTTTTGGGAGAGTTAGAACAGATAAAAGGAAGCACTTTTTTACTCAGCAGGTAATTAACCTGTGGAACTCCTTGCCACAGGAGGTGGTGATGGCATCTGACCTAGGTGCCTTTAAAGGAGGATTGGGCAGATTCATGGAAGAAAAGCCCATCGCAGGCAACGGGCAGTGATGAGTACGTGCAGCCTCCTGGTTTTAGATGTAGGATACCTCAGGCCAGGTACTAGGGAGAGCACAACAAGATGCCTACATCTTGGCATCTTGTTGTGGGCTCCCTGAGGCATCTGGTGGGTCACTGTGAGATACAGGAGGCTGGGCTAGATAGACATTTAGCCTGATACGATGGGGCTCTTCTGATGTTCTTAATCTGTAACCGTACCAGATTTTCCTTATTCAGGTAGGTCCCCATATCCACAGATCCCATATCAGCGGTGTCATCCTGGCGGAATGGCTTGGTACGCCATTCCGCTAGTTCTGCGGATGGGCCCGGGCCATGCCGCCTCTCCTGAGGATGGGCGAACTGCTCCTGGGCCCGCCCACCCTCCCGCGCGTTCGAATCGCTCTGAAATGGAGCGATTTGAGGCGCAGGGAGGCACAGGGAGGTGTGGCTGGCCTCCGCCATAGGGGCGGAGGGCTGCCAATCATCCGGGCATTCTGGTTCCTGGCACACCCGGATGACATCACTGTCCCATATCCATGGTTTTCATTATCCACAGATTGGAGGGCCCTCCCTTACCTTCCTTTATTCTCACTTTGGGTCACTAAAAAACCTTCTTGCGCAGAAGTGCACAGGGGAGAACCCTATACTTAAAATGGGGTTCTCTCTTATCTGTGGTTTCAGGTATCCGTGGGGAAGCCAGGCATCTATCCCCTGTGGCTACCGAGACACACATTTACAGCAAAAATTTCCAGAGGGGCACCTGCGTGCGGGTGCAGTCCTAAACTGTGTTGGAACAGGCAGGCTGCAGTGCTCTGCGTTGTATCCAGTGCAGGATAGAAGCCAGCTGGCGGCCAACCCTACACCGTCAAAAATCCCCAGATCATTCTGCCCTGCTTTTGAAAGAAACACGATCAGTGGTGGCATCCGGGCGGAACGGGCCGGTACGGCGTTCCGCTTGTTCTGCAGATGGGCCCGGGCCACGCCGCCTCTCCCGAGGACGGGCGAGCTGTTCCTGGGCCTGTACGCCCTCCTGTGCGTCCAAATCACTCTGAAATGGAGCGATTCCAGGCGCAGCGAGGCACAGGGAGGCGTGGCTGGCCTCTGCCATAGGGCTGCCAATCATCCGGGCATTCCGGTTCCTGGCGCGCCTGGATGACATCACTGAGCACGATAGTTTATTATCTTCTCAAATAGCACTCTCTGGGATTTGAGAATGATGGAAGAAAGCACTATAACCTAGTCTGTCTAGTCTGTCTCCAAAACCCCATGCTTTCAACAACAACAACAAAAAATCTGATGCATGGGAATGGGACGTGCACGGGATACCAAATGTGTTTCCCCATCTGAATGGAATTGCAATTTATTAGTAACTCAAGTGTCCTGGGTACCTGACACCCCGTCTTTATGTTAAAACAAGGCACAAACCAAACCAATCAGAAAAAGGTTCCTAACTGAAAACCCAATGGCTCTAACACAAAGATGATAAGCTTCAACGTGTGTCCGATGGCGATTTCTGCCAATTTACTTGGAGTTTTTCTAATGCACCTCCTTTCACTCTTGTGGCCTACAGTTGATGGAGGGGATAAATGAGTCGCTCTCTCCGATTTGTTGCCAACAACAGATGGTGCTACGAGCCTAGGCAGTGAGTTGGCAAACCTCTCCCCCCTCCTCAGTCCCCAAGCTCTGTAACCAATTTAGCGTTTGAAGTTGGCATCCATCCGACCATTCTGATTCAATGCCCAGCTAGACTTTTTTCAAGCATGTGACTCAATATGTTACTGGTTAGCCCCAGGACTGCTAATCGGGGGGTGGGGGGTTTCTTTCAAATGCGATGGGAATCAATTAGCATGGCGGGTGGAGGAAGAAGAGGAACATGAGTGCATGGCCTTAATAAGCCAAGGAGAGACGAACGGGACTCCTTGTTGCAATACAATGTCTGCTGATGGTTCCAAGCTGTATTGTGTTTGACTTCTACAGCACCCTTCCTGAGTCTGGGGCTTCTGTTCCAAATGACAGGCATCATGTCGACTTCGGGAAGGGGGTGTGAGAGAGTGGGAGACATGGTTGTCGAACACACCAATTAGATTTCACTGAAGAGTCGAGGCGGCTTGTTGGCTGATATGAGGGATGAGGGAGCTTTACCCGGAACTGTTGCGGTGTCAACGGAAAAATACTGTAACTATGGATACAGGGGGCTAACTGAACTATAATTCACACACACACACACACACACACACACACACACACACACACACACACCTCAAAAAACCCCACAACACCCTGAGCAAAGGGAAACAAATCACTTTGCCACCAACGCTTTAGATATCAGACTCACGGCCTTTCAAGTGAGAGACTGACAGCCTTGTAAATTTCCACCGAAAAATTTGCAGCATGAATGTCTTTCTCTTTTGAGTGTTGGGTTTCTCCTGAGATACTTTCTGTGTACAATAGGATGTTTTCTGGTGGATTTTGGTGTTTTTTTTTCTCCCCCAGCTCCATTTCAGACACAAAAGGCTGCCTGCTTCCTTTCATGTTTTCAAAAGCTTCATTCAGAACTGCATGCAATAAAACTAGGAGGCGTGGACAGGCAGAGATATTTTTAGAAGATTCTAAATGCAGAAACAAAAAAATCAGAAGGGGGAGGTGGGAATGACTGCAAGTAGAATACCATAAAGTGGTCCAGAGAATTGTGTGACCAGCTTTCTCACTCCTCTGTCTTAGAGCACAAGCCTAACCTGGAGTTAGGCCAGCACAGTTAGGCTAGCAAAGGTTGGCTGGCACAAGGGACACTGTAAAGTATGTTTGGGCCACCATTTGGGACACTGTAAAGTATGTTTGGGTCAGGGAGGCCAGCACAAAGATGTGCAGCATCCCCCTTGAATCTGAGATTGGTCCAAAAGTGTTATATGGTGTCCCTTGTGCCAGCCAAATTTTGCTGGCCTAACTGTGCTGGTCTAACTCCAGGATTGCGCCCTTAGTGTTGAAACTCATGTTTGAATTTTTATCTGCAAGCTAACTTAAAGAAAGGGGGGGGAAGAAAATAGAAAACATGAAAATCCTACTTGAATCAGTTTCTTACTTCTGAATGTGTTTTGATCTGGTTCAATAGCAAATTGCATTTGAATTTTGAAGACATCCAGCCAAGTTCTATTTACACTCCCGTCGTGACCTTGAACACACTTTGTATCACTTTCACAGACTTCCCACAATAAAACTGGAATCATAGTGAATTTCCCCATAAATTTTAAAACCAAGAAATGGTAAAGCCCTTTGCAAGTGAAAGGTACTAGTTGTATCCATGCAAAATCGTTGACAGATAGTTGTAGCAAATACTTGTAGTAATTGTAGTTGTAGTAATGGTTGATAGCGGTAGTACTGTTGAGCACCTATTTACCAACTTGCTTCACAACTGGCGCATGGGATTTTGAAACCATGCAAACCAATGGTTCTCAGACTTTTTAGTAATGGGGCTCACATCTTAGAATGACAATCTGTCTGGTACCCACCAGAAGTGATGTCACGGCCAGAAGTGTCTTCATTGTGACACCAGAGCCTGCTGCTTTCCTAAGGATGCAATCATGTTGGGTTATTTCTCAGCCATTTTCCAATAGCAAACTGAATCAGAATTTTTTTTTTAAAAAAAAGCTTATTCAAAGCCTTGACACAAGCCAAACACAGTCCCAGTGGCGTCTCTACAGGGAGGGCAAAGCTCTAAGTTTTGCAAGAAGCCTTACCTTGCAGTGAAAATCACTCCTTTCCTGCACTGTTTTAGCCAATCCTTACAGGGAACAGCAACATCTTGGCGTTGCTTACTGGCTACAGCAGCAAGGGAGAGGAGGGATTTAAATGACAGGGTAAGGCTCCTTGCACAACTTAGAGCTTTGCCCTCCCTGTAGAGACGCCTCTGCACAGCCCTCCCCCTTTCCAGCATCCCATCTTCCCATAGTTTCAATATGGCTGCTCTAGGTCCTGAGCAACCCACCTGAAATTGGCTCGCGACCTACTGTTACGTCCTGACCCACAGTTTGGGAACCACTTGTGTAAACAATTCTGATTGTCCTTTCTTGAAAATGGTATCATGGAATCAGAGAGGTGCAGAAACTTTCTGATGCAGAACAACTAATGCATTTGCCTTTTTAATTTTAAAGATAATAAGGAGGGACATGCTACAACGGCAGAGCAATTCTGGAAGGAGGGGGTGTGGTGAGGCTGCACAGGGGGGTGCCATGTGTTTTGTCACCGCCCTGCCCCAGGCACAGTCAAAGCCTGCTCCAGCTCTGACTGACATTGTCCTCTTAAATCTGGCTTCATAGCACATCTTCTATGCTTGCAGTGCACAATGAGTGAATGGGCACAATGAGTGAACTAGGTATGCCCGCCACCAGGCCAAGAACAACCATAGCCTGTATGGAAATCCTTAAATCGACTGCGTGCCCAGGTAGGAAGATCTAAGGACAACCTGAGGAAATGGGGTTTCCCCATAGAAGACATGCTGTGTGAATGTGGAGAACAAACATCTCACATATGCTACAGTGCACATAGTGCCCCTCTACATGCACAATGGAAGATCTTATGTTGGCAAGGGAGAACACTGTTGAAGTGGCCCAGTATTGGGCAAATGATATCTAGTTTTAACTTTGTATTTTATTCTAAAAACATATTTTGATGTATGTATAAAGTTATATTAATGTAGGTGCTTCTGACATGAATAAAGAAAGAAAGAAAGTGCACAATGCAAGATATGGGTGGGTCTGTGGTACAGCACAGCTCCCACATTATCCATGGGCATACCAGAAAAAGTTGTGATAGAGGTCACAACTCTATCTCTGGAGAAGAGATTCAAATAGGTTAAGACTGACAATTACTTATGCTGCTTGGTTTCAGCTTATTGCTAACAAAATCCCTTAAACTTTTCTGGTGGATAAATGTTGCATTTGGGGATAATACATTAAATATTAGTACCAGTGATTAAAAAGAAAAATGGATTGTCAAAGACCAGCCAGATTTTGATGCTGGGCCATTTTGCTCAAGGAACACAATATGCAAAAACATTTAACCCAGTGCAATCCATTTCCAACAAGAGGAAGAGGTCAAAGGCTACAACGTCAAGCCTGACTTAGCACGAGATCTGGGCCGAGCCCATTAATCAGAACCAATGGATAGAGGCAATAATCCACACCCATAAAATCTCAAAGTTATAAATAACAGCAATGCCGATATTTCGTTGGACAAAGAAGCTCAGTGCACAAAATGGTCACATCTTAAAAGACCATTCAAAGCACTCTGAAGATAAGCAGCAAGTTTTATTCTCCTTCTTTGGGGCATGAACCCCAGAGAATCAATCCAAGCAGCCATCCACTTTTCTGTTACAGTCAATAACATGAAAGTGTCGCTTTCTTTTAAACAAGGGGCCATGCATGTGTCACATTTCTCAGCCGACAAACAACTTGGGAGGGTGACCACTGGTACTTTGATTGCCACAACAACATGGTCTGGCTACGTATGGCCAACTTCTGCACTGGGCTCTTGAGCAGGTTTGCCCTTCTGATGAACTGGTCTGAGAACGCAATCCTAACCTAACGTTAGGCCAGCATAGTTTGGCCGGCACAAGGGACACCATAAAGTATGTTTGGACCACTCTTGGAGTCAGAGAGGCCAGCACACAGACATGCACCATCCTCCCTGATTCAGAGAGTGGTCCAAACGTGCTTCAGGTGGCCCTTGTGCCAGCCAAACTTTGCTAGCCTAACTGTGGCAGCCTAACTCCAGGTTAGGATTGCACCCAGCGGCGTCATGCAGCCGGAACACTGGGCAGGAGGAACGGGTGAGCGGCAGCCCGCCCGTTGCGTACCGCTCCGTTTCACCGTCTTCCCCGCCCCCGCGGGGGTGGGGAAGACAGTGAAACAGAGCGGTATGCAGCGGGTGGGCTGCCGCTCACCCGTTCCTCCCGCCCAGTGTTCCGGCTGCATGACGCCGCTGATTGCACCCTGAAAGACTTGTATTGAGCAATGAGTGGGGAGGGTAGTGAACAAAGCCGATCTCAGCAGCAGTGCCCCCTGCCTGGGCTCAACACACCTCCTTGGTCCTACTGGAATTACACCAGCAAAATAGTTGGCTGCGTAAGTAAGAAATCCACTTTGTCTCCACCACTGCCATGGCCCCAACTGGCTTCTGGGGTGCTGAGGCTATTTTGGCCCTACTATATCATGCAGCCTAGAAGAGGACAAGACTCTTCAGTTGAAGAACCTTATAAAGTGGTTGACATGATCAATCCACCAGTTGACTGTAGGGCCTTGACTCTGACCACTTGACTCTTAAAGTATTAGTAATTTATCCAACTCACTTGAAAGGCTTTACAGGAACGTGTGGAGGAAATTCTTTAGGACAGTGTTTCTCAAACTGTGGGTCATGACCTAATGTCAGGTGGGTCGTGGAAGGCTGGGAGCTTCAGTCTTGGAAGCTGCAGGCCTTACTCTTGCTATATTCCTTTTATGAGTGTTAACAGTTTGAATTTTCAAGTGAAGGTTTGTTTTTAAAGTATTTTTAGTTCAGTGCTTTTACATCAAATTTTGTCTTCATCTTGCTTTCTGTCAGGGATGTTTAATGGTTGTGCAATCACTTCCGTCCCAAAAGTTTGCATCCTGGGAGTGTCATTTTATTATGTCACAATGACAGCACTTCCTGCTTGATGATGTCACTTCCGGATATGACATCACTCCCGGGTTAATGATATCACTTCCAGTGGGTCCAGACACAAGTGACTGTTTGAAAAGGGGTTCTGGTCTAAAAAGTTTAAGAACCACTGTTCTTGTTAATTTGTCAGAGTACAAATTTGTGATGTCTTGGGAAGCCAATAAAATACAGTGGAAGATGCTGAACAAAGTTCTAACATCTTTAATATGAGCTAATGCAGCTTGCTGATTGATGGCTTCCCTGTTTTTGATCTGTCCCTTCTAACACTTTCAATAATTTGTCCTGAGTTTTGACATATTATATACTAATAACACAGGCCAACACACATTTTGCTGCTGTAAACATTAGACCTATTACTGAGTATATTTGGGCTACTGATTCAAAAAATGGCATCAGTTTTGCCCGAACACATCTAGTTTTGGAGATATGGCATAGCCTGTGAATGGTTCAAGCAGATTCCTTGTGAGTAAGCCTATGCCATGGCTTTCTCAGGAGGAAGCCGCTTGAACCATTCGCTAACAAATCTATGCTCTATCTCCAAAACTTGACATGATTGGGCAAAACTGATGCCATATTTGAAATCAGACCCCCAGTATAAACCACCATAAATTTTGAAAAAAAAGGTTTTTCTGACCCTCAATTCCTCAGGCCTCTGTAATGAACCGAGAAGGCCCTCCAAAAAACTGCTTAGTAACCATCTTGTTGTTGGGCTCTGATAAACAATGGGACTATTAGCACGACCACATTATTATGCGTGGTGATATTTCACAGGGCATTTGACAATCCATAGGGGCTGCCTCTGCTGCTCCATAAATAAGATATACTATTAAATGGGTCTCTTTTATCTTGCACATCATAGTGAATCTACAAGAACATCACTTAACTTGCTCCATCCATCTTTCAGCTGCCATGTCCTTACAGACATGAACAAACTGAGAGAACATGCTACACTTTCGATAATGAATATGTATTTTTGTACTTTACATACTAAATATTGTCTCGTCCCCATCAGGTTGGGTAGAGCCCAATATATTACTAAGAGTGATTGACCGAGAGACTCGAGCTCTTAGGCACCTGGGGGTTATGTAAAATTGTAAAACCAAGTGATTGTGAGCTATAGCCCACATACTTTAGCTATAAATTTCCCAAGTCAGATGTATACAGTAAATATGCTAATGTTTTCTTGCCCTCTCTCAAGAAACTCCCTCCTCAGAGATGCACCGTAGGCATGATGTGTCTTCCTTTTTCATATTTTGTCTGCTTATTTATATAACATGCCAGCATTCAGATCTGAACATTTCATTCCATGGAGCTATCCGTTTTATCCATCATTGACTTGTATCATGGTGCAAGTCATGGTGTAATGAATTCTTCCATTTACTAAAGGTTAGATCTGGGGAACTGGGTGCCACAAAGTTGTCCAGGGCACTAGAATAACATAAAGTTGTCCAGAGAATTTTGCGACCAGCTTTCTCACTCCTCTGTCTTAGGGCACAATCCTCAGTTAGGCTGGCACAGTTAGGCTAGCTGGCACAAGAGATTCCATAAAGTATGTTTGGACCACTCTTGGAGGCAGAGACGCCAGCACACAGATGAGCACCATCCTCCCTGACTCCAAGAGCAGTCTAAACGCGCTTTATAATGGCCCTTGTGCCGGCCAAACGTTGCTGGCCTAATTGTGCCGGCCTAACTCCAGGTTAGGAATGCGCCCTGGATCTTTTCCAGTCACAAACCGATAAATCTTGATGGCTTTTTTGAAGATGTTAAAGTATTGTCTTTTAGTGACAATGTGGTTCTCTTCCAAAACTACAAAATGCAGCCCCTTGCAGAGTGCATAACAGTAATTCAGTGGTGCGGCTCGCCACTCAAAGAGGAACAAGGTTTTGGTTCACGTGCCCTCCCTTGTTGTCATTCGGCTCCAAAATGAAGCCTTGCATGCTGGGAGGGTGTGTCAATGGGCAGGGAGGGAGCAGAGAGCTGATGCTAGGGGTGCAGAGAGTCAACTCGGCCCCTGGGTGGAGCATGGGCTGGGTGTGCCACTGGTTTTGATGTCTGGAGAAGGTATCTGGAGAAGATACTGGAGGCATGTCTACTTTCTCTGAGGCATAGGTCTACCTTCTCCAGACACTGTCACAGTTGTCATATCAGCCAAAACTGGACAACAGCACACTTGGTCAACATCACCACCTGGTCATGTACGAGCAAGACTCCATTCCAGAGCACTTCTTGAAAGGGAGTGCAGCATTGGCGAAAACAAGTTGGTTGCCCATTGATGAATGGAAGTTGTTCTGACCGAGAACACTTTGGTCTTGCCTGGATAGAAATTTTGTGGATTAGTTCACACTCACTTCATTACTGATTTCAAGCAAGGGTTCAGATGGAGAGGAGATACAGAGTGCCCTCAGAAAAGACCATACGCTGCATATCTCTGGACCGTCAACAGATGCAGATTGTCAAGTAGAAGTTTGTGGTTTCAAGAAGAAGTTAGGTAGTACGAGGAACAAAACGTTGCTTCATAGAACACTATGCAGTATATCAGGGGGTTCCAAGCTCCGGCCCACAAGCCTGATCCGGTGCATCCCCAATCTTTCTCTGGTGTGAGTAACTCTTCTACCTCCACTGAGGAAGCCCAAGTGAAAGACTCCTACTACAGCACCCAGGGGTCTCCCCGACCAGCCGCTTCCAGGGTCTACTGCCCCAACAAGCTGCACACCTTGTGTTCCATGCATGGGCAGCTGGCAGCAAAGACCCCTGGGAGCTGTAGTAGGGGTCTTTTCTGGATTCCCTGGTGGAACACCAAGTGCCGTTTGAGCCAGTGAAGATTTTCCCCATAGCTGCGGTCTCCATAGGGACCGCCTCCTTCCATATATTCCTACCCGTACTCTAAGCTCATCTGGGGGGGGGCTTTTGACTGTGCCGCCACCAAGAGAGGTGAAAGGGATGGCGGCCAGGAATAGGGCCTTCTCGGCGGTGGCCCCCCAACTTTGGAACGCCCTCCCCTTAGAGCCGAGAACCGCTCCCTCTTTGGCTGTATTTCGGCAGGGGCTGAAGACCATTTTGTTTCAGCAGGCTTTTAGTTGCTGACAGGCTAGCTGGTTTTTACATCCCCTTTTATGATCCACGGGGTTGGCTGTCTTATACTTTTAATTGTTTTAAATATTGTTTATTGTTTTTAATGTTACACACAATTTTATTGTATTTGAATTGTTGGAAGCCACCTTGGGTGCCTTTGGGCAGAAAGGCAGGGTACAAATTAAATAAATAATAATAAATAATACCCAGAGAGGGTGGCATGGTCGGTAAAGTAGCCAGAAAGTGAGCCATGGTAAATAAGGCAGGCGGCACAATGTGACATATAAGTGGCCCCTCCTCCTCGACATTCTTGACCAGATTCTGCCCTGAATGGTTCCAGGACAGAGTGGAATTGGTGGCTATGGTGCCACTAATATACTAACCTTCTTCCTGGGCCTGATCCTGTGGTGTCAACATGGACTTGCAGCACAGACTCAACCTGGATTTGCAACAGCTATTTAGCTGCCCATGCTGTGAAGGCTTACTTATGAGTAAGGGAAGAATTGTTATCTAGAGAGACCTTTGCAACTGCTCCTCCATCATAGGGTGGGGCAGCTCCAGTGGTGTCATCTACTCACCAGTAGACGGTACGCTGGGCAGGACTTAGAGTGATCGACAGCCCGTCGACTCCCTTCCGCTTTCTTCGCGCTCCCCGCGCGGCTTTCCCTCGCCTTGGAGGGGGTGCCTGCTCGCCAGGGGGGATGGGTGGGGGGCACGCCGGGTGCCTGGGCGAGCAGGCGCCCCCTCCGAGGCGCGGGAAAGCTGCGCGGGGAGCACGAAGAAAGCGGAAGTGAGTCGACGGGCTGTCGATCACTCTAAGTCCCACCCAGTGTACCGTCTACTGGTGAGTAGATGACACCACTGGGCAGCTCCTCACCATTTTGGGGCGGCTGCTTCAGCAGGGGCAGAAAGAATAGAACTGGGCCATGAGCCGCAATATACAAGCTCTAAATCGTGGAATCAAGATGCTGAAAGAAAGATTGCCCGGCTTGGGGGAAAAAAAACACACGTGGATGGCAGGACCCATCCTGTGCTACTCATAATCATACTCAAACATCCCACCTACTTTGATTCAGAACATAGCATGCTTTTGGCACTAAATAACAGGAAAATGTGGCACCGTCTCAAAGGTTCTACAATCTCCACTTTAGAGAACAAAATAAATTAAACATAGCTTCATTCATATACAATGTTCTTCACTCTACGACGACTGTCACCGGTATTTTTCTTTTTGCTTCCATCTTCGGAGGAGGAGTCCTCTTCCACTCCCACACCAAACAATTCAATTTGGCTCCCTTCCTTCTGTGCAACATTTTCTGCCATTGATCTTCAATCACACGCACCAAGACTCCGTTTTAATATTGTTCTGGAGAATTCCAAGAAATAAAATAGTGAGCTGTATAACTCATCTGGGGGTACAGGAGGCCATGGAATGTAAAAATGTGTCTGCATCTCATACAACCTGATGTGGAAAGTTGGAAACCAAGATGAAATGCAAATAAAATGAAACTTTGCAGAAGACTGCAGAAGGAAAGATCAGAGTCAGACCCAGGGGTGTAGCTAAAGACGTGCAGGGAGTGCAATTGCCACAAGCTTTAGGGGGGGCCACAAGCTGAGCTTGACACTAGTGGCCAAGATGGTGAAGAAACGTGGTATGTTTGAATGATACCACCATGTTATATAGCATTGGAAAGGTAATTTAATGCAGAATGCAATGAAATGAACTGGAGTGTACTATTTATTTTTACTCTGTAAAACGTTACGGCAAAAAAAAAAAAAAAAAACCTGAAAAGGAAGATGCCACTGTCATATAAACATTGCTGGCTTAGATAACTTTTAAAGTGGACAAAAGAAAGGGAGAAACCATGCACAGCATTCTGAACTCCTTGGAAGAAGGGTAGTATAAAGGTGTGAAAAATATTAATGAATGAATGAATGAATGAATGAATGAATGAATGAATGAATGAATCATTTTGTCATATGGGGGGATGTAAAAAAATTATGGTCCCTAAGTGTCAAATGATCTAGGTATGGGGGGGGGTAGCTGTGGGCTTGGGAACATCAGGAGGGGGCATGATACTGGGGGGAGGATGCGGGTTCCCCCCTCCAATTTCGCCCTCGGCAGCAGGCTACACTTTCGTTTGCTACACCACTGCTCAGATCAGTCGCAGTGTGGTTCTCCCATCCATTGTTTCTACACAGTTCATTGCAATAATAACATGACCCTTTTTTGTTGACACAAATGCATCAGCCAGAACCAACTGGCCCACGACATGGGCAAGTTTGCACTGCAATAGAAACTGTGCTTGTATAACAGGTGTCACAAAAAGGGCTGCTGCATTGAAATCACAAGTGTGCCTATGGGCATTAAGACCTTGGTGAACACCAAGATTTTGGGTCAAGGTCGTGATCAATAAAGGTTATGCCTTCATATTACTCTGATTCATCATTTGTCATGGAAGCCAATGGAAGACTTTTGTGAGTGTTAACAGTTTAAATTTTCAAGTGACATTTTTTTAAATTTTGTTTTTAGTTCAGTGCATTAACATAATACTTTGTCCTAATCTTGCTTTCTGCCAGAGATGCTTCACGGATGTGCAATCGCTGCATTCCACGAATTCCATTTTGTGTTCCAGGAGTGTCATTTGATTACATCACAATGATGGCACTTCCTGCTTGGTGATGTCACTTCTGGCCATGACATCACTTCCATGTTCATAGCATCACTTCCTGTGGGTCCCGACACAAGTGCCATTCTAAAAAATGAGTCCCAGTCTAGGAGTTTGAACTCACTGAAAGTGATGTCATTAACCTGAAGTGATGTTTTGGCAGGAAGTGACATCATCAAGCAGAAAGTGCTGTCATTGTAAAATAATAAAATGACACTCCTGAAATGCAGATTGGCATTCCTGAACTGCAGCAATTGTTCAACCATGAAACATCCCTGACAGAAAGCAAAATGAGGACAGAATATTATGTTAAAGCACTGAATTCAAAACCAAATGTAAAAAAAAAAAACCTCACTTGAATATTCAAACTGTTAACATTCACAAAAGCAATATAACAAGGGTAAGGTCTGCAGTTTCCAAGATGGCTGCTCCTAGCTTTCTGCGACCCACCTGACTTCAGGTCGCAACCCACCAAGTGGGTCCTGACCCACAGTTTGAATAACACTGGTTTAGGCAAATTCAGTGCATATGGGTACAAGTTAACAAACTGACCTCCACAAACTGCTCTGTTGTTCTCTCCCCACACACACACACACACACAAATTTCTCCATAAATGTTTTGCCTTGGCTCCTTCTCAAGCACGACTCTCTACATCCCCTATCACTGGGGTAATTGGGAAGAAGCCAGCAGCATGCCTCTGTGTCCCTCCGCTGCCTGCAGGCCCCCTTTTGAACTCCATGTTCAAGAACTTTGTATTCATTTTCTCCTCACAAGCAGGCAGCCTGAAATCCCACCTCAGTTCTGAAGCCTCAGGATGAGAAGCCAAAACTGAGCTGGAATTTCAGGATTCGTAGGGTTTGGGGCCATTTTTTATGTTTGACAGCTTCAAAAAAAGATTTTAAAAGCCCCTGACACATAAACCCTTAATAATTTCTGTATTTAGTCTTGACATTAGGGATAACTGAGAGACATCACCCTCATCCTGTCGATAATTCCTATTTTACAAAGGCAGAATCAAGGTTCTAACTGAAGTACACAGGCTCAGCCGATTCCTGCCTCCTTGTATTCAGATTCAAAGCACATAAAGGCCTGCATTCAAACCGATCCTTCTCATCAGGGAATCAACTTTTAAAGTGATCGTGACTAATGCAGACAAAAAAAAGGACTGTCTTTCAATTGTGCAGCGTTAACCCACTTTTTAGAATGGCACTCGTGTCGGGACCCACCAGAAGTGATGTCATTAACCCGGAAGTGATGTTGTGGCAGGAAGTGACATCATCAAGCAGGAAGTGCCATCATTGTACACTGTTCAACATAATACACTGACACCCCTGAAATGCAAATTGGCATTCTTGGACTGCAGCAATTGTACAACTAAACCAGGAAACAGCCCTGACAAAAAGTAAGATTATGTAAAAACACTGAACTAAAAACATTTATTTTTTAAAAAGCCTCACTTGAAAATTCAAACTATTTACACTCACAAAAGGAAAAGAACAAGAATAAGGTGTGCAGTTTCCAAGATGGCTGCTCCCAGCTTTCTGCAATCCACCTGACATCAGGCCGTGACCCACCAAGTGAGTCCCAACCCAAGGTTTGAGTAACAATGCAATAGCGAACCTCACTTCCAGGAATCAAGCAACAAACCTGTGAATGTTTCCTTAGAAGTAATTCTTTCTGGGTTCAGTGAGGCTTCCTCCCAGGTATATGGATTGCAGACTCAGGGCCCAATGCTGTGGGTCACACCTTAAGGGCGGTGTGAGGAATTTCCAGTGCCAATGCAGAAGTTCCTGATTTGATCCCAATATTGTGCTCTCTGGACTTCCTAACCACCAACATGGCTGCCAGCACTTTTTTCAAAGCCCTACAGCCTCTCTTCTTCTATATATATAAAAATGAACGTGGCCGGGTGTGTGGGTATGTATGTGTGTGGATATGTATGCGTCTGGCTGGGTTTGTAAGTTCTCTATAGGCTCCCCCACGGCTTGGCCGATCGGCACGAAACTCGGCACACACGTACCTTGCGGCCTGGCAACAAAGACTGCGGGGGTCAGACCCCCCTAGCGCCCCCGGGGGTGGGGGTACGCGGGGGTCTTCGCGTGAACATCGTCGGAAACGTCCGAAATCGGCGTCACATCTGCAGTTTCCGGGGTCGCCGGGATGAGCAGCGATGCTCCCGATGCCGTTGGGGTCCGGGTTCAGCCCCCCCCCCGACGTGGGGGGGGGAAAGGGGTGCCAAACACAATGCCTGCCATGCCCTGTTAGAACGCCTGGACCGATTGGCACCAAATTCGGCAGGCGGATGCCTAGCAGCCTGGCCGCAAACACTGCGGGGGTCGGGCCCCCCTACCGCCCCCGGGGGTAGGGGTACAGGGGGGTCCCGACGTGAAAACGGTCACAAACGGCCAAACTTGGAATCAAATCCACAGTTTTCGGGGTCGCCAAGATGAGTGGCGACGCTCCCGGCGCAGTTGGAGTCTGGGGTTGTCCCCCCACGTGGGGGGCAAGAAGGGGTGCGAAACACAGCGTCCGCCATGCCCTGCTGGAACGCCTGGACCGATTGGCCCCAAACTCAGCATGTGGAAGCCTAGCGGCCTGGCCACAAACACTGCGAGGGTTGGGCCCCCTTACTGCCCCGGGAGTGGGGGTACTTGGGGGTCCCCGCATGCAAATGGTCGAAAATGGCCAATCTCAGTGTCAAATCCATAGTTTCCGGGGTCACCGGTACGAATGGCGACACTCCTGACGCTGTGCGAGTTCAGGTTCACCCCCCCTCGGCGTGGGGGGCAGGAAGGGGTGCGAGACACAACATCCGCCATGCCCTGCTGGAACACCTGGGCCGAGCGACACGAGACCTGACACGCATACACCTTGTGGCCTGGCCACAAACACTGCGGGGGTTGGGCCCCCCTAGCGCCCCAGGGGGTGGGGGTACATGGGGGTCCCTGCGTGAAAATGGTCGAAAATGGCCAAAATTGGTGTCGAATCCATAGTTTCCAGGGTCACCGGGACGAATGGCGACACTCCCGATGCTGTGCGAGTTCAGGTTCACCCCCCCTCGGCGTGGGGGGCCAGAAGGGGTGCGAGACAAAACATCCGCCATGCCCTGCTGGAACGCCTGGACCGAGCGACACAAAACGCGGCACGCATATACCGTGTGGCCTGACGACACACCCTGCGGGGGTTAGACCCCCCTAGCGCTTCCAGGGGTGGGGGTACGTGGGGGGCCCAAGTGAAAATGGTCGAAAATGGCCAAAATTGGCATCGACTCCATAGTTTCCGGGGTTGCCGGAGCGAGCGGCGATGCTCCTGACACCGTCGGGGTCCGGGTTCACCCCCCCTCGGCATGGGCTGTGGGAAGGGGTGCAAGACACAATATCTGCCATGCCCTGCTGGAACGCCTGGAGCGATGTGCACCAAGCTCGCCATGCGCGTGCCTTCCAGCCTGGCAACAGATACTCTGGGGGTCAGGCCTTCCTAGCGCCCCGGGGGGCCCAGGGCCCCCGCATGGAAATGGCCAAAAATGGACAAAATTGTCCTCGGTTCTGTAGTTTCTGGGCTCACCGAGGCAAACAGCGACGCTGTGGGAGTTTGGGTCCGCACCCCCAATGTGGGGGATGGGAAGGGGTGCGGTACGAGATGTCCACCATGCCCCACTGTGACGCCTGGAGCGATTGGCGCCAGACCCGGCATGTGTATGCATTGCGGCCTGGTGAAAAACACTGTGAGGGTCAGGCCCCCCCAGTGCCCCCGTGGGTGGGGGTGCGCAGGGGGCCCCAGGTGAAAATGGTCGAAAACGCCCAAAATTGGAAGATGGGTCAGGAATGGGTCAGGGATGGGAGCTATAAACACCCGGGCAACTCCGGGTAACAAAAAGCTAGTGATAAAATATATGTCATCGAATGACAGAGTTGGAAGGTACCAACGAGATTATCTAACCCTCTGCCTGTAGCAGGAAATCCTCCTAGAGCATCTCCAGCAGGTGACTGAAGGTCTGCAGTGAGGGAGAATCTACCACCTCCCTCAGCAATCTGTTCCACCGTTGAACTGCCCTTATTGTCAAGAAATTCTTCCTAATGTCCAGCCAGAATCTCCTCTCTTGCAGTTTTTACCCATTGGACCTACAATAATTCTAGAAGGCAGAAGAGAACAAATTTGTCCCTTCTTACATAGGGCATCCCTTCAGGTATTTGAAGAGTGCTTTCATATCCCCTCTCAGCTAAATATACCCTCAACCTTTCCTCGTAGGATTTGTTTTCCAGTCCCCTGATCATCTTCGTTACTCTATTTCATCAATCACAGCACATGAAAATAATTACAAAAGTCCAATTTTTAAACATGAGAGTGAGGATGCAATCCTAAGCAGCTGGCCGATGGGCCAGAGCCATATCCAGCACTGCTTGGGGTAATTAAAAAAGGGGTTGAGAATAAAACAGCCAATATTATCATGCCATTGTACAAATCGATGGTAAGGCCACACCTGGAATATTGTTTCCAGTTCTGGTCGCCGCACCTCAAAAAGGACATAGTGGAGCTGGAAAAGGTGCAGAAGAGAGCGGCCAAAATGATTACGGGGCTGGGGCACCTCCCTTATGAAGAAAGACTGCAACGTTTGGGGCTCTTCAGTCTAGAAAAAAGGCGCCTGAGGGGGGACATGATTGAGACATACAAAATTATGCATGGAAGGGATAGAGTCGATAGAGGGATGTTCTTTTCCCTCTCTCAAAACACCAGAACCAGGGGGCATCCACTAAAACTGAGGGTTGGGAGAGTTAAAACAGATAAAAGGAAGTATTTTTTTACCCAGCGGGTAGTTAATCTGTGGAACTCTTTGCCACAGGAGGTGGTGATGGCATCTGGTCTGGATGCCTTTAAGAGGGGATTGGACGGATTTCTGGAGGAAAGGTCCCTTGTGGGCTATAGGCCATGATGGATTGTGCAACCTCCTTACAAAGGTGGTGGGCTACTGTTACCGGGTGCAAGGGAGTGGCAACAGGATGCAAGCACCTTGTTGTCTCATTCCTCCCTGGGGCACCTGGTGGGCCGCTGTGAGATACAGGAAGCTGGACTAGATGGGCCTTTGGCCTGATCCAGCAGGGCTCTTCTTATGTTCTTATGTTCTTACTGCTTAGGGAGAGGCTGGAGCCCTCCCCGCACAGAAAGAGAGCGTGCACTCCCTTAATGTAGGGGAGGCTCCAGCCTCCCCTATGTGCTCCTCGGCTACAGAGTGGGAGCACATTCGAGGAAACCGCGTGGCCCAAATCGGGGCTGTGCGGCCTTGCTGATGGGCTTCGGAAGTGCCGGACGGCCACCTCCCAAGCCCTCCCAGGTCCTGCCCAAGTCCCGCCTCCCTCCCTCCCTTCCACCTATCCCTGCGTCGCTTCCGTGCGGAGCCTCCCTTGCGCCGACTGGCTTCAACTGGTGCTGCCTGCAGCGCCAGTCCTGCTGCTCTAGCACCGACGCGGGAGTGCTGATCGGCCACTCCCACATCAACGCTAGGGATGTCACGCCGATGCTATGATGTAGCATTGGCGCTTCAGGCAGTGCAGGATTGTCCTGTGAGTGAGGTCAAACCAAACACAGCGCTAGAAGTATCACAAGTATCTGCTTCTGTCTTTTTGTTTATGCATAAACAGCAGCTGTGTCCCATTCCAGCCTATCAGAATTGGACTCTTGGTGCATGGGGAGAGGGCGTTCAACCCTTTCCCTTCACATTATGGTCCTGATAAAATACTCCTGCCTGAAGATGCTATTAGCTTCAGGTTAGGGTTGTCAACTCTGATGAGGCTCTTCCCAGAGATTTTTGGTTTCCAACACAACGCCCTGTTCACGTCTCCAGAATCGGTGTTATTAGTCACCTGGGGACAGATTCCGATTCCTAGAATGCCCAGGTCTTTAGTGTCATATCTAGTTTGACCCAAAGAGAGACACAGATGTTAAGCCTCTGATAAATCATACTGGGAACCAGACGCGTATCTAACCTGTTGCCCGCGGTGGCGCGAGCCATGGGTGCTGGGCAGCGGCGGGGCAGCAGAACGCCATTGCACACAGTCTGCATGCGAAACAGTGCACTCCTCGGCCCGCCCACCTGCCCTGGCTCCGTTACGCTCTGAAATGGAGCATTTCCAGGTGCAGGGAGGTGTGTCAGAGTGACGCACGAGGGCGGGGCAGCGTCCTGGGGGTGCGGTTTCAGTGCCATCCATGGGCACGCTCAGGCCTCCGTCCGTCGCTGCTGGGAACCTTGAGAACCATGAGGTTCCCTGTTGCTTACCCATTGCTTACCAGCCTAGCCACATCTTTTCTGCCACCCGTTTCTACTTTGCCAAAGACCCTTTGCAGGACATTAAGGGATCAGAGTCATTATCCTCTCCCGTTCTCAACCCCGGTGCCCAGTTGGCGCTTTAGGAAATTGGCATTCTGACAGAGCAAAGGCCAGATGATTAAGGGCACAATCCTAACCTGGAGTTAGGCCAGCCAAATTTGACCGGCACAAGGAACACCCTAAAGCACATTTGGACCACTCTCGGAGTCAAGGAGGATGGCGTACATCTGTGTGCTGGCCTCTCTGATTCCGAGAGTGGTCCAAACATACTGTACTTTACTGGTCATGAAAAATGAACTGTCATTTACTTTCTGTAAAGGTGCTTGAAGCAGCACAGCAGTTGGACATCACAATGTCATCTAGACCATTTGACACCTCCCTTTCACGGCAGCCCCTTCTTCCTGTAACCACTACTGTCTTCCTTCTACATCTCAAATTTGAGTATTTTTTAAATGGATAAATGCTGAAAAAATAATCTTTTCCCTCCAGCGCAGGAGCTTGCAAGACATGAATCAAGCATGCTAAGTGCTCTTCCTGTTCATCCAGTTTTAGGTACGTTTTATGGTTTTTCTTCCTATAATGTCTGATCATTTGCATAACTTCAATGTATACACACACCCTATACACCCACCCACTGCCTTACAAAACACACACACACACACACCAATATGCATATCATTATTTTATCCCAAAATATGTTTTATCCTAATGTATTTTTATTTTATTGTATTCCAATATATATCTTACAGCACGCCAGAGGCAGATCTAAGGGAGGGCAGAGCTCTAAGTTTTGCAAGAAGCCTTACCTTGCAGTGGAAATCATTCCTCCCCTGCACCGTTTTAGCCAATCCTCACAGGGAAAAGCAACATCTTGGCGTTGCTTACTGGCTACAGCAGCAAGAGAGAGGAGGGACTTACATGACAGGGTAAGGCTTCTTGCAACACTTAGAGCTTTGCCCTCCCTGTAGATCTGCCTCTGCAGCACGCACACACGCACACACACACATGCACACACGCACACAAACACAAAACAATATACATATCAGTCATTATTTTATCCCAAGTTAGCGGAATGGCAGCACTGGTGAGGAATGGCAGCACTTTCTAGTGGCACTAAGACTATGAAACTCCATATCCGCGGAACTAAGAACTTCCCCCTCCTAAATAGTCCTTCAGCAAGTCTCAACATGTTTGTGTTCTGTCTAGTATTTGGGTGATGTGTTGTTGTCTGCCCCCTATGCCTCAGTAAAAAGGTAAAGGTTTCCCCACGAGCGACTGGTCTAGTCATGACCGACTGTAGGGGGCAGTGCCAGTGGTGTCATTCAAATGATTTAGGAACAGGAACTCACTTTTGATTGGCACTTGTCGGGAACCCGGAACCAGCCACGGAGCCCGTTAGGATCCAGAACGCCCGTTCTGGTCTGTTCCCCCTGAATGACATCATTGGGCGGTGCTCATCTGTAGGTGGTGGTTTCTCAGTCTGTAGAGCTGGCGTTTGTCCGAGGACAAGCTTCCATGGTCATGTGGCCGGCATGACTATACGCCATAGCACACAGAACACCATTACCTTCCCACCGAAGTGGCCCCTATTTATTTACTTGCATTTAGGTGCTTTCGAACTGCTAGGTTGGCAGGAGCTGGGACAAGCAAGAGGAGCTCACTCCGTCATGCAGTCTTGAACTCCCGATCTTCCAGTCAGAAAGCCCAGCAGCAGCGGTTTGAACCACTGTGCCACCTCGACCCACAGTAGAAGTGCCTCAGTAGAAGAACTTTATTATAAATATTTGCCCTCCTCCAATTGGATGAATTCCCCTTATGATTTTATTTTATATATTGCTGTTGTTTTACGCTATTTCTTAGTTTGGTTCTGGGGCATTCATCTCTCTCTCTCTCTCTCTCTCTCTCTCTCTCTCTCTCTCTCTCTCTCT
>JAJKFI010000007.1:27292088-27311664 GCA_029204185.1 Lerista edwardsae
GGTTGGTTGGTTGGTTGGTTGGTTGGTTGGTTGGTTGGTTGGTTGGTGGATGGATGGATGGATGGATGGATGGATGGATGGATGGATGGATGGATGGATGGATGGATGGATAAGGTTGAAAACCACTGGTCTAGATGATTACTGGATTACTGGTTTCAGGGCACGATCCACATGGTGCCCTTGGGCTGATGCTACTCACTTGCATCAGCCCAGCAGTACTAGTACTGATGAAGAGGCGCCAACTGGCACCCCCGCATCAGCAATAGTGCCATTGGGCCAATGCTAGCAGCAGTGTTGGTCCAAGGGCACCTGGCCAAAGAGCCGCTGCACCGCTCATGCGCCAGCCAAACTTATGAGTGATTCTGGGTGGGGAGGGGGTGTGCGGGAGGGAGGAACTGGGCAGGGGTAGGCGGACCAGTAGGCATGGTCGCCCGGGGATGGGGTGGGGCTCAGATGCAGCCGGTCCCCAGGTCGTGCGGCCCCAATTCGGCTTCCGCGGCTTCCTCAGCTCTGCTCCTGCTATACATCTTAGGATTGGGCTCTAAAGTTCCTATTCTAGAATATTCAAGTGGACGTTGTCATACAGAAGGCAACATTTGCCTTTATCATTGCTTAGGAGATTATGGAAACCGCTTCTAAAATACTGGCCACTGTCATGTTATCCTCATTCATTTTCACGGCCACCTGTGACTGGCAGATGAGAAGATCATTTTCACGCAATTCTGCTGCCTCAGCTCTAGCACAGCGTCTCATGTACCGAGTCAGGAAAAATTGTATTCAAGCTTCATTATTCAGGTGTTTAATTGAGCTCTTGTACTTCCGATTCCCCCCCCCCAAAAAAAATTTCTGAAATGGCTTCCTCTTCAGTGTTGTACAGGTACTTAGAAAGCCTTAACACCAATTAAACTGTTCTTTTTTTTCCTTTGCAGGCGGTGACAGGCAGAGAGTTCTGAACCGCCACCGACTTTTTCATCTGCGAGCAACGATGTTCCAACTCGTGCATTTTAAAACATCCCATGGTGCCATTCGACTCATATAATTTGTTGAGAAGGCAACAATTCTATCTTGCACCCTTTTTTTCATATTTTCCTGTAACAGAATGTAAGACATTTTTGTTGTGTAGGAAGGATGTGTCTTCATATTGTTATGCCATGCATATCCTTTATTTCTTTTTGTTGTTCATCATTCTCTTCCCGTCCTTGTTTCATATGACATCTCCGAGATGGTACCCATAGCAACACCCACTCGTAAGAATGAGACTCTGAAGCTGTTTGAGTCATCCCCATAGCTGAGCACTGACAATGCCAGTCATTAATCTAGCAGCATCTGCCTACTCAGATCTGTACAGTTCCTTGTCTGCTCGTCCTTCCCTGCAGCTGTAACCACCTAGTGCACCGAGATCCAGAGACTTGCAGTTAATGATTTGTCACTTATTCAGAATAGATCCGGTTGGCAGCTGTGTTATCCATCCTCTATGCCACTGCCAGACTGCATTACGATACAATTATCGCTTGGAGTTGAACACAAGAACTTGGAATTCCCAATTAATCCAGAAAGTTTTTGACGCGATCAGGGTTCCTCGTTTAAAATAAGCAAACACCTAATTTGGGAACCCTTTAGGGATAAGCCTTTCAAGGAGCAAAAGAAATCTGAATTCGGCATTCGTATTCCATCGACGAAAACAGGTTAAAATATTTTGCATGCCCTGTTTCACTTTTCAAGCATCAGAGCTGAAAACTTGTCAGATTGTCACCTGCTAATCTGGATGTCCGGATTAAGAGAAATGGTTGAGTTTTCTTGGAGGCATGCCGTTGGCAGGAGAATGCAGCATTACATTCGTAATAATGCATTTCCAGCATGATGGGAGGATTTCTAGCAAACAAAACAATTGACTGACTGCTTGTAAGGAGTAAAATCACCCAAAAGAACATTTGGTCAGTTGTCCTTGCCTGGTTCTTAGTTTCATGTAACCATCTCCACTGAGATGATGCTCAGAGTGCAGTCCTAACCTGGAGTTAGGCCAGCACAGTTAGGCCAGCAAAGTTTGGCCAGCACAAGGCACACCATAAAATATGTTTGGACCACTCTCAGAGCGCAATCCTAAATTGGAGTTAGGCCAGCATAAGCTAAACCAGCAAAGTTTGGCCAGCACAAGGGCCACTATAAAGCATGTTTGGACCACTGTTGGAGTCAGGGAGGATGGTTCATGTTGGTGTGCTGGCCTCTCTGACTCCAAGAGTGGTCCAAAAGTACTTTACGGTGTCCCTTGTGCTGACCAAACCTTGCTGGCCTAACTTGTGCCAGCCTAACTCCAGGTGAGAATTGCACCCTCAGATTCAGAAATCTGAATGTGCGCCATCCTCCCTGACTCCGAGAGAGGTCCAAATGTGCTTTACGGTGTCCTTTGTGCCAACCAAACTTTGCTGGCCTAACTGGGCTGGCCTAAATCCAGGTTAGGATTGCACTCTGAGATTCCCCCCAAAGTACCCTTTCCTGCAAACTTTCAGAAGTTTGCCGTATTAAATTCAAATCTATGTGGAAGGGTGCCATTTTTTTTAAACAAAGGACACCAGGGAGATTAATCAATGCCCTGCTGCTAGATATGAAATTGCTGCTTCAGTTGAAGGTTCATCACACAGCTATCAGAAGGGCATTTGGTATAATGTCACACAACAGCCTATGGCCATCGGAAGGACTGGTAAAGGTATTGTGCTAATACAGGTTTTGTTTTTTGTAATCAATTAGGGAATTGGACTCGCCAGCAGCGTCCCTAGAGGGTAGGCAGGGTGCCAAGTTTTCCAAGCATCTTATCTTGCTGGGTAAACCGCTGCTTCCATGTTGCTTACTGGCTATGACAATGAGGGAGAGGAATGCTTTATATATCAAGGAAAAGTGCCTTGCAGAATGTAGTGCCCCGCCCCACCCACTAGGAATGCTACTGAGATGGGCATTTGTTAGATTTGAGTTTCTTAACTACATTTCTAAGGGACATAGCAGAGATGGGAACTTGGAAAATGGGAATTTTTTTTCTGTACAAGTCAGGGAGGGGCAAAAAAAGCAGGGAAACAAAGGGGGGATGTTTCTTTGTGATTAGATCAATGAGGCATGCCTTTAGCCCTTCTGGCTCAATTTGTGTTTGGTGTGGCAGTAGCAACAAACCTTCTTCTTTCCTCTCCTCTCTCCATTGACTTGTGACTTGACTCGTTCATTGAAATGACTCGTGACTCGACCTGAATGAGTCAAAAATGTTTGCAAGCTGAGTCAAGGTAGGCACCTGCTATGACGCATTAGCTGAATCGAGTCACAGGGTTGCAGACTCGTGACTCAACTCATAACTCAGTCTTATGACTCGTGACTAAGTCTCTTGACTCGTGACTTGACTCGTGACTCGTGATTCAGTCTGTGCGACTGGAGCACATCCCTAGGACAAACTACATGAGATGTTTTAACATGCTTTTGAACCCCATGCTCAGAATTTTCCATTTCTTGTTTTTAACCAAGCCTTGTTTTCTTGTTTTCTTGTTTTTAACTAAGTTGCAACGCAATCCTAAACCCCGTGCAGCATCGGCGGCCAAGGCAGCATGGGGATGAGAGGGAGGGAGGGAGGTGGGGCATGACCTGGGCGTGATGTGGGTGGGCTTGGGAGGTGGCCATTCGGGCCGCGTGGTCTCCTTGGCTCTGCGCCCACTCTTTGGCACATAGGGGAGCACATAGGGGAGGCACATAGGGGAGCCTCCCTGGCTCCAGCCTCCACCTACCCAGCGCTGGACAGGGTGCTGGCTGGCTGGCGCTCCTACCCCAACGCTGGGTAGGATTGCGCCCTCAGTCACATGCAAGGGGGACAGGAAAACTATTCTTTTCTCTGCATCTTTCCTGACGCACGTCATCTCTCCTGAAGCTGCTATTTAATGCAGCTCTCTGTGTGTATAACTTTCATTGAGAAAATGGCCACGTGCAAAAAGGTTGAAATCTCACTCTTGTCATGCTGGTGTCCAGAGCAGGTCTCCCCTGTCCAGTGATTTAACTTGACCCTAAGGCCAGAGGTTGAAACAGGAGCAATGGGGGCGCTTCCATGTTCAGGGGTCCACACTGCAATTAGCCTTGCAGTGGAAGAAATAAAGCCACAATGAAGGTATCTGAAGATTTTTTCCTCATTTTATAGAGAAGCATAAGGGCAATTTAGACCAAGAAAATCGCACAAGGGAAAGGGTTAACCTTTGCGGGATCAACTATTTCCAGCAATAGTCAGGAACCAGGGTTCACACATACAGAAACCAAGCTTCATTTACTTGCCTATAACAACTTCCTCTGTGGTCTTCCGAACACAACTCTCATAGCCCTCAATACATGTCGGAATCAACAATCCCTGAAACATTCTCCCAATGCTGAAAGCCCAGAAAGAGGAAAAGTCAACCTGGTCTTGGCATCTCCTTATATCGGTTGAATTTGTGGCTAATGAAGGGGCCGTAGGTCTGTTGCAGGGTACATGTTTTGCACATTGAAGGTCCTCAGCTCCATCCCGGGCATGTTCAGGTTGGACAGGGAAAGATCCGTGCCTGAAATGCAAGAAAGTCACTCCAGTAAACATATACAATGCTGAACTGGGGGGAGGGGGGTCAATACTGAAACAAGGCTCTGACCCAGCAAAAGGTAGGCTCCCGGGTTGCTTTAACTTTGTATTGTTTTCTTATCATTTGTGTAAGCCATCAAGGAAATACACTAGTAAAAGGGTTGAGGACAGGCCTGGTCCAAGACCTCTTGATTCCCAAGGTGGAGCGTCAAATGCTGCCCCTCTTACCAGATGAGAACATAAGAAGAGCCCTGCTGGATCAGGCCAAGGCCCATCTCATCCAGCTTCCTGTTTCTCACAGTGGCCCACCAGATGCCTCAGGGAGCACATAGGACAACCAGATGCTTGCATCCTTCTGCCACTCCCTTGCACCTGGTATTCTGAAGTAGCCTACTACTAACATAAGGTGGTTGCACAACCCATCATGACCTATAGCCCATGTTGGACTTTTCCTCCAGAAATCTGTCTAATCCCCTTTTGAAGGTGCCTAGGCCTATTGCCATCACCACCTCCTGTGGCAAGAAGTTCCATAGATTAATCGCTGTGCCAGCCTCTGCACCTCCCACTCTTCAATTCCTTAGCACTCTCCTCCCTTCCAGATTTCCACCTCCTTTCTGTCCCCTTCTTTCTTTTCCAAAGCAGGAAGTGGAAGGAGACAAAGGAAAAATGGAGGCAAGAAGGTAGACTGACAAAAGCACCTGCTCTACCAATCTACTGCCTGATGCAACCCCTTCAGTTGGCCTCATGGATGAGCTGGTCCTGGTGGTGTATGTATAAATAAATAAATAAATAAATAAATAAATAAATAAATAAATAAATAAATAAATAAATATCTCGCTTTCTATTCCTTCCCTTCAAAGGAAAGAGCAGCTCTATGGTCACAATGAGATAGGGCAGGCGGTGTGGACTGATGGTTGAGCTGCCGGTACTGCCAGGAGCTAAGCAGGAGAATCTGTGGTCTATTTTTGGATGGGAGATGGAATGCCAAGCTGCAGTACCTGTGATGGCAGAACGGAGTCACTGTGGAGCTGATTAGCCAGTGCCGGAATGTTGTGAGAAGGCCAGCCGGCAAAAGAACGGAGTCCAACCTTGAGGACCTGTCCAGGATGGACTTGCAATCACCTGCTGAAGCTCGATGACACACAGCCAGAGGAGAGAACCAGACTGTGAAGGCTACACCTGGGACTGAGGATTTGGTGAATCGCAGAATACTGTATATTTGTAAAAAAATAAATAAAAAATGAAAAATGGTGATTTAGACTAGCCTGCCCATGAAAGCCGCCTTGGGCATTTGCTTCAGCATGGGAAAGGTGGGGTATAAATTCTTCAAAATAAATAAATAAATAAATAAATAAATAAATAAATAAATAAATAAATATTTAATTCCCATTACCCGTGAGGGTTAGGTTACTGCAAAAGCTCAAGGCTTTCCCTGGCCACTTCAAAGCACTCTGTGCCAATCACAGGCACCATTTTCAATGTCCATGCTACCTCTGGAAGGTCCATGCTGGTAAGCAGAGACTCTGCCAGAAGCAGCAGAGATCATGGAAAGCGAGATCACCAGTCGCAATTGGTGAGGGGCGATCTCAGTGTTTTTCCTCGGGGATATGCAAATCCGGGGTTAGCGAATTCGAGTATGGCAAGGATTCACTGTACATACTTGGTTTAAATAGATGCAGGCAGTAGTGCTATCCAGCCGGTACACTGGGCGGGTCTTACGTTTGATCGGCAGTCCGCCTGTTATGTCACGCCATGTTCCGCCGCTTTCCCGCCCGCCCCGGTGGGCAGGAATGCGGCGGAATGCGGTGTGACACAATGGGCGGACTGCCGATCAAACGTAAGTCCCGCCCAGCGTACCGGCTGGATAGCACTACTGGATGCAGGGCTGCCATATAGAAGAGTGAATATGGCAACACTTAGAGGAACGGTCCATGAAAGACTGAAACGCATCATGCATTCTTTCAAGTAGACCAGCTATGATCAATACTGACCCATTTAAAGGGCATTTGTAAGGAACTGACTGATTTACAAGGCCAAAAAGAGACGTTCCTGTAATATATAACTCTATCCAATATTTGATAATAAATTAGTTCTCAATTCCCAGGGAATTAGAAGATTACATCCACATTAATCCAAATTAAGTCTTCGTGATTAATGAAATTTCAAATACCAATAGAATTAAATATAATTAGTGATTTTTTTTAAAAGCATTGCTGAATTAAATATATTGGCTGATAGATTCCTACCCACCCCACGCTGGCAGTAAATTCAGTATATATTTAATTATATGGGTAAGAACGAGACGATGAACACTTTATTCTGCTACCCCAAATATGCAAATGAGGCTTGACAGAGTGTTCTGAATTCAATCAATTGGTTCAAGAACAGTTGAAATGGCAGCCTGTGGAATTTACCCCCAAAATGTGCAAGCACCATGCCTCCAGCGATGGGTCACAAGGAAGTACAACCAGTCAATCTGCAATTTCACATGTGTCGACATGTGAGAGGGAGAGCCCTCCCCCTCCCCAGAATCTATGATGCTAAATCATGCTATAATGAAGTACTGAATTGCTGAGGGTTTTCCAATTTCCGCAGAAATGGACTTTAATTCAAAACTATGCCCAGTTAATTAAACTTTCCCCATGATCTAATTTGCCCTAATTATTTCTATAAATTGAAATGTAACAGGGGTTGTATAAAATTACCCTAAATTGGAGCCAGTCTCTAGTTAGAAAGGAGTTTTAAATGGGGGGGCTAAAAGAGAATAGCACGAAGCTGTAGTAAGTACAGGTGTTCCTTATAGCTTCTAAGACTAACGCTTGCTGGTTGTCCGACCATGAACGTTTTCGACATTCGCCACGGGAATCTGAAGGTGTCCAATCTCTCCTGATCGATTTCGTTCTTTATCTGAGTTGCAAGCACTTCCACATACAGAGGCGTTTCTACAGGGAGGGCAAAGCTCTAAGTTTTGCAAGAAGCCTCACCTTGCAGTAGAAATCACTCCTCTCCTGCACTGTTTTAGCCAATCCTCACAGGGAAAGCAACATCTTGGCGTTGCTTACTGGCTACAGCAGCAAGGGAGAGGAGGGATTTACATGACAGGGTAAGGCTTCTTGCAACACTTAGAGCTCTGCCCTCCCTGTAGAAATGCCACTGTCCACATAAGGAGAGGCTGGGCAAACTGGAGCCATGGAATGGCAAGGCAACCATAAAATGGTCCATTGTGATTAAAAGAAAAAGGAATGATGCCTGTGAGAAACAGAGCAAAAGCAAACGTCTTCCCCAGCCAAGCGGTTCAGTCATAGTCCCGGAAGGCAACTTTCTGAAAGAGGCTTTGGCTGTTTTCCAAGGAAAGAGTGTGGAACTTGGTGGAATTCTGTGTTTCACCATCGCAGAGCAGCCCCTGAGATGGATTTTTGTCTACACACTAACAGACTTAAAATCAGCAGCGTCATGCAGCTGAAACGCTGGGCTGGAGAAACAGGTGAGCGGCAGCCCGCCCGTCGCGTACCGCTCTGTTTTGCCGTCTTCCCCACCCCCACGGGTGGGGAAGACGGCGAAACGGAGCGGTACGCTACAGGCGGGCTGCCGCTCACCCGTTCCTCCTGCCCAGCGTTCCGGCTGCATGACGCCACTGCTTAAAATGGCACATTGACAGTGAAGCCTATAACTTTCAGTAAGGAGAAGGGGAGGGAAATTTGCCAGGCGTGTGTTTTCATTAATCAAATTCAAGGAGCATTGGTTTATTTTTTAAATTAATGATATTTATGAGCTGCATTTCTACACTAATGTACAGGCATGCCCCGATATCCATTGAACTGATATCCACCACACCCCTCCCTGGGCCAGCATACCTACTATTCCACCCACCTGGCCCAATTCCTCCTGTCCGCCTGCCCTCTCCATGCCCAGAACCGCTCTTGTGCCAGCCAAGTTCTTCCTTTTAACGTTCAACCACATGAGTGACACGTTAGGGCTGAGCCCCACCCCTGACCAGCTCTGGCCAGCCAATTACATGAAAGGGGGCAGGGAGATGCACAGTGCAGTGTGTAACCATTTCACGTGTTGTTTGTATTAGATGTTACAAGGAAGAGATGGAAAAGGTACACAGAGCTGCAATTGTGCCAATGCTTCCTTTTTTTTTTAACATTTCAATTTGTATTAAACAGAACACAAAACACAACATCAAACAAAACACAAAACGATAAAACAACCAAGTGTCATCAAATAGCCCACAACAAAAGCGACGCAGTATATCCTAATTACTAATATTTATCCTATCTTCTAATCAGCCCTCCCAATTTGCTCTCTGAGTAAGGAATTTGCTTGCCTTACTCTATTTTGAATCTCTTCTCCCTATATCAATCCTACTTCAGATCAATCAATCAATCAATCACTAGTATTTATATACCGCTTTTCAACATAAAGTTCACAAAGCGGTTTACAGGCAAATAATAACATTAAAGTTATTATACATACAGGCTCCCTGTCCCAAATGGGCTCACAATCTAAAAGAATGGAGAACACCACCAGCAACAGCCACGAGAAAGACACTGTGCTGGGGTGAAGAGGGACAATTATAGATCTCTATATTTGTTACATCCAGCAATCATTATATCATTTTCTCCTTCCCATACAGGAAAATTGTTTCCAAACATGTGTATTTATTAGGAGTTCAAGACTGCGCGATGGAGTGAGCTCCTGTTGCTTGTCCCAGCTCCTGCCAACCTAACAGTTTGAAAGCACCTAAATGCAAGTAGATAAGTAGGGACCACTTCAATGGGAAGGGAACAGCGTTCCGTGCACTACGGCGTATAGTCATGCTGGCCACATGACCACGAAAGCTTGTCCCCGGACAAACGCCGACTGTAAAGGCTTAGAAACGGAGATGAGCACCGCCCCCTACAGTTGGTCACAACTAGACCATTCGGTCGTGGGGAAACCTTTACCTTTTATTAATTGTTAGATTTGTAAATTTATCCCTTTCTGCCAACTCTGCAATTTTCATCCACCATTCTTCCAACTCCGATTTCTCTAATTTTTTTTCAATATTATACATACCGTACTCTCTCTGCACTTATCCTTTAATGAAATAAACTTCCCAATCTTTTCTCCAAACAATTATCGACTCCAACAAAAAAAATTCTGATTTCCTTTATATCTTAACTATTAGAATCAACTACATCTAATTATCTAAACCCATTACTTTTTAACTTTCACACACATCTACTGCATATCATACCATCTTATAAAAATATTTCCTATTCCTATTTCTAATACATGCCTTCCCATTGTCCACACTCAAGGACATTACATGGCTGTTGACAAGCTTGCTTCAGATTTAAAAGTACGACGGAAGTTCTCAGATAATGTTCCATGTATACATAAAGGAAATACTGTCTGAAATTGTTGTTGTTGTTCAGCTACTAAGTTATGTCCGACTCTTTGTGAACCCATGGACCACAGCACGCCAGGCCTCCCTATCCTCCACTAGCTTCCAGATTTCGCCCAATTTCATGTCTGAAATACTGGCTGAAATACTGGCTGATTATTGTTTTCTGTGCATTAGAAGCAAAGAACATTGCTTGAAACCTTTTCAATAAAATTCATAAAGAGGGAAAAAAAGTCAATTAAATATAAAAAAAATTAAGAGTCATCCATATTTCTAATGTACCTTATGGTACTTCATTATGTCGGAACCCACATATGTTGCCTCTCATTAGGGAAATGTTCTCTGCAGTGTGTAATACATGAGCTGCTACAGCATTTAATGTGATTTTCATTTCCGTTGGTTTCATTGGAGAATAGGGATGTCAAAATGTCCTACCTCGGTGAGAGTCTACTGGTGTGACAAGAGATGTAAAACAGCCTCACTGGCATCAGTAATGGATTTCATTTTATAAGCAGATCAGAATAAAATTCAAGGGGGGGAGAGACTTCCAGGGAGGATGATAAGTACCAATATGGCATCTAACAAAAATTCACAGTATCTCTTCTGCAGTTCACCCCACTAAAATGCCTAAATCAGCTATTTTCAAACTGGGATATCGTGACGCCCCAGCCTGAAGAGCATTGTACAAATGCTAGTGTACAAATCATGCCGTTGTACAAATCGATGGTAAGGCCGCACCTGGAATATTGTGTACAGTTCTGGTCGCCGCACCTCAAAAAGGACATAGTGGAGCTGGAAAAGGTGCAGAAGAGAGCGACAAAAATGATGACGGGGCTGGGGCACGTCCCTTATGAAGAAAGACTGCAGCGTTTGGGGCTCTTCAGCCTAGAAAAAAAGCACTAGAGAGGGGACATGATTGAGACATACAAAATTATGCACGGAAGGGATAGAGTCGATAGAGGGATGTTCTTTTCCCTCTCTCAAAACACCAGAACCAGGGGGCATCCGCTAAAACTGAGGGTTGGGAGAGTTAAAACAGATAAAAGGAATACTTTTTTACCCAGCGGGTAGTTAATCTGTAGAACTCTCTGCCACAGGATGTGATGATGGCATCTGGTCTGGATGCCTTTAAGAGGGGATTGGATGGATTTCTTGTCCATCATGGGCTATAGGCAATGATGGATTGTGCAACCTCCTTACATTAGTAGTAGGCTGCTTCAGAGTACCGGGTGCAAGGGAGTGGCAACAGGATGGAAGCATCTTCTTGTCTCATGTGCCCCCTGAGGCATCTGGTGGGCCACTGTGAGATACAGGAAGCTGGATTAGATGGGCCTTTGGCCTGATCCAGCAGGGCTTTTCTTATGTTATTATGTTCTTATTGCCTGTGTCCCCTTAAGGGGCGGGGGGCAGTGTCACAATTGCTACAATAGCATCACTTCTGGGCATAGAATGGGGTTGGGTGGATTTATCAGCACCTGCCCCAGTGTCCAGAAGGATTGGGGAGCCCTGCGGACCCCTCTGCAGGGCTCCCTATGCATTAAAAAAGTTTTTTAAAAAGCCATCCGAATAGTTTTGCTATCACAACCAGGAAGTGGGATGTGATTTCCAAAAACTTGTTTAATGCACAGGGAGCCCTGCAGAGGGGTCTGTAGGTCTCCCCAACACTACTAAATGCTGGGGCAGGCACTAATAATTGCCCCCAGCCCCAAACTATGTCCAGAAGCGACACGATCATAGCAATCGCATCACTGCCATTCCCGTGTCCCTGCAAGGGCAAGGACATCCCTTCCAAGTGGATAAGAGCATTTCTGGTGAGTCCCGACATGAGCGCCATTCTAGAAAGTGGGTCCTGGCGCTAAAAGGTTTAAGAACCACTGATCGAACCTTTCGTGATTCTCTTCATGAATACAGAAGATGATGGGTTAGTAATAGCCAGTGGCGTTATTCACCTGGTACGCTGGGCGGGACTTACCTTTGAGCGGCAGTCTGCCCGTTGTGTCACGCCGCATTCCGCTGCTTTCCCGCCCACCGGGGCGGGCGGGAAAGCGGCGGAACGCAGCGTGACGCAACGGGCGGACTGCCGCTCAAAGGTAAGTCCCGCCCAGCGTACCGGGTGAATAACGCCACTGGTAATAGCACACTCTTATCCTGGGCAACTACTCCGAAATAAGAGCACTACGGGGAAAGAAAAACCGAAATCCTTTTTTATAAAAAAAAGTCACAACTTATTTATCTCATCTCGCAGGGCTGCTGTGATTGGCAGAAATGCGTTCAAAGGTTATAAAACATATTTGCATGGTGTGTGTGTGTGTGTGTGTGTGTGTGTGTGTGTGTGGGATTAGAAGATCGGCCACCCAATGAATTTAAGAAAACTCCCCCGTTCAATCTGATGCCAGAACAGCAGTTAAAACATCAAATCCCTGACCTCCTCCTTCCCGGGACTTCAACCCTGACCTGCAGGGACTTTGTCTCTGGGGAAGAGGGCTGTTGTTATTGCTTGTTATTTCATTACAAGGTTCCTGCTGAGCAGAGACAGCCAAGCGGGTTAATTAAATTAAGTGTGGCTTGTGAGGCTCACAACCTATCAGAGGCACTCTGGATTATAGTTTTCAAAACTGGCGTGAGTTGATACTGACAGACATGTGTCATTGTGTTCAAGATGTTCTCTCTCTCTATTTTTTTAAAGAAAGCATGAACTTCATTAGCTTATGCAGTTCAACTGAATGTTATTTATATTAAGAGAGTAATCACAGCACACATGTTTAATTTACAAGGCTAGAGATTTCCTTTTGCCCCTGTTCCTATTATGCTTTGAATGGAAGCAAACAATGGTCTCCAAATATTACTTCTGGGTGCTTTCTGTCCTCCTTGTTGCAGATGATCAATGAAAGCATGCTTTGAAAGGGAACCACTGTGCACAGTTTTGAGTTTATGATCAACTTATTCTTTTCTCTCACAACACCAGAACCAGGGAACATCCACTAAAATTGTATGTTGGGAGAGTGAGAACACACAAAAGAAAATACTTTTTTACCCAGCAAGTAATTAATCTGTGGAATTCCTTGCCACAGGAGGTGGTGATGGCTTCTGGCCTAAATGCCTTTAAAAGGGAACTAGACAGATTTCTGGAGGAAAAGTCCATTGCAGGTAATTAAACTATTAATATGCTGATGTAATATCTTTGGGAAACAAGACATTGTGTCTTTAAAGGTTATTATAAAACTCATATTAAAACAGAGGGCCTTAACAAGAAAGAATAATTTCTGGTCTCTGTTTGTTTGTTTGTTTGTTTGTTTGTTTGTTTGTTTGTTTGTTTGTTTGAATAATTTCTATCCCATGCCAAAGCAACTGTCGAGGGCAAGTGTGATTGCCATGTGAATACAAGAAGCACTTACATAGTGCTTTCTGTAGTGTGAACACCAGCAGGTCTTGTGCTCATTCCCATGTACAATGCAGGCACAGGTTGCATGTTTTATTCTCTGCTCTGTGTTGTACAGACATTGTGGAAAAATTACCCATACAGGCCAGCAAACACCTGTATGGGTAACAGTGAAAATAGCAAGAGGAAGCATTCCTCAGTATATTTATGGAATGATTCCAAAATCCAAACAAATCCAAAATCCCAAGCTGTCCAGAAAAGGGATAAAAGGTAAATGTTTCCCCACGACCGAATGGTCTAGTCGTGACCGACTGTAGGGGGCGGTGCTCATCTCCGTTTCAAAGCCTGTAGAGCCGGCATTTTTGTCTGAGGACAAGCTTCCATGGTCATGTGGCCAGCATGACTCTACGCCATAGCGCATGGAACGCCGTTACCTTCCCACCGAAGTGGTCTCTATTTATCTACTTGCATTTAGGTGCTTTTGGACTGCTAGGTTGGCAGGAGCTGGGACAAGCAACGGGAGCTCACTCTATCACGCAGTCTCAAATTCCCAACCTTGTGGTCGGAAAGCCCAGCAGCAGCGGTTTAACTCGCTGCGCCACCACGTCCCATAGAAAAGGGATACTCGACCCCTAGTACAGTCGTTCCCAGTCTGGAGGTCGGACCTCCAAGGGGATTGAGAACTGATTTTCAGGGGATTGCGAAGAGCTTGGAGCAGCCATCTTCAGAAGCTGGACACCACCATCTTGGAAGCTTCATTTTGGCTAGGGAAGAGGCTTCCCCATTAAACTGCCACTTCCTCAATACTTGTGGCTGTGAGGGAAATTAGCCTTGCTATGGGATTGTCTTGGTGTGTGCGCATGTGTTGATTAAGTCTCTCCCTGGTCTCTTTCCAAGTGAGCATGTCATACCTTCCATGTGCATGCATAGGTGAGTCTCAGCACACAGGGAAGAAGAATGTAAATACTCTGAAGGCTATCTCAAATTTGGTTTTATCACCTTGATCAGCAGAGGCATAGAGAAGCCACAATGTGTTCTGTGCAATGTTGTTCTCAGGGCTGAATCCATCACTGAATCAAACTCAAACATCACTTCAATACAAAACATTCAGAACATTCTAAGAAGGATGTGGGTTTCTTTTGACTTTCAAAAAGCGTGATTTATTAAAAACAATAACCTCACTTCCTGCTTAATGATATCACTTCCTGTCCTAGGTCTTGGGGGAGGTCCCAACATGTTGTCCTACCTAAAAAGGGGGTCCCTGTGCAACAAAAGGTTGGGAATCCAAGGAAGGTATGAGTTGATGAAAGGGAGGTTCGCCAAATAACCACTAGGCAGAATTGCCCTTGGATGCACATGATGTTTGCTTAGCTCTTGCTGAACTTTCCAAAGTCTTAAAGTAACTTCGGTAAAAGGTCAGAAAATGTCCCCTTCACAAGCAGATGGGCATTGTGTCACCGCCAGTAAGAACTGCAGTTACAGAGTAACTACAGATAATTACAATCATTTAATTCAGAGTCCCAAGTCACTTCATGCAGAACACAAGTCATTTATCATTATTGACCTTAGTTGAAACAAATTTACCCAAATCAATAAGGGTTTCAAATATCCATTAGAGAAGGCAGTGATTGGTTACAAATGATAAGCACTTCATATATACCTATATTAATAGGGGAGAAAGCTGTCCTGGATGTTTTGGATTAATGAAGAAGGGTCGGTTTCTTGGTAGTGACAGATAAATAAAATGGAGTTGACCTTAATTCGCCTTTAATTAACATTAAGAAAAACTGGTTGTTTTCAGTGAGTCCTATTAACTACTGGAACCTGAGTAAATTAAAAAAGGGGGGAAAACTCTTCTATCGTAGAGCTGAAAACATAATAGTTTCCTCCCATTCTAAATACCAATGTATTTGGTGTACCATAGGAGGAAATGCATGTGAAAATTGATGTTGCGTGCATTTTTCAGTCCAAGGATGAAAGGTTCAGTCCAGGCTACTGTAAACCATCTCCATAAGGGAAGGGATGGAGAGCAGAGGATCTAGACCTCCCTGTCTACCAAAATATGTATTTTTGAGACAATCTGGCCAAGGCTGTCCATGTGTAGTCTTTTGTTGGTTCTAGGTTCTAGGTTGGTTCTAGGTCAGACTTTTAAGGCCTGGAAGCAGGCATCAAGCACCAATTTGCGTATGCTTTCCTCTTATTGAACTGGAAGGGATCTGCAAAAGGGCTTCTTACTGGTTTCAAGGGAATACACCTCCAAGCCAAAACCCAGACCCAGGAGCTTCATGGCTCAAATGCATTGGTTCCAAAACTTATAAGAGTCGCAGCATTCTTACAGACTCTTCTTCCTAGCTCAGCCGATGCTGCCATCTTGGATCTCACAAAAACCCATCCATCAATCAATTGATATACTGCTTTTTCAACAAAGCGGTTTACAGGCCAAAAATAATAAATTTAAAGGGCTCCCTGGCCCAAAGGGCTCACAATCTAAACACTCATGAGACCCAACATAACAGCACCCAAATCTCATGAGATCCAAGATGATGGGACTGGTAGATGAGATGGTAGGACATGAGAAATCCTGTGGCAGCCCTGTAAGTATGCCATGGAGCCCAAAAGGTGTCTTATAGCACTGTTTGGGAACCATTGCTCTAATGTGATGCCACAGAGAACTACATGCACTAGAATAGTGTTTCTAAAACTGTGGTTTGGGACCCACTTGGTGGGTCGTGACCTGATGTCAGGTGGATGGTGGAAAGCTGGGAGCTGCCATCTTGGAGGCTGTAGACATTACTCTTCTTGTACTCCTTTCGTGAGTATTAACAGTTTCAATTTTCAAGTGAGGGTTTTTGAAAATTTTGTTCTTAGTTCACTGCTTTTACAAAATGTTTTGTCATCTTGCTTTCTGTCAGGGATGTTTAATGGTTGTGCAATTGCTGCAGTCCAAGAATGCCAGTTTGCGCTCCAAGAGTGTCATTTGATTATGTCACAATGGCCGTACTTCCTGCTTGATGGTGTCACTTCCTGCCACAATATCACTTCTGGGTTGATGATATCACTTCTGGTGAGTCCTGACATGACCACTGTACTAGAAGGCTGCTCCCTTTTCCTCACTGTAGGGAGAAAGCCCCATGCATTTACTGAAGATGTATGTACCAACATTTTCCTTTAAAGGGTTCTCGCTACAAATTGCAAATCACATTGTTTAACAGTTGCCTGTTTTTACCCATTTTTCATTTACTTTCTCCATCTGGCTTTCTCCTTCTGATATTGATTCATCTTTGCTGCTATATTTTCTAATTTTCATTCATGGAGCTTCAGTGTCTGTCTGCCTGCCTTCTTACTTCCAGCATCCAAATGCTGGAGACAATTTTTCTGATCTCAGTTTATCAGTTCTTTGTTATAATTTTTTTCAGAAATTATCAGTTCTTTGTGATAATTTTGTTAGAATCATAGAGTTGGAAGGTTCATACAAGGTCATTTAGTCCAGCCTGCTGCCTGTAGCAGGAAATCCTCCTAGAGCATCTCCAGCAGGTGCCTGTCAAGCCTCTGTTTGGAGGTCTCTAGCAAGGGAGAATCCACCACATCCCTCAGCAATCTGTTCCACTGTTAAACAGCCCTTATTGTCAATAAATTCTTCCTGATGTCCAACCAGAATCTCCAATCTTGCCATTTGTACCCATTGGACCTAATTCTACTGTCAAAGGCAGATGAGAATAGATTTGCCCCTTCTTCCTTATGACAGCCCTTCAGATATTTGAAGAGTGAAATCTTATCCCCTTTCAGCCTTCTCTTCTCTAAGCTAAACATACCAAGTTCCCTCAACCTTTCCTCACAGGACTTGCTTTCCAGCCCCCTGATCATCTTCGTTGCTCTTCTCTGAACCTGCTCCAGTTTGGCTGCATCCTTCTTGAACTGAGGTGCCCAGAATTGGACACAGGACTCCAGGTGAGGTCGCACCAATGCAGAGTATAGCGGAACCACAACTTCTTGTGACTTGGAAGCTATGGTGCTATTAATGCAGGCTAAAATTGCATTAGCCTTCTTTGCAGCTGTATCACACTGCTAACTCATGTTCATCTTGTGATCCACTGCAACTCCAAAATCCCTCTCACATGTTGTGCTGCCAAGCCAGGTTTTGCCCATTCTAGCCTTCTTTGCAGCTGTATGACAATGCTGACTCATGTTCATCTTGTGATCCACTATTCAACTTTCTCCAGGAGTCTTTGGATTGAATTCCAAAAGGAAGTTCATTCTAGCCACCTTCATATCTTTGTTCCTTCCCTTGATCCAGATACCCAGCTATGCATGAACACTTGTGAATCCTTCCTGTAAGAATTATTTAATTGGGAACATCATGGCAGTTTCTGACGGTCCTTACTCCCAACAGGTGGTACTCAAACATCCACCCTCAGCTCCATTCCATGCTAAAGATGTGCTTGGGCTTTGGGCAAAAATAAGGGCATACCTAATTTCAGTTTTCAACAATCTGATTTGAAATAAAATATTAAGCAGTTTCCACAGCATATAATAAAATAGTGTAATAATAATAATAAAATTACACTGTGCTCTGCTTTTGTCCCAATAGATTTGCTTCCCCAGCAGGGGTGTAGCTAAAGAAATGCAGGGGGGTGCAATTGCACCAGGCAACAAGCTTTAGGGGGCAACAAGCTGAGCTTGACATTAGTGGCCAAAATGATGAAAACCTTGGTATGTATGAATAATACCATCATGTTATAAATCATTTGCAAGGTAATTTCATGCAGAATGCGATGAAACAAACCAGAGTGTACTATCTTTACTCTATCAAGAGTTATGGCCAAAGAACAAGAGAAAAGTGAAAATACAACTGTGACATCACTTCCTGTTTTGTCCTCTGCACTGGGCTACACTTTCATTAGGTAAGCCCCTATTCCCCAGAAAATTTATTTGGTGGCCAGCTCCAGTCTCTAGAGCGCATAAAAGAACATAGGATATTAAATAGTGCCACATGTATCATACAAAATATAAATCAAATAATGTGATCTGTGGCTTGAACTGGAGAAATGGTAGGAAGAGGGTGCTTGATTATGTAAATAAAGCAGTATCACAATGCACCAGAACTGTTCTGCTGTGAACCTTAATCCGAGCAGCCAGACAACAATACGACCTAAGTCTAGATGACATAAAGATGATTGATGTCTTCCTCCCACGGCATGCCCTCGGAGTTCAGAAAGAGGCAGTAGTGATAGCAACACAACTCAATGGTAAATCACACCATTAGTAGTTAATAAACGCGTGTATTTCTCAAGGCAGCCATGTAAAACCAGAACACAGCCTATTATTCCAATGCCTGTAAGCTTTAATTACAACCTTATTAAAGCACATTGTGCTAATGGTTCTTTCACATTCTCCGAATTTCTTTCCACTGGCAATTCTAACAGAGCACCATGAATTTCAAAGGTTGGGTTAATGGTATTGAGAGCCAGGAGGTAAATTAGAAGCAAAAAAAAAAAAAAAATCAGAGTGTATTAAAATAATCTTAGCTTAAATATCACACTATGCAAGTGGTGATAGCAAAGCATTCTGGTGGAATCTAGGGCACCTTTCCACCAGGTTTCACGGTGGCAAGCAATTCTCTTAATCCATGCAACTGTGTTGCCATCGCTGCCCAGAATGGCTCTGATGGCAAGCAAGTAGGGTTGCTTGCATGGCACTTCGTAGTTCCTACAATACATAATGCTCCACTCCCTTGTAGCTGTGTTACTGATCATTATAAATCACCCACGTGTGCTAGATGCTGTACAAAAGGCAAAAAAAGTCTGCAATCTCATGATTAGGAGTATGGGGCTGATTAGGATTATGGGGCTGGGGCACCTCCCTTATGAAGAAAGACTGCAGCGTTTGGGGCTCTTCAGCCTAGAAAAAAGGCGCCTGAGAGGGGACATGATCGAGACATACAAAATTATGCACGGAAGGGATAGAGTCGATAGAGGGATGTTCTTTTCCCTCTCTCAACACACCAGAACCAGGGGCATCCGCTAAAACGGAGGGTTGGGAGAGTTAAAACAGATAAAAAGAAGTATTTTTTTTTACCCAGCGGGTAGTTAATCTGTGGAACTCTTTGCCACAAGAGGTGGTGATGGCATCTGGTCTAGATGCCTTTAAGAGGGGATTAGACGGATTTCTGGAAGAAACGTCCATCATGGGCTATAGGCAATGATGGATTGTGCAACCTCCTTACATTAGTAGTAGT
>JAJKFI010000007.1:27336664-27352692 GCA_029204185.1 Lerista edwardsae
TCCCGAGCTCACGACCTTGAGATCTTCAGGTGTTATCTTCGGGCAAACGGAGGCATTAACCCTCTCGGCTAAATCTTCTGCCCTGATAGTTCTCAAATTTCAGTTTCAGTTCTATTAAAAATTCAGGGTGTTTTTTTCCCAAGGTCCATTAAAATATATAGGCACACATTATTTTTCAGGGGCATAAACAGCCCTGATGTTGGTATATTAATGGTCATGGCTATTTCCAGAGACGCTGGCCCCCCAATCAATAAGCATGCTTAGTTGCCTGTCATTAAAATTGATCTTTACTACCCTTCCAATTGACGTCACATTCAACTGTAAATATCATCAAATAAGCTGTCACCTCAGTTCCCTTATCTGTGCGTGTGTTTTTTTTCTTTTTCTTTCAAAAGATAGATTTCTTCTGTAAGTCCGAACAGTAGAATTCTTCTTAATTATTTCTGACATTTCACCAATGGCAACTTTGGGCTTTTCTTCTGAGTACAGACAGGTCTGCCCTCTGCCCTTGCAAAGGGGAGGGGGAAAAACATTTAACCCTTTTCAAAGGATCCAGAGCAAAACACACCTCAAAAATCAGCATTGCCAATCAGTGTCAAGTAAAACAAGGAGAAAAACAAATGAATATGAACTTCTATTAAACTTGTGCATGGTTTTCGTAAAATCATATGTGAATGTTTTCAGGATATTGGGGTAATTAAAAAGGGGTTGAGAATAAAACAGCCAATATTATCATGCCGTTGTACAAATCGTTGGTAAGGCCACACCTGGAATATTGTGTCCAGTTCTGGTCGCCGCACCTCAAAAAGGACATAGTGGAGCTGGAAAAGGTGCAGAAGAGAGCGACAAAAATGATTACGGGGCTGGGGCACCTCCCTTATGAAGAAAGAATGAAGCGTTTGGGACTCTTCAGTCTAGAAAAAAGGCGCCTGAGTGGGGACATGATTGAGACATACAAAATTATGCATGGAAGGGATAGAGTCAATAAAGGGATGTTCTTTTCCCTCTCTCAAAACACCAGAACCAGGGGGCATCCGCTAAAACTGAGGGTTGGGAGAGTTAAAACAGATAAAAGGAAATACTCTTTTACCCAGTGGGTAATTAATCTGTGGAACTCTTTGCCACAGGAAGTGGCATCTGGTCTGGATGCCCTTAAGAGGGGATTGGACGGATTTCTGGAAGAAAAGTCCATCGTGGGCTATAGGCCATGATGGATTGTGCAACCTCCTTCCATTAGTAGTAGGCTACTTCAGAGTACTGGGTGCAAGGGAGTGGCAACAGGATCCAAGCATCTTCTTGTCTCGTGCCTCCCTGGGGCACCTGGTGGGCCACTGTGAGATATAGGAAGCTGGACTAGATGGGCCTTTGGCCTGATCCAGCAGGGCTCTTCTTATGTTCTTATATTTACTGTCAGTCAGTTGGTCAGTCAGTCACCTTTATTGGCATAAATAACAAAGAGAAAATTTATCCATCACCCAAATATTACAAAACAAACAATACTAACCCTGCTACATGTTTCAACCCTAAAAATAAATACACTTAGTGAAAGATAGTTCCTAGCATGATGAATCTTGAGCATTTTTGTAAACCACCGAAATTAAGAACTATGGAACCCTCTCCATAGCTTTAGGTGGAAAAAGTATTCAGAGAGAACTTTAAGTTTGCTAGATCTGAGAAGCCTTCTCTTGTAGATAAGAAAGGGTGCAGGTAAACCAAACGGACACTGAAATCTCAGAACCAGGTAAGGCGATTCTATACCAACTCGCTCCCTTAGCTACTGTTTTGTGACAAACAATAGGGGCAGCGGTGGTATGCAGCCGGAACGCTGGGCGGGACATCTGGGTGATTGACAGCCCGCCCGTTGCGTTTCGGAGCATTACGCCGTTTGTGTAACCAATTACGCCGCTTGAGCACATTACGCAAACGGCGTAACGCTTCGGAACGCAACAGGCGGGCTGTCGATCACCCGGATGTCCCGCCCAGTGTTCCAGCAGCATACCACCTCTGAATAGGGAGTTATCATCAGTCATCAGCCATCCCTTCCCCCCACATCCATGCTAATCAGCTTGTTCACTAGATCCGTGTTTCTCAAATTGGGGGGCAGGACCCACTTGGTGGGTCATGACCCGATGTCCCAGAAAGCTGGGAGCAGCCATGATGGAAACTGCAGACTTCACTCTTGCTATATTCCTTTTGTGAGTATTAACACTTTGTATTTTTAGGTGAGGTGTCCCTGTTTACCATGAAGTTTCCATGACCTTGGGCCAGTTGGGCAGGCACAAGTCCCTTTTGCCAGCCCAGTTGTGTCGCAAATGCACTGTAAAGCACGTTTGTACCAGGGACGGGGTTGAGGACAGGATCTGGCACTTTGGCTGGACCCTTACCCCCATTCCTGGCCTGGGTGGTCCCAATCCGGGCTGCTCTGAGTTGCACCAGTGATTGCACATTTCCAGGGGGAAGGCTGGAAATGGAACAGGTGTGCCAGCCTGCCAATTCCAGCCTAGGGTTAGGATTGTGCTCTCAGAATGCATTCCTAACTTGGAATTAGGCCAGCAGAGTTAGGCCAGCCAAGTTTGGCCAGCACAAGGTCCACCATAAAGTGGATTTGGACCACTCTCGGAGTCAGGGGGGAAGGCGTACCTCTGTGTGCTGGCCTCTCTGACTCTGAGCGTGGTCCAAACATACTTTACAGTGTCCCATGTGCTGGCCAAACTTTGCTGGCCTAACTGTGCCGGCCTAACTCCAGGTTAGGACTGCGCCCTCAGTCTAACCTAAATCACAAGGTTGTTATGAGGATAAAAGGAGGGGAGAAACTATGTACATCACTCTGCGTACATCATCACTTCCTCCACTCTGGAGGAAGGGCAGTAAAAAAATGAGAAAATAAATACATAAATCTATTGGTACCATTCGTGAATGAGCTTCACACACTCAGACACACAACTCACAAGCAACGCTCAAAAGCCTTTGAATGACACATTTACCAATTAATAATTGAAAAGTTTTTGACTGGACAAAAAAAAAGATGAACAAAGAAAAAGAATTGGGCTCTGGCTGATAATCACAGAAATTCAGTTTCATAGGTTAGTTCAAAGGGAAATTGAAAGCAGGATGTTTCCTCAGGTAGATCTAAGCCATTTGGTGATTTTATGAGATATGTAAATCCTTGAACTGAATAAATCTGAACTTACAATTACCAGCAGGAAGACAGTGCAGAGTGGTTGTGTGATCCTCATGGTTTCCTTCTGTCAGAATAATTCTGAAAATTAATTTGAGCTAAAATTTACTAGGAATCAGTCTGGAATTTGTCTTCAAAAATGGGGAAAAAAAGATCTTTACTCCCCAGCCCTAGAGAAAGTCTGATCTTTTCTATAGTTTTACTATGTTGCTCTGTTGAACTGAGAATGGCTATTGTCCTATAGCAGTGGTTCCCAAACTGTGGGTTGGGACCCACCAGTGGATCGTGAGCCAATTTCAGGTGGGTCGCGAAGCACCTAGAGCAGCCATATTGAAAATATGGGAAGATGGGATGCTGGAAAGGGGGAGGGCTGTGTGGTGGTTTTGTTTGTGTCAAGGTTGTAAATAGGTTTTTTTCTTTCTGATCCACTGTGCTCTTGAAAAATGGCTGAGAAATAACGCAATTTATTGCTTCATTCTCGAAAAGCAGGAGACTCTGGTGTCACAAAGGTGGCACTTCCAATTGTGACATTGCTTCTGGTGGGTCCTGGGCAGATTGTCATTCTAAAAAGTGGATCCCAGTGCTAAAAGGTTTGAGAACCACTGCACTATAGAATTATAAGGTAAAGGTTTCCCCGCGACCGAATGGTCTAGTCGTGACAGACTGTAGGGGGTGGTGCTCACCTCCGTTTCTAAGCCGAAGAGCTGGCGTTTGTCTGAGGACAAGCTTCCGTGGTCATGTGGCCAGCATGACTATATGCCAAGGCGCACGGACGCTGATGCCTTCCCACCGAAGTGGTCCCTATTTATCTACTCGCATTTTTACTTGCTTTCAAACTGCTTTTATAATTCCCATAATTCAGGGTTGCAGTGCAGTGAGAAAATAGATGTAAACATAATGGACAAATCTCTCTTCCTACTCCCAGAACACAAAGGAACTGCTAAACCATTTTGTTTTTTCTGGGTGTAAGTTCTTGTTTTGGATATGCTAGACCTGACACACAGTGGTCCCTGTAAGTAGCAAAGATCTTTGTGAGCCCTTCAGGAATACATACAGAAGCTTCAGTAGGCCAGAAGAGGGGCCTTGAAGCTGCACCTGTTGAATATACACTATCTCCATTTTCTCATTATGTATACATGTTGCTTGCTAACATCCCCTGCACTTTTAATGCAGCATGTCAACTCGGCCTATTTTGTCTGCTCAAAACTAACTATCTGACATTTTTGATTAACTTGTGGCCTGATCGTACATGGATCGTATATGCTCTGGTAGCGCAAGGCACTTTGCAATAGGGCCATAAATTGGGTGCCATTGCACACTTCTAAGTCATTGGCACTATTGATCAGAGGTGTGGGGCATGAACATAAGAACATAAGAAGAGCCCCGCTGGATCAGGCCAAAGGCCCATCTAGGCCAGCTTCCTGTATCTCACAGCAGCCCACCAGGTGCCCCAGGTGCTTGCATCCTGTTGCCACTCCCTTCCACCCAGTACTCTGAAGTAGCCCACCACCGATGTAAGGAGGTTGCACAATCCATCATGGCCTATAGCCCACAATGGACTTTTCTTCCACAAATCTGTCCAATTCCCTCTTAAAGACATCTAGACCAGATGCCATCACCACTTCCTGTGGCAAAGAGTTCCACAGATTAACTACCCACTGGGTAAAAAAAAACACTGGGTACTTCCTTTTATCTGTTTTAACTCTCCCGAAGGCTGTTCCAGTGTTGATGAATTGGTGGTGGGGCAGGGAGGCAAAGGGTTAGGGTATTCCAGGGCAGGGAGGGGAATGGCATGGGTTGGATGTGAGCTGAAGTGGTTTGATCTAAGTGGCAAAAGTGTGTGCCGGAAGCATGCCCACCCCCCAACAATTTCCTCTTCTGGGATGTACACCAGCAAAATAACTGGGGTTGGTCCAAGGAGACCCAAAGGCAACCAGAAGACCTACCAGAGGTAAGTGGGGGGAGCTAGCCAACCAGAGAGGTTTTCTGCTTACCTCTGATTGGCTTCTGATCACTCCCCACCACTGGGCACGCAGCACATGCTTTGTTGGTGCATAATGTAATGTGGCAAGGGGTAGGATTGGGCAGTAGATCTCATAGCCATTCTGATTTGAACTAGAATGCTAAATCGTTAATGGAAAAAATGGTAGATTCTGGGAAATGTGGCAGGTGATACAGTCACCGGTGTCATCCAGGCGGAACGGCCCGGTACGCCGTTCCGCTAGTTCCACGGATGGGCCTGGGCCGCGCCGCCTCTCCTGAGGATTGGCGAGCTGCTCCTGGGCCCGCCCACCCACGTGTCCGAATCGCTCTGAAACGGAGCGATTTGAGGCACAGGGAGGTGCAGAGAGGCATGGCTGGCCTCCGCCATAGGGGCGGAGGGCTGCCAATCATCCGGGTGTTCCGGTTTCTGGCACGCCCGGATGACGTCTCTGGATACAGTCCTATCTTGGCATCCACGGGGGTTCCATTCATGGAAACCCAGCTGATGCTGAAAACCGCATTAAGGGTGCAATCCTGTGTAGTTAGGCTGGCACAATTAGGCCAGCAAAGTTTAGCCGGCATAAGGGACACCGTAAAGTATGCTTGGACCACTGTTGGAGTTAAGAGAGGCCCCCACACAGATGTGTGCCACTCTCCCTGACTCCAAGAGTGGTCCAAACATGCTTTATGGTGTCTGCTGTGCTGGCCAAACTTTGCTGTCCTAACTCCAGGTTAAAATAAAAATAAATATAAAAGCAATTTAAAAAATAAAAACCTGCAACCCTTGCATTTTGTGCAGTTGTAGAGAGGCAAGAAGCCTGTCTCTGAGGATTCGGTTTCAGATCACTACGAGACAAATGACCCTTTCTCCTAGCTCACTGAAGAATGAAATGCAGAAACGTTTAATCACATCCACATTCCATTCTGCAGTGAGCCAGGGCAAAGGGAGGGAATCGTTGGTCTCATTAAAGGGTGCCTTTTTTAACTTTTCTCCAGGGGTTGGCACAGACCTTCTCAAAAACCAGTGTTTAACCAGTACAGATTGGACCTGTATTACTGTATAGCTCAAAAATTCTTTGTCACTGCATCACCAACTGCCAAAGAAGTGACTCACTCCTTGATTTGCTAACTGCTGTACTATGAAACCCTTGTTCACCTCATGTAAAACAAGCGTACCTATTTTCCCTCTGTCAAATGTTAGACGGTATGGAGATGATGTATGATGTTTGTTTAATCTGGCACTTTCAGCAGAACTACAGGAAGCAGAGGTAGGGCCAGCACAAACCAGGTGTAAAGTCATCTATCAAAAGAAACCTTACAGATGAATTACTTACAGCACTATCAAATGTGAAACACAAGGTGGTGTTTTCACAAGATTCAGGACACAATTCTAACCTGGAGTGAGGCCGGCACAGTTAGGCCAGCAAAGTTAGGCCAGCACAAGAGACACCATAAAGTATGTTTGGACCACTCTCGGAGTCAGAGAGGCCAGCACACAGACGTGTGCCATACCCTCCATGACTTTGAGAGTGGTCCAAATGTGCTTTACAGTGGCTCTCGTGTAGGCCTAACTGTGCTGGCCTAACTCCAGGTTTGGATTGTGCTCTGTCGTGGAAATTCTAAAGAAGGCTCATCTGACACACACATGCCTCTATGGCCCCAGAACCACAGCCACTTAGGCTTACTACAACATCATCAACTTGAGGTTTCTTCATTAGGGTGTTTCCTCCACCCGCTAGTAATTACTATGGACCGAGGACCAGAAAGCAGCTGATATTGGCAGCCTCAGATCACAATCCTATACCCCCGTTGCACCAGTGCTACACTTTTGTGCCGGCCGAACGCTGTCGCAAACGTGCCATCAAGCGTATCCACGTCGGTGCTATGCAGTGGTGTCATTCAAATGGTTTAGGAACAGGAACTCACTTTTGATTGGCACTTGTCAGGAACCCGGAACCAGCCACGGAGCCCGTTAGGATCCGGAACGCCCGTTCTGGTCCGTTCCCCCTGAATGACATCACTGGTGCTATGGCTCTGGGCCAGCGCAAGCAGCACCGGCCTTGCGCCAGTCAAGCATCGGCGTCGCTCGGTTGGCGCAGGGCCTCCACGAGGGCGTTCCAGAGATGTGCCAGGGGTGTAACTGGGCAACGCAGTGGGTGGCGACGGGGATGGTGACGCAAGACAAGCGTAGTGCCGTATCCTGAAGCCCATCCCCGGCCAGGGTGGTCCCGATTCAGGCCACTCCTGTGCACGTTCCTCTGCGCCTGCTACTTTGCCAGCGCAGATCCAAGCAGGCCCATTGGGGCGACCAGGGCTTACTCGGGTGCAAGGGAAAAACCTCCCCTTGTCCTGCACGTTGCTGCTGCCGCCTCCTAATGGGCTTTAGGATACAGCCCTGCTATGTCGGCCTTACTATGTCGGCCTTACTTAGGACTGGGCTGTCACCCTCAATCTAGCTACATAGCTGGCCCAGTTCTGAATAAACTCAGAGCACCATCCTAGGCGCCCTGCAGCCTTGAGGCTACACACAGAGTGCTGACGCAGGGGAGCCAAGCGGCACCCCCACGTCGGCGTTCTTACTCTGAGACCGGCGCTGCAGGCAGCACTGGTCTAGGAGCAGTGGTGTCATCTAAATGATTTAAGAACCGGTACTCACTTTTGATTGGCACGTGTCAGGACCCGCCCACCGGAAGTGACGTCATAAGCCAGAAGTGAGGTCGTGGCAGGAAGTGACATGAAAAAAGCCCTTTTTGAGGCCTCAGATGATTTTAAACTGACCCAACAGTTGCAACAGTATTCCACAGCACCCCCAGAACATGTGAAGGAGGCCTGGCATCATGTTAAAACCCCAGAGCAACTCATTTTTCAGTGGCCAGGAAAGGAAAGGCTCCGCTCGCTGCCTGCCTGCCTGCCTGGCTCTGAGAACGTGCAGGCAACTCAAACATGCAGGAAATTCAAACGTTGCAGAGGGCGGAGTCGACGAGTGGGCGGGCGAATGGGCGGGGCCAGCTGTAATCCTAGAAACCAGTACTCGTGTACCCCCGCATACCCCCTGCATGACATCACTGCCTAGGAGCGCCCGTGCTCAGCTCCCTCTACACCAGCCAAGCCCTTAACCTGGAAGGGATGTCTTGACTTCATCATTGTCAAGCAGGAAGTGACATCGTCAAGCAGGAAGTGCTTTCCTGAAAATGCAGCCAGCACTGAAATTTGGCCATTTTCTCTAAGCATACGAGCCGCCAACTGAATGCATGTTTTGATAGTTGCTTATTTGGTATAACAGTTAGACATCCTCACACACGAGCCTGGAGTGACGTTTTTATAGAAAGGAGAAACCATGACAGACTCCATACAAACATCAAAGCCAGTGTGCCGGTGTGTATATTGCATCGACTCAGCAAACAGCACCCGGCATCAAGGCCTAATATATTCGTTGCAATGAAATCCTTTCATAGCTTCCGGAGGTTATGAGAACAGCTGTTAAGCGAAGTCTGATCTCCTGCATTTCCCAAGGTGGTAGCATATGTGTTGTTACCCCTTGCACTGCCTGTCAACCACAAGCCCTAAAGTAACCTAAAAACCCTAAATGAGAAAGCTCACAGGGATATGTTGGTGGCTGCAGGAAATACCGGCTGTTACAGTCTGACACAGACAGGAAACAGCCATTGCAGATACAGGAACCCCCTCTTGCATTAAGGGTCCTTGCCACAGGCAGGCCTTATACACAAACGTGTGCATGTCAGGCAGGCATTCTGTTAGGCAATAACATCTCTTGTGGCATTTGTAAGCTAAGCTAAGTCTAACGTTTGTAGCAAGATCACCCTTGCTTAGAGAAGCGTGTTTTAATCTGAAAATGTAAATCTTAAAAGAGAATTTTTATAAGACAACTAATAGATGGTATATAACACCAAAAATGTATTAAAAATGTGTCGAATAAATGTTGGAAGTGTAAGAAAAAAGAAGGTTCTTTTTACCATATGCGGTGGACGTGTACAAAAGCAAAAAAATACTGGGCACAAATACATCAGCGGATACAAGGGATTTTTAAGGTAAACTTACAAATGAAACCAGACACCTTTTTGTTGGGTATAATTGAGGACCAGGCATTAAAGGATTTTGAAATCCTATTTTTGTCCTGCAGCGAGGATATTGTGTGCATAGTACCAGAAAGTTCAAGAGGTGCCTTCAATGGAAGAGGGGTGGTTATAAATTTTGGATTGAATGGAAATGGTATGGACAAACTTACAATTTTACTTAAGGAGAAGTCAGTAAAGATGTTTATGGACAACTGGAAACCACTTATTGACTTTCTGCATGAGAAGGGGAATTTCAGAGCAACAAGTTACGGACTAGATGAATAAATGGATAAACCAAACAATTCTTCAGGTAAGGGTTAAAAGAAGTGATAAAAAAGAATAGATTGTCTAAGAGACACAATTTGCAACAGAAGTAATTAGTGATATATTGTAATATAAAGGATATAAGTAATTCAAGTGAACTGCTTCAACGCTGGCTTTGTATATTTAGAATCGGATGTTTCTTTGTGTGTTTCGTATTTTTAAGTTTGGTGATTGGTATCAAAGTATGTAAAAATAAATAAATAAATAAATAAATAAATGAAGAAGCGTGTTTTAGCTGTTAATGATAGAGATGAACGGGGACAAATGCACAGGTTAGACCAGTGGTTCTCAAACATTTTAGCACCGGGACCCACTTTTTAGAATGACAATCTGTCCGGGACCCACCGGCAGCGATATCATGGCCGGAAGTGCTGTCATTGTGACTTCAGAGCCTGCCGCTTTCCTGAAATGCAGCAACACATTGGGTTATTTTTCATTTTACAATAGTAAAGGAATCAGAAAGAAAAAAGCCTACTTACAACCTTGACACAAGCAGAACAACCACACAGCCCTCCCCCTTTCCAGCATCCCATCTTCCCATATTGTTAATATGGCTGCTCTAGGTGCTTCATGACCCACCTGAAATTGGCTCGCGACCCACTGGTGAGTCCCAACCCATAATTTGGGAACCACTGGGTTAGAGGCAGACAGCACCCCAGTTGAGAGAGTACCATGAATATACAGTAAACCCAGTGGCGTCATTCACCCGGTACGCTGGGCGGGACTTACCTTTGAGCGGCAGTCCACCCGTTGCATCACGCGGCGTGACGCAACGGGCAGCCTGCCACTCAAAGGTAAGTCCCGCCCAGCGTACCAGGTGAATGACGCCACTGAGTAAACCCATTTTGAAAAGTCAGTAGAGTATATCCTTTCAATATGTCCTTACTGGAAATACACCCTGAGGCAAAGGAACTTTGCAAAGTTGCTGCTGTTTCCCTCCCCATTATATTTTCATGTGGTTTTAATATGGGTTTGCATTATTTGTGTTTTTACGTAATTTTATTACGCTTGCAAACCACTTAGGCCCCAGGCGTCGGTACCTGGATAAAGGCAGTAAATTGGCGCTGGGGGCTCTTCAGGGCCTCACCACTCTTAGCGTGGCCCCCACCAGGAGCAGGGCAAGGGCAGGAAAACAGAGGCCAGAGATTGGTTGGCCCTGTTGATGAGGGCCTGGCGCAGTTGAGTGCCAATGTGCCAATGTGCTCCTGAGCTCAGTCTGTGCCTTTTTTTAAGCCCTGCCATCCTTCCCTGTGTTCAGTCTGAGAGTAGCTGGTTGCGCTTAGGGGGACTGTGTAGGAATTTTTTGCTGTTGCCCTGATTGGCTTGTGGATGGCAGTTTTTTTGCCTGCCCCAGACTGGCATCTGTGAAAGGTTAAGTGGTGGGTTTCCCGAGTGGGTGTTGGCAGGTCACGCACTGCCTGGGTCGATAGGCGTGCTTGTGTACATCCTGAAGCTCAGCAAGGTCAAGGGGCAAGCCAGACCTGTCCAGTTTGGGATGCTGGCTGGCAAACCCCTGGGCTGGTGTGGAAAAAGGCCAGCACAAGGCTTCACCTGTGTGGGTCAGTGCCAACCAGCTGTCTCGACCCTTCGGGGTTGGCTATGATAGGCTAGACCAATCTAGGAGCCAGGCCTTGAGCCAGGATGTGATGCTGGATTTTGGGATCTGGGGGAGGTAGATAGCTAGAGCCAGTTCACCCAAAATTTCTACAGCCAGCACGTGTGTGTGTGTGGGGGGGGGTATGTTATGGCCCTTCCCTGCTGCAGGTTTGTATTTAATCAATCAATCAGTCAGTCAGTCAGTCAGTCAGTCAATCAGTTGGTACTTATATACCGCTTTCCAATACAAAGTTCACAAAGCGGTTTACAGGCAAATAGTAATCATAAAGTTAAATGGCTCCCTGTCCCAAAGGGCTCACAATCTAAAAAAAAGGGGGGGGAGACCACCAGCAACAGTCACTAGAAAGACACTGCCTGGGGGTGAAGAGGGACAATTACTCTCCCCTTGCTAAATATAAGAGGAACACCACTTGGAAAAAGTGCCTCTTGCCCAATTAGCAGGGGCAATTAGTAGGGTCTTTTTAAGTCCAAAAAGAGTTCATAAATTTCAAGCCGTTGTCCAGCATACTATTTGGAAGGTGCTACATAAACAGGGACATGGTGGCTCTGCGGGTTAAACCACTGTTGCTGAACTTGCTGACCGGAAGGTTGGGAGTTCAAGACTGCGCGACGGAGTGAGCTCCCGTTGCCTGTCCCAGCTCCTGCCAACCTAGCAGTTTGAAAGCACCTAAAAATGCAAGTCGATAAATAGGGACCACTTCAGTGGGAAGGGAACGGCATTCCGTGCGCTACGGCGTAGAGTCATGCTGGCCACATGACTACAGAAGCTTGTCCTAGGACAAAACGCCGGCTCTACAGGCTTAGAAACGGAGATGAGCAGTGCCCCCTACAGTCGGTCACGACTAGACCATTCGGTCGTGGGGAAACCTTTACCTTTACATAAGCAGGTCCGGCTCCAGAAGCAGCCAGGCCCAATACGGGGCATTCCCTTACCCTCCCTGGGGGGCCTCCCCACCTGCCAAGAAAAGCGAGATGCCTGGACATAGTTGGTGGTGACATGATGATGTTGCCACCAACTGCTTCCAGGAGGCCCATTTTGGGCAGTTGGGAGGCAAGGGCAGGTTGGAGGGCCCCAGGTAAAGCTAATCTGCTACCCCCACTAAGTTGCAGTTCATAGAAATCTCGGCTGCAGCAGCACATGCTATGGTTGCTGCGCTGGAGCTGGGCTCCCCAAAGCGCAGGGCCAAATGTGACGACATTGGTCACATTGGCTTAAAGCCAGCCCTGCACATAAGCATTCTCAAACCGCCTTGGGTCTGCTTCAAAGTGGAAGAAAGAGAGGATAGAAAAGTCCATGGATGACTTGATTTCATGGCATTAGATTTCTTTGGCCCCACTGGATCAGGCCAAAGGCCCATCTAGTCCAGCTTCCTGCATCTCGCAGCAGCCCACCAGATGCCTCAGGGAACACACAAGGCAACTAGATATGTGCAGCTTGTTGCCACTCCCCTGCATCTGGCACTCCAAGGTAGCCTAACTCTAAAGTAAGGAGGTTGTACTAACCATCATGGCCTGTAGCCTACGATGGACTTTTCCACCAGAAATCTGTCCAGTCCCCTTTTAAAAGCATCTAGGCCAGATGCCATCACCACCTCCTGTGGCAAGGAGTTCCACAGATTAATTACCAGCTGGGTAAAAAAAAGGATTTCCTTTTATCTGTTTTCACCCTCCCGCCACTCAATTTTAGTGGATGTCCCCTGGTTCTGGTATTGTGAGAGAGGGAAAAGAACTTCGTCTATCCACTTTATCCATCCCGTGCATAATTTTGTATGTTGCAATCAAGTCCCCCCTCAGGCGCCTTTTTTCTAGGCTGAAGAGCCCCAAAATACATTGAAATACAATGCATTGAAATACAATGAAGGAATTAGCTAAAGCTTTTCTGTGTTTGCGTGTCTGTATACACACATACAAGTACACATATGCACTTTTTAAAATGGGTGACAATGAAAGAGAATGAAAATCAGAAGCTCTTGTCCATTCTCCCCCCCTCCCATGTTTTGTTACTCAGTGTGCACAAAGATAGCAAACAAGGCAAGATTTTTTTAAGTCAGCTCACTGCAGACTGACTTCAGCAGTCTGGAAGAAGCAATAATTGATTTCAATAATTAATTCCTGCTGACTAAAATAATGCTGCTGTTTATGCACACCTCCCGAAGACCCAGTTAAAAGGAACTTGGAGTCAGGAATGCATAAGCAGGAACATTACTTTAGGGAGCAGAAGTCCCCTAACATACTGCAGATTTGGGAAGGGCTTTTAAAGCCCCCAGGCTATATGAAAGTTGATTTCGACGCTTCCATATTGCTTGGCGATAACCCCGAATCAAGTTCACAGGATCTGAAAAGCGAAGCAGAGGAAGGAGGAATTCTTTTGACAGCAGAAAAGGTCTCATGGCATAACACTGCTACCAGTTTGTTCTCTGCCCCCCCCCCCCACCAAAAAAAAGGTTTGCATTTGTTCAGACTTTGCTTTTCAAAATTACATACAGTACTTTTTTCCCTTGTAATAGCTCATCCTTCATCGTGGCATTTCTGCCTGACGTGTTTTATTTCTTTTTAAAAAATTGGTATATGCAGAGGCATAACTAGGGTAGGGTCTGAGGAGCAACTGCCTGGGCGCTACACAAAGGGAGTTGCATAACTGCTCCTCAGTCTCCATCCAAGTTATGGCTGAGCTGCTGGGGGCTTCGTGCCCCCTCTCTCCGTTCCTCCTCCTGTGGCGGTTCCCTTTCACAGGAAAAGGAACAGGGACACAAAGCCACCACAGCAAGTGCCCCCACCTCTGGGGAGAGCCCAGAAGTAACCCCCTGATGATACTGCCCTGGGTGTCAGGGCAGTGTGTTACGCCTCTGGGGTTTAACCTGGCTGGAATGTATGTTCTTCAGAGGATCATATACTAACAGCCCAATCCTAACATTCCAGTGCTGATGCAGCTGAGCCAACAGGGCATGCGCTGTGTCTGCATGCGCTGCAGGGAGGGGAACGGTCATGGAGGTCTCTTCAAGGTAATGAAATTTTGTTCCCTTCCCTCAGAGCTGCATTGCGACCGCATCGGCACTGGAAAGATAGCAAAAGAACCGGGCTGTAATTGATAGTAATATATGAAGTCATCATTGGCTTGTCGATCCCAAACAATGATACTTAACAGTTCTAAACAATTAGGTAAAGGTTTCCCCACGACCGAATGGTCTAGTCATGACCGACTGTAGAGGGCTCATCTCCGTTTCTAAGCCGAAGAGCTGGCGTTTGTCTGAGGACAGTTTCCATGGTTATGTGGCCAGCATGACTATATGCCAAGGCACATGGAACACCGTTACCTTCCCACCGAAGTGGTCCCTATTTATCTACTCGCATTTGTACATGCTTTCTAACTGCTAGGTTGGCAGGAGCTGGGACAAGCAATGGGAGCTCACTCCGTCGCGTAGTCTTGAAATCCCAACCTTCCAGTCAGAAAGCCCAGCAGTAGCAGTTTAACCCACTGCGCCACCACGTCCCTCTGAATTATTATTATTATTATTTATTTAATTTTTATCCCGCCTTTCTGCCCCATGGGCACCCATTAAAACCAACACATTAAAACCACAATGTTTTAACAATTATAACAATGTTAAAAACAATATTAAAACAGTTAAAATTTAAAACACACAAGCTCCGTGGATCCCACAGTTTGATAAAATTTAAAATGTAAAGATGAAGAATGTAAAATGCCAGCCAGGCTGTCAATAATTGAAAGCTTGTTTAAATAAAAAAGCCTTCAGCCCCTGCCAAAATATTGCCAAAGAGGGAACAGTTCTTAATTCTAACAGGAGGGTATTCCAAAGTCGGGGGGCCACCACCAAGAAGGCCCTATTCCTGGCCGCCATCCCCCTTACCTCTCCTGGTGGCGGCACAGTCAGAAGGACCCCCCCCCAGATGACTTAAGAGTACGGGTAGGATTATATGGAAGGAGGCGGTCCCTCAAATACCCCGGACCTGAGCCGCAAAGGGCTTTAAAAGTCAAAACTAGCACTTTGAATCAGGCCCGGAAAGGAACCGGCAGCCAGTGTAGCCGCTGAAGCAACGGCCCAACTGAGTCGAACCGAAGAGCCCCAGCAACCACACGAGCAGCCGCGTTCTGCACTAGTTGCAATTCCCGGACCGTCTTCAGAGTCAGCCCCACATAGAGAGCATTGCAGTAATCTAATCTGGATGTCACTAGGGCATGGGTTACCAGTCTGCACAGTCTGAATAATTAGATAACATGCAAAAACAATTATTGGCCCCTCTGTGATATAAACATTGATGCTCTCTGCGGTTTTTGAAGCCTTTTAAATGACTAGAGTTGGTCCAATAGAAGAAGATTTACCTGTTTTGTGCATTCTAAATTTACCAATTAAATTTTTTTTAGCATCGGATTTTTATTGTGAATTATGAATATAATATTGAACAAATACACTGGAATATTGTATAGCTCACATTGTTTACATGGATGCCTTCATCCTTTTATCAATTACCTATTTCTATTATATCCAATACTAGCTTTTATGTACCCGGCTTCGCCCGGGTGTTTATAGGTGACATCCCTGACCCCCCCCGACTCACCAGGCATACAGATGGCCCGGGTGTTTATATGTCCCATCCCTGCCCCCCCCTCACATGTGTGCCCGGGTGTTGATATGTCCCATCCCTGACCCCACCCCCACTTACATGTGTGCCCCGGTGTTGATATGTCCCATCCCTGACCCCACCCCCACTCACATGTGTGCCCGGGTCTTGATATGTCCCATCCCTGACCCCACCCCCACTCACATGTGTGCCCAGGTCTTGATATGTCCCATCCCTGACCCCACCCCCACTCACATGTGTGCCCCGGT
>JAJKFI010000007.1:27356540-27372023 GCA_029204185.1 Lerista edwardsae
TAATAATAATAATAATAATAATAATAATAATAATAATAATAATAATATCCCAAACATTTGGAAAAGTATTTCAATTCCAATGAGCACAAATATAATCAGTCAGTTACAAGAGGCCCCATTATTACAAATACCATCTATATTGCAACAATATTTGTAACGCAACATAAAATTGAAAAATAGCTACTTACCCTAGCTCCTCGGGTAGGGCTTGATGGGTGAATACATACAAAACAGTATAGTGAAAAATGACTCGTAACCAGTGATGTCATTCAGGGGGAACAGACCAGAACGGGTGTTCCGGATCCTAATGGGCTCCGTGGCTGCTTCCGGGGTTTTTTTTGTTTGTTTTTTTTCAACATTTGAATTTGAACTCAAAAGTGAGTTCCTGTTCCTAAATCATTTGAATGACACCACTGCTTGTGACTCATGACTTTAACTCGAGTTCCACTTTGATGTTCCAGCAACTTGAATCAGTGCGCACTCTTCATTACTTTGTTGCCACTTCCATGTCAGAAAGAACTTTTTCTGAGATCTGGGAGGTGTCACGAAGTCGCCATGACCAACAGTCATTTTGTTCCTCCCAGCCAGAAGAACAAGCACGGGGGGGGGGGGGGTTGGAGGGGAGGCAGAAAGCGAAACTTCTGAAAATGTATCTGTATTGGTCTTGTCCATCTTTGAAGGACACAGACCCTCGACTGGATTCCAGGGTGGAGTTGCCACGGGCGTGCACTAGGACCCGTGCCTGAGTCAATTCACGAGGGGGCGAGAATTCACGGAGAGTCCTGAATTTGACTCAACTCGAATTTGAAGACTCATGGACAACATTGATACAGAATCTAGTCAAAAGCAACATGACTGTGTGGAAATGTGATGATGATGATGATGATGATGATGATGATGATGGTAGAAATATACCACTTTTCAACTGAAGGGTTGCATAGTAAAAGAAACCATTAGAGATTGAGGAATAGGTTTCTTCTTTACACTTGTACAATATATCATTTCTAGTTCTCCTTTCCCACCGCCAACTCATTGCTATGTGGAATACTGGACTTTGCTTACATATTTTGGCCTGTTTTCTTCATCAGCTGATTTCTTCATCAGCTCTCTTTCAACATGTGTACACATACAGCTCCTGAACCAATTGAAGGTTGCCAGTTCGGGACTACCGGAAGTCTCTGTGAGTGGCAGACCTGTAAATTGTGACTGATTAACAACTGAGCTGTCTCCGGCTGCCTTGTGAGAGGGGGAGTGTGCCGGGTCAGCTGCTTCTCTGGTGGGAGCAGGGAAGACACTTATCAGCCAGCAGAAGTCAAATGGGTAGCCAGAAAGAAGGACTAAATCCAGAAAGATCCATCTGTATGTGTTGTAGTTCTTATAAGAGAGAACATTTCTGTAAAATTGTAAAAACCCTTTGGGTTTCTGAATAAAGTCTGCCTATGTAAACCGCCTTGAGTTACAGTCATTAGAGAAATCTAGTGACCTAAGAAAGGCGGTATATACTGTAAATAAAAAAAATTGGGCAAATGAGACATTCTGGTGCTTTTTGTTTGTCCTGATGTTTCAGTACTATACACCTTGGCCACTCACAGGTGCCAAGTCGTTAATCATTTTTTAGGGATTTACAAGCTGGTGCACCATCACAGTATATATTTTAAAACCCTACTAAAGGAAACCTAATATTTACAGAATTGGATCTGCGCTGGTGGAACACCGAGAATTTAGCTGCCCATTAAGCTCTAAAGAATTATTAATCTGGTTATTACCATTTCCTATTAGATCTCGGCTTTGACATTTCATCTAAATTGAGATGAGAACAATTTCTTCTTCTAAGGGACGTATCCCACTGCAAGAGGCTCAATTGAGGAAGATTTGCTGACGACTAAAGTCCTATTTCCACATCAGAGGAAGAAGCAAAGTGCCACTCTCAGCAGTGAGTATCTGGCCAGGATCCAAGGAATTGAGGGCTGACTTAGATCTCGGTGGGGGGCAGCCATTATGCATTTGGGGAAAGCCGCTCGAACCTCACAGAACTAGTTGAAGCACAGAGGGCGGAAAAGCGCAGATAGAAAAAGTCACCTCGTGTCATTAGCCTTCCCTGCTGTGGGGCTACTACCTCGAAGCTGGGCTCTCAGAAGAGATTGCTGTTCACAATGAGGATATCAAACAAAGCCAATTGGAAGTAATTTGATGCCATTAACATCAGATGCGCCACATAAAGTACTGGGATTATGTAGGGCTTCCACTGAGAACAAGTACTTGCTTAAACAATAATGCCATACAGGCCATGACCCGACTTCCCCCCACAATGATCTGGCCTTTAAAAACTGATGGAAATTACCGAGTGAGTTTTTTTTTTTTTTGACAAGCAGCCCAAAGCCTGTGGCAATTTCTCCCGTTCGAAGTGCGAGTCTCCAGTCAAACGTGCCTTTGCTATAGTGCAAAAATGTACTTACCACCTTTTCGAACAAAGGTGAAGAATGGAATTACTGAATTATTTTTTAAAGCCAAGGACACCATCCAGTTAATACCTGCAGTCACCTTTTAATTACAGTCCCTAGCTGGGGTGAGTCAAGAGGTGGGATGCCGGCAGTTCACTGGACCTCCTAGAGGCAAACGACTTCATATCTAAATTTGAAATTAACATGCGAAAGTCACGGCATGGTTAAGAGCTGCTACAATGAAGAAAATGCTGCTACAAATCTTAGCGTTTAAAAAAGCAGATCGACCCTCTCATAATGTGTCATGATTAGAGTATGAGCCGATCTACCACTTTGGGAATTTTTTTTTTTAGAAAAGAGGTCTATGAATCTTGCAGATTATAACAGATAATACTTCCAGGGGGCAATGCTGCACCTAGAAGGTGGGCATGACTATTGCAGAAGGTGAATTGCAATCAATATTAGAACAGATCCACCTAGCTGGCTATCCAGGAGTAACCTACCCAGAAGTAGGCTGGTGAATCATGGCACTGCCATGAGATTTTTTCTGCTCCTGATAGCACTATTTTTATTTATTTATTTATTTATTTTCTAAATAAAAAGGAAATATTGAGGTAAAAATCAGTAATTAATGACCACCACCACCACCACCCCTAGGAACAGGAACCAATATGGGGCAATTCGCCGAGAGGTTGTTGTCTGGACAAGTAATCACTAATCCGAAGTGAGGGTCATAAAGGTAAAGGTTTCCCCACGACCGAACGGTCTAGTCGTGACCGACTGTAGGGGGCGGTGCTCATCTCCATTTCAAAGCCTGTATTGCTGGCATTTTGTCCGAGGACAAGCTTCCGTGGTCATGTGGCCGGCATGACTATATGCCGTAGCGCACGGAACACCATTACCTTCCCACCAAAGTGGTCCCTATTTATCTACTTGCATTGAGGTGCTTTTGAACTGCTAGGTTGGCAGGAGCTGGGACAAGCGACGGGAGCTCACTCCATCGCACAGTCTTGAACTCCCAGAAGCAATAAAACAGTCTGAACCTGCAAGCAATGCATTTTTCTTTGAAGTTGCAGGGTTTTTTGCCATCGCCGCCCAGAATGGTCCCAATGGTGTGTGGGAGGGGCTTATACGGCACATTGTGGAGCCTACAATCATTACCGCACCATTCCCCATAGTTACTCTACTGGTACAAATGAACCTAAGAACATAAGAAGAACCCCACTAGATCAGGCCAAAGGCCCATCTAGTCCAGTATCCTGTATCTCAAAGTGGCCAAGCAGATGCCTCAGGGAGCACATAAGACATCAGGCTGCCTGCATCCTGTTGCCACTCCCTTGCACCTGGCATTCTGAAGTAGCCTACTAGTAATATAAGGAGGTTGTACCACCCATCATGGCCTGTAGCCTGCAATGGACATTTCCTCCAGAAATCTGTCCAGTCCCCTTTTAAAGGCACCTAGGCCAGATGCAATCACCACCTCCTGTGGCAAGGAGTCCCACTGGGTAAAAAATCTGTTCTAACTCTCCTGACACTACATTTTAGTGGATGTCTCCTGGGTATGGTGTTGTGAGAGAGGGAAAAGAACATCCCTCTATCCACTCTCTCCATCCTGTGCATAATTTTGTACATCTTAATCATGTCCCCCCTCATGTACCTTTCCTCTGGACTGAAGCACCCCAAACACTGCAGCTTTTCCTCATAAGGGAGATGTCCCAGGCCTGTAATAATTTTCATTGCTCTCTTCTGCACCTTCTCTAGTTCCACTATGTCCTTTTTGAGATGTGGCAACCAGAACTGTACGCAGTACTACAGGCACTCCAGTACTCCAGTCAAGTAAAACACATTGGTACAGTGTAATGATACCAATGGAAATAACGTTGCAGGTGTATTTATTTTAAATTAGGCTTAACAAGTAAAATAAGGCTAAGTGGTACCATAGTACGTGGAACTAGATACAGATAAAGAAGTCAATTTTAAAACTGATCTAGAGGAGAGTACAGTGAAGATTACTTACTTCCATGTGTGTAACTTATAAAATTAAGGACACAATCCTAACCAACCTTCCTGCACCGGGGTAAGAACAATGCAGCTCTGAAGTAAGTGAAAAAACATGCCCTGAGCTTGAGCAAGCTTCCATGATTACAACTTCACTGTAGGATGCAGCACGTGCCCCATTGGCACAGCTATGTCAGTGCTGGAAAGTTGGTTCGGATTGCACCATGAGCTTATTTCATGCAAGGAGGTCTCATATGAGGCCACTATCAAAATTCTAATGGCCTATTTATATAAGAAATGATACCACTTGACGGTATGTGAAATATTGTAAAAGGAAGCTTCATGTTTGCTTAGGTTGAAGGGCAGTCTGGAAATGGTCAAATGAATACATAACGTGTCTCCTGAACAGAATGGAGAAGATCTTCTTAAAGAATTTGATGAGGTGTTTAACGATCTTGGATACATTAAGGATACAATACATCATGTAATATAGATCCAAATGTGCTGCCAAAAATATATGTGCCATTTAAGCCCCATTAGCACTAGGGAACTTAGCACCAGCACAAGTAGATGCTGAAATCCACTGGATGATAAAATTAGACGTCACTGAGAAAATTCAAGCTATCTACTTCATCTCTTTATCCGTCTTCAGGAAGGAACATTGGAACAACACCTTGTACTTTGAGTGTAGGGTTAGAAGGTTATGAAATTTTTCTTCTTCATTCAAGTGATATTTTCATGTGATCTTAGGGACAAAAAACTGTTGTTCACTAGAAACAGCCTTTAGATAGGTGCACAGCTGTTGTAAATGCCACCCTTTCTGGAGCTATCACAATTTCAGTACCTTGCCTTTACATGCAAAATTGGAAATTGAAATTTTAAAGGTTTTGTTTTAAAAAATGTTATATTTATATTTATTGAATGTTTTAAATGTGAATGCAGAATGCTTTAAATGTGTTTTTATGCCTTTTTGTAAGCAGCCTTGGGTGCCCTTTTGGGGAGAAAAGCGGGATAAAAATTCAGTAAATGAAAATAAAGAAGGCTACGATCCTATTCATACTTACCTGAGCATAAGCCCCATTAACTATAATGGGACTTACTTCTGAGTAGATAAGCATAGGATTGGGCTCTACATTGGGGTGGGGGAGGCAAAATTCACAAAGTGGTTTACAGGCAAATAATACTAATAAAGTTAAATGGTTCCCTGTCCCAAAAGGGCTCACAATCTAAAAAATGCAGAACACCCCCAGCAGCAGCCACTAGGAAAGACACTGAGCTGGGGTGAAGAGAGACACCTGGGGTGAAGAGAGAGAACTGGACAAGAGGCACATTTTCAAGTGATGCTCCTCTTATATTGAGCAGGGGGAGAGTAATTGTCCCTCTTCACCCCTGCGCAGTGTCTTTCTAGTGGCTGTTGCTGGTGGTGGTCTGCATTTTTTATTTTTTATTTTTAGATTGTGAGCCCTTTTGGGACAGGGAGCCATTTAACTTCATTATTATTATTTGCCTGTAAACCGCTTTGTGAATCTGTGTTGAAAAGCGGTATATAAATACTATTGATTGATTGATTGATTGATTGATTGATTGATATTGTTTGCCTTGATTATTCTTTTTTCCTTGACTAATACCCAATCTAAGCTGGGTAGAAAGAGGGAGATGTCACACAGTGGAATCCTCTCCACTGAGATAGCCATGGAACCAGCGGCGTCATTCAGCCGGAACACTGGGCGGGAGGAACTTGTGAGCGGCAGCCCGCCTGTTGCATACCGCTCCGTTTCGCGGGGGCGGGGAAGACGGCGAAACGGAGCGGTACGCAACGGGCGGGCTGCCGCTCACCTGTTCCTCCCGCCCAGCGTTCCGGCTGAATGACGCCGCTGCATGGAACACTGAAGGGGACTGGCCATGCACCAAAAGGAGCTATGGCCCCCGTGATATGGATGTTTGGGGACCATCTTCCAAATGTCACAGTCGCAAAACATATAGATTCCAGGGAAACCTCAACTAAATTGCTCTAAAAGCAATTCTCAAGCCCACTTTTTCAACCACATGGTATGTGCTTGGAAATGCACCTGGGTGCAAGTTTGTTCTACCTGACAAGCCACAGGTGATGAGTAGGAACTATAGCTCAGGCACTCTTCCTTTCCTAGGGCTCTTCCATGAGGATTTGAGAGGAACACGAAGGCCTAGGGAGGATTGCTCCTCCCTGCTTGTACAAATAACCCTGGAAAACAGTGGTTCTCCAGCCTTTTAGCACTGAGACCCCCGTTTAGAATGACAATCTGTCCGGGACCCACTGGAAGTGATGTCATGGCTGGGAGTGCTGTCATTGTGACATCAGAGCTTGCTGCTTTTCTGAGAATGCAGCAATAAATTGGGTCATTTCTCACTTTCCACTAGTAAAGGGATCAGAAAGAAAAAAAGAATATTTACAACCTAGACCCAAGCAAAACCACCACACAGCCCTCCCTCTTTCCAGCATCCCATCTTTCCATATTTTCAATGTGGCTGCTCTGGGTGCTTCACGACCCACCTGAAATTGGCTCGTGACCCACTGGTGGGTCCCGACCCACAGTTTGGGAAACACCGCAGTAGAACATGTGGCAATGCCAAAAAGTTAGCTCTGCATGAAGATTTTGTCTCCTTGGTCACTATTGATTCTTACGTGTGTATCTCTACCGGGGATAATACAATCTATTTGAGTGAGATCACAGATTTAGGCCCACTTACACTTAAGCGGGAGGAGCAGGAAGAGCATCCCATTCAGCATTGCGCTCAGCACACTTGCACAATGCTCACCCATGTACGAGCCCCGTTCTGCTCACAGGGCACCCACAGGCAGGGTGATCTGGTTCCATGAGGCGCCAGGCATCTGTATTGGGTACATTCTTCCTGCTTTTATAGCGCCTTATTTAATCGATGCTCATTTCTATGGCCAGCCTATGTATCTTGGCACATCACACCTTTACAGATCTTCCAAGAAAGCTATAATGGCCAAATATTTATGATGAGTCTATTTTCTTTATGTTTTTGTTCCATTCGCTTATTTTTAAAAAAAAAAAAAAATATTAGAAACATAAACATTCTGTTTAAAAAATCTGTTCTCTGCGTTCAAACGGCATGGAGCAAAACGTTTGTTGGCATTGTTTATGCACTGTGCATGTGTGTGTGTTTGTACGTGTTGCTCGCGCCGTCTCCATAATATATATTAAAAGTCTTTGTTTTACTACCTATAGTAAAAAAATATAAAATGTGCAGTCCCTGTAATTACATTGCCCTTTGCCGTCTGTCTAAAAAAAGACGGCGTTCAAATTTCCCCCCCTGTTTTATTTGCACCCTATTAACAACTGTTACTGGAGCTTTAATTATGCCCCTGTGATTGCCGAGATGCGGCTGACTTGTGTCATTTTCCTCCCAGGGGATGCTTTATAATTACCAGCATCCATCGTGGCTGCCTGTAAGCTGATGCTTTTTTATTACCAGTTCAATAATCACTGCATCCTTGCGAACATCTGCTTTGCAAGCCATGCATCGGAGGTCCCTGCGCCTGTCACTCGATGCTCCCTTGCTGGGGTGACCCCGTTGCTCTCACCTTCAGTTTAGATCTAATTTGCTTAGCAGAAGCTCAGCCCAGATTGCCGCACAGGAATGCAATTAATGGTCTGCATTTGCAAACACACACACACACACACACACATACACATGTTTGCAATATTGCAAACGTGTGTGTGTGTGTGTGTGTGTGTGTGTGTGTGTGTGTGTATAACATATTATATATATTTTATACACACACACACACACACACACACACACACACACAGATACATACATACATACATACATACATACATACAGTATATATGTTTGCAAATGCAGTCCATTAATATATACAGTATATTATATATAGACCATATAAAATAGACTCTCTCTCTCTCTCTCTCTCTCTCTCTCTCTCTCTCTCTCTCCACACACGCATACATTCATACATAGTTGCGCCTTTCCTCACTTTTTGGAGGGTTTTTTTATTATCTTATTGTCAAGTCCTATAATTTGTATTCACAGCAGGATGAATCAATATAAATCCCGAAGAGACGTTACATTATTTTGTTAGCATTTTAGGCAGATAATGAAAAGTGTGCAAGCTTGACAGGGTGGGGTGGCTTTTATCTGGAAATACGCAGAAGCTAAAAAAAAGAAGAAGCTATGTGCACACATTTATTTAAAACACATAGGTTCCATAGTCTGATAGTCTTAAAGGCTTCTTGGTTAGTAATGATCAAGAGCACAATCCTAACTTGGAGTTAGGCCTGCACAGTTAGGCCAACAAAGTTTGGCCGGCACAAGGGCCACCGTAAAGCGCGTTTGGGCTACTCTTGGAGTCAGGGAGGATGGCTCACGTCTGTGTGCTGGCCTAACTGTGTGCTGGGCTAACTGGGCCGGCCTAAGTCCAGGTTTCAGTGGCAACCTCTATGCTGATATCTCCCACTCAATTTTGACCTCAACCACCCTCTTGCATCTACTGGGACTTGAGCCACCTAATGACTTGGTGCCTACGGCCACATCATAAGCCCCTCTCAACTTCTTTCCCTGCCCAACTGGCACTTCTCTATCTCCCCCCTCCCACAATAAGTACACATTCACAAAAGAGATTAAACATCAAAATCAGATCAATAACTGAATGCCTACAAGCCAAAGTACATAGATGAAAAATGTGTGGTTCACTTTCTGGAAATGGCCATGCAATTTTGAGCAATGCACATTGAATTGTATTCACATAGGCGGCCTTTATGCAAAATAAATTCACATTTATTTTATTTATTTGAAGAATTCATACCCTGCCTTTCCCATGCCGAAGCAAATGCCCAAGGTGACTTGCATGGGCAGGCTAGTTTAAACCACCATTTTTTTCAATGGGTTCTTTTTTTCCAAATATACAGTATTCTGTGATTCACCGAATCTTCAGTCCCAGATATAGCCTTCAGAGTGTGATTCTTCTGCCATCAAGCTTCAGCAAATAATTGTAAGTCAAGCCTGGACAGGTCCTCAAGGACGTATTCCGTTCTTTTGCTGGCTAGCATTTTTACACACTCCCCCACAACTCTCACTTGCAGTGACTAATCAGCTCATCAGCACCTCCATCCTGTCAGAACAGGTACAGCAGCTTCTCATAGCTGAATTATCTCCCATCCAAAAACAAGACCACAGATTCTCTTGCTTAGCTTCAGGCAGTACCAGCAGCTCAACTATCAGTCCACACCTCCTGCCCATTCCTGTGTTAACATGTGCGGACTGTGGAGGTAGAGCAGAACATCTGGGAAGTAGACACAGGCTCCTCTCCATGTGTGATGAGATGAACTGGGGAAATTCAGAGCACAATCCTAACCTGGAGTTAGGTCGGCACAGTTAGGCCAGCAAAGTTTGGCCGGCACAATGGCTACCATTAAGCATGTTTGGAACACTCTCGGAGTCAGGTCGAATGGTGCATGTTTGTATGCTGGCCTCAGGTTCAAAGATACATTATGGTGTCTCTTGTGCCGGCCAAACTTTGCTGGTCTAACTGTGCTGGCCTAACTCCAAGTTAGGATTGTGCTCTTAGTCTGTTCTAGCTCCTAGCATGTGCTATATATGCACTAAAGAAGAAGTATAAATTTAACAATGCAAGCAGTGAAAATCTCCCACATTTATTGAAGAGTTTTTCAAGGCTAGTAAAAAAAAATACTGCAAAAAAATGCATTTATTAAAGTAGTTTCTGAAAGCATCACAACGACTAAAAGACTACAGAATCTCTAGCACAGCCTTTTGCCTTTTTATATGTTTCAGACTGAGCTGCACCATTTTAATGGACTCAAAATTCTTCTTTGGTGCCTATTAGACGCTTCTCTCCAACAGTCTATAGAGGAAAATCGTAACAGGAAAAATTTAGAATTTTCAGAGCAATAGTGCCCCCATTTCAAGGCTACATCTGTTTCAATCACAAGGAAAGATAAAGCTTTTTTTTCTGAGCAGTACTGGATTGACTGGTCAGCTGAAACTTTATGGGCCTTTGGGTTAAATAAAGCAGATGGAGGAAAATGTAAATTCATTTACTTACTTAGTCAAAGATCTAGTCTGTGAGACATTTAATACTTTTTATAGAGTATTAAATAAAGAGTTTTGCCAGCTGGTTACTATAGTTGACTGGTTTTTCATCTTCAGACACCATCAGCAATACTTACTAAATATATACAGTATGTTTAGCTTTTCAGATTTCATATACAACTACATGATTTTCTTTCACAAATTGCGAAGTAATCTGTTACTATTGTCCCTATGCAGCCCTTTAGAAACAGTCGTGATTTTTTAAATGAGCATAATGCAAAACCGTAGCCATCGCTTGTTGGAGCTGTACCAAATGAATGGCATATGTCTCCCTCCTCAGTAAGCATGGGGAAATTCTGCAATCCCAAATGGTTCGTGGATTGGACTTTTTGTTGTTGTTGTTGTTGTTGTTGTTTAGAAGTAAGCTACCTCAGAATGTCCGGTGCAAGGGAGTGGCAACAGAATGCAGGCAGCCTGTTGCCTTGTGTGCTCCCTGAGGTATCTGGTGGGCCACTGTGAGATACAGGAAGCTGGATTAGATGGGCCTTGGCCTGATTCAGCGGGGCTGTTCCTATGTGTACCTGTCAGAGGGTGCAGTCCTAACCTGGAGTTAGGCTGGCAGTTAGGCCAGCAAAGTTTGGCCTGCAAAAGGGACACTACAAAGTATGTTTGGACCACTCTCACAGCGCAATCCTAGCATGCCCCTTGCATCGACATGATGTCATCGCTCCACGTTGGCACTCCAACTCTGAAGATGACACTGCTCGCAAAGGATTCTCTGTCCTGTTTCGGGACGGGGATTGGTGGGAGGTGGGAGGCGGGACTTGGGCGGGACCTGGGCAGGCTTGGTAGGTGGCCGTACGGCCGCATCCTAAGCCCGTCAGCGAGGCCATGCTGCCCCGATTTGGGCCATGCGGTCTCCTCAAATCTGCACCCACTCTTTAGTGGGCGCAGATCCAAGGAGCACATAGGGGAGGCTGGAGCCTCCCCTACGGTAAGGGAGTGCACACTCCCTTGCCGCAGGAGGCTCCAGCCTCCCCCCAACCCAGTGTCGGATATGGCGCTGGCCAGCCGGCCTTGCCATTCCAGCGCTGGGTTGGATTGCACCCTCAGAGTCAGGGGGGTCAGTACACAGATGTGTGCCATCCTCCCTGACTCACAGAGTGGTCCAAACGTGGTTTACAGTGGCCCTTGTGCCAGCCAAACTTTGCTTGCCTAACTGTGCCGGCCTACCTCCCAGTTAGAATTGTGCCCTGAAGAGGAGTATCTGGTTCTAGTGGCTTTCGAAGAGAAATGCTGTGGAGAATCTTGACTAGCCACCAGTGTGTGTTTCCCTCAGAATTTACCTCAGAATGCCAGATGTGAGGTAGTGGCCACAGAATGCAGGCATCTGTGCTCTCCCTGAGGCATCTTGTGGGCCACTGTGAGATACAGGAAGCTGGACTATTTGGGCCTTTGGCCTGATCCAGTAGGGCTGTTCCTATGCAGAGGCGTTTCTACAGGGATGGCAAAGCTCTAAGTTTTGCAAGAAGCCTTACCCTGTCGTGTAAATCCCTCCTCTCCCTTGCTGCTGTAGCCAGTAAGCAACGCCAAGATTGGCTAAAACGGTGCAGGAGAGGAGTAATCTCCACTGCAAGGTAAGGCTTCTTGCAAAACTTAGAGCTTTGCCATCCCTGTAGAAACGCCACTGTTCCTATGTTCTTATGTTTGTTGTTTAAGGGTCATGTTCCTACAGGATCCATTGCAAACCCAGCCACTTTGTAGCCAACACTACTCCCACACATGGAAACTGACACATCTCTGCATTTGTAAATACATTATCTTGGGCCTGGGTTTATCCAGCCCAGAATCAAAAACCAAACTGGGGAAATGTATATTCGGTACTGGACATATAAGGGCAGGCCAATATACAAGGATGCAGCAAACAGCCATTTGGGGGGTGTTGACTGCAGAGGCCTGGAAGAGGATCACAGCAACCATGGAAGCACTTCTCCCTGCCCCTTTAAGGGGCGAGAGGGGGGAGGCAGTATCATGATCCCCAGGAGTCCCGCAGGGGGGTCCTGGGGGTATGGGAGCCCTCCGCAAAGCTCCCCGTGCCTCCAAACACGTTTTTAAAAAGGAAAAAGAAATCAAATTTTCATTGCAAAACCAGAAGTGCCAGATTTTTTAAAACATGTTTGGACGCATGGGGAGCCCTGCAGAGGGCTCCCCAGACCTCCAGAACCCCCCAGGACTCCAGCACTAGAGGCTGGTAAATGTTTAAAATAACCCTCCCATCTCCAGGAGCAGCACGACCCGGGGGGGGGCGTTGCTGCTGTAGTCCCGCCCACACACAGGACTTCGGTGACTCCCTCCTCCCATGGAGGACGATACCTTAGCCCAGGTTGAATACGTCCCCTTTGAATTTATGCCAGCGAAAGAACTGGCACAGGTCCAAGTAGGCCCACTGGGTAGAGGCAGAGGAAGTGAATTAAAAAGTGTTTTGCTTACCTCTGATTTGCCGCCTGGTCCCCTACCAGTCCATAGTACCATCTCCTCTGTTACATGTAGCAGAGGCTGCACAAGTGTACCTGCATACTCTGAGGTGGCCCAGGAAAGGGTTTGGTTGGTGGTTGTGGGTGGAGGATAGTTGAAAATGATTATGTTTGGACTGGCACAGATTCAGAGCACAGTCCTAACCTGGAGTTAGGCCGGCACAGTTAGGCCAGCAAAGTTTGGTCGGCACAAGGGACACCTTAAAGTATGTTTAGACCAACCTCGGAGTCAGAGAGGCCAGCACAGAGACATGTGCAGTGGTGGCATCTAAATGATTTAAGAACAGGAACTCACTTTGATTGGCACATGTCGGGACCCGCCCATTGGAAGTGACATCATAAGTCAGAGGCTGGCAGAGCCCAGGTCTACCCACGGATGGTTCCTATGGGTAGACCTGGGTTCCGGAGGCTGGCGAAGCCCAGGTCTACCCGCGGCTGGTTCCTAGCCAGTGATGACGTCAGCGACGAGTGGGTGGAGCCAGCCGGTTCTGTACAGCGCCTGGCGCCTACAGAACAGAAAGCGAAGAATACCCCCCATCCCAATTGCAGCTCCAATAGTGATGGGGACAGTCTCCCAAAGAAGCCTCACACCCAGAGCGCCAGTGAAATGCTCTGGACTGGAGAGACAGCGGCAAAAACCTTTCCTTGGTCTTCGTGGCTAGGCGAGGTGGAGTTATTCAAAATTGCCAGGGAAGTTGAAAATTGGCACGGGGGCAGCAGCCTCGAAGCCGAGGCTGGCTGAGCAGAATGAGGCAGGAACCTGTGGAAGGGGCTGAGGGGCGGCACCACTCCGGATGGCACCCTTGGGCGCTTCCCCACACCAAAGCCCGCTTACGCCTGGCACGTCAGGAGGGCAGCTTCAAAAAGTCCCGGCTCCCCTCCGTCCCCTCCAGGGCCCCCCTCGATTCGCCATTACACCCCCAGGATGCCCCTTCTCCCCAGTGGGCTGCAGACTCACCAGAGCGGCTGCTGACTCCACGTGTGTGGCTGGAGGGAGCGAAGAAGGGGGCTGTGCAGGACGGGACTTCCCCACTGCAGCCCTTCCCCCTTCGCCCCCCTAGGAATCTGGAGTGGCTACCTTTAACCCTCTGAGTGCCGGCCAACCAAGAAGAAAAGCTCTTTGCAGAGGAATCAGGAGTGGGGAGGAGGGAGAGTGAAGTGGGCGGAGTCAGCCCTAATTTTAACTAGTGGAACTGAGTTCCCCCGCGTTCCCCCTGCATGACATCACTGGACGTGCGCCTTTCTCCCTGACTCCCAGAGTGGTCCAAAAGCGCTTTCTGGTGGCCCTTGTGCTGGCCAAACTTTGCTGGCCTAACTGTGCCGGCCTAACTCCAGGTTAGGATTACGCTCTTAGTGATGGAAAGGGAGAGAGTCAGGCTGCCAGCTGGCCTGGGTTTCCTCTGCCTGAGATGACCCAATGGGAGGGAAGATCTGGTGGACGGTTTAAAACAGGCACTGAAGAATGGTGTTTTAGGAGAAAGGAAAAGTTGTTCAAAGTTGTAGGAAAGGAAGAGAAACTACCAATTCTATCAGGCTGCCATGCCTTTCTGTATTTATCATTTCTGTATTTATCATTAACTGAGATTTGAAATTACGGTACATTTTATACATGCAAGATGATATTTGTATCACATATTTTCAGTATTGATCTCATTTAGTGAAATTGCTTTTTGTCCAGTTTCCTTATTCAATTTCAGAGATCCTGAAATGGGTACAACTTGAACAAATATTGCAGAATTGTTCAAAGGAAGCATATATGATTACTGAGATCATCTAGGTTTGTCTGGCTGCTTGGCAAATGCAAAACAGAACAATTACAAAACAATAGCATTGTATGTATAAGAATGACAGAAATCAAAAAAACATTTTTTTTCACTCAACAACAAAGACTTATCTGCTATGAAACCGAAGTAATTCTCTCTGTCAAAATTGTAGCATCGTTGAAATCTCTCCAGATGCTTCTAAAGATTTTTAAGAGTTTGCAATATAAAAGATTGGTTCAGCTGTAGAATCAGAGCCTCAACCACAAGAGGTTGTGTGGAGCATTCCAGTAGTGTAGCTAAACTGGATAAGCTGGGTACATCACACACACACCCCATGATGGAGTGGTGGTTTTCTGCCATCTCCACGGGGGAAAGGAGGTGACAGAACTTGCCTCTATCATATGGCAGATGCCACAAAATTGGCCATCCCCCATCTACGAACAGCTCCAAACGGAGCTGTTTTTGCAACAGGATCATGCATGCTCTGGGGTGGGGGGCAACAACACAAGCAGGGGGTCCAACGGTGCTCTACACTGTCACCCAGTTCTGGGCACCACTGGGGCTGGCAGGACAACTAAAGTATTTCCAAATCCACCAAGATATGGGCCAGCTTCCCAAAAAAAGATTTATTTATTTATTTATTTATTTATTTATTTATTTATTTATTTATTT
>JAJKFI010000007.1:27379435-27404812 GCA_029204185.1 Lerista edwardsae
TAATAATAATAATAATAATAATAATAATAATAATAATAATAATAATAATACATGTATTTATATACCGCCTTTCTTAAGATCACTAGATTTCTCTAGTGACTGTAACTCAAGGCGGTTTACATGGGCAGACTTTATTCATAAACCCAAAGGTTTTTACAATTTACAGAATGTTCTATCTTTCAAGAACTACACACATTCAGATCTTCCTTTCTGGATTTAGCCCACTTTCTTTAGCCACCCGTCTATCTTCTGCTGGCTGACGCTTCCCTGCTCTCACCAGAGACGCAGCTGACTTTCAGCACACTCCTCCTCCCACGAGGCAGCTGAAGCTCAGCTTCTAATCAGCCGCAGTTGCAAGGTCTGCCGCTCACAGAGACTTCCGGCAGTCCCGAGCTCATGACCTTGAGATCTTCAGCTGTATCTTCGGGCAAACGGAGGCATTAACCCTCTCGGCTAAATCTTCTGACACAGAGTTACCATTTTCAGTGGCAACCCTGTGTCTGGGTCAATATTGAAAAGTGGACTGCCTAATGTAGCGAGAAACCAAACCACACCAATGTGTTCTCATATGTTCTGGTCTGTTTTATACACATCTGCCGGGAAATTGGCTCAGACTAAATGGGGATCGCCTAGGTTGGACTCACCATCTCTGTAAAGCTGGTTTTATATACTTGAGAAACAAAGAAGAGACAAGAATCCTAATTTTTATACTGTGTTCTGTCAGAAACCAAACAAAAGCTTTCAATTTACGCTTCAACAGTAAGGGATTGTTTGTGGCAAAGAAACTATAGGGAGGGTTTTTTTAACAAAAAAATTTCCCATTACCTCTACATTTCAGTGCTCCTAATATGGCAAACACATTTTGCAAACTATAGCCATATTTTGGGATCAAAAGGAAAGTCATATATGCCGCCACATTGAAAAGGGGGATTAAATAATAAGGCCCATCCAAAGAAGTCTCTCGTTTTTATGCATTTCTATATTTTCTGGTTTTGTTAATCAGAAGCAGATGAACCTCTGTTTTCAAGAGTGTTACTGACATGACTTGTATCGAGAAGTATGATGTTTCCAGCCATTTTTTTCAACTTAAAGAGGAATGGTTACATTTGAATAAGCAACAAAACATGTGGATGTTTGTCTGAATCGAAATGAACTTCTGAACCTTGTGCATTCACAAGCCAGTCCTAATCATAGCCAAATTCACCAACATCTGCTTTTTCATCTTGGGCAATTTATGCTGAAAATCCTAGAATCTCATCATCCCAGCGTCAGGGGGAGGGAACGTGGCAGAAATGGAACTGGATATGCAAAGCTCTTTGCAATTTTTGCCTCTGATCTTCCAAAAAGAAAAAAAAAGAGTTATTGTCAGCAGGTTTGGGCAGCAGCAAAGTTGTAGATCTCTCCTGTGTGGCTACATGGAATAATCATTCTTATGATACGCCTTGCAAGTACATTATCTCATCAGGCATTGTGTATTTTTCTAACACATGATTTAATAAACTCCATGAACTAGCACTTCCCAGTCTTTGTGGGGGGGGGCTATGATTCCCCCCCCCCACTGCAAATACAGGGTGTGGCTCCTGGAAGTGTCTGGTGACATCATTGCCAATTACTAGCCAGACATCATTGCCAATTACTACCTGGTTCGGAGATCTCAACGTGATGCTGTGAAGAGCTCAGTGTAGGCAAGAAGGCCTTCCCCATTGTGTGGAAATGGCTAGCCAGAGCTCAGCTGAACAAACCAAGCCTCTTACCATCCTTTGCAGTATCACATTGCAGTTTCGCTGTGAGCCGGTGGACGGCCTCAAGGCAACCCAAGTGCCTCAAGGAAACCCAAGGCGTCGCAGCACACAGTTTGGGGACCCTCTCCCTAGATCCGTGGTGGTTGTGACCCACCAGCCTGGGAAGAACTCGTCCTTGTCCTTTTAAGGGGCGGGGCGAGGGGGAAAGGCAGCAGTGCACTCTCCAGGTTCGCACTGCTGCAGGGGCAGAGGGTCGTAGAGTCGGCGCTACAATGTGCCTAAGATTGTGTCCATAGTCAACAACTAACAGAAAAAAAATGGGGGGAAAATGACTGACTGACATTGGATAGTAGGTACAAGTTTCAGCCTGAGACCAGAATATACGTATTAATGCAATATGGATAATGTCCCTAACACTGCTGTTTTCCGATGGCACTATTTTGGACAGCTGTAGTTGGTTGTAATGATTCATTAAATTTTTCAGAATTGTTCCCAGTGTCTCAATGACAGCGCAATCCTAACCTGAAGTTAGGCCAGCACAGTTAGGCCAGCAAAGCTTGGCCATCACACTGTAAAGTATACTTGGACCACTCTCGGAGTCAGAGAGGCCAGCACACAGACGTGCGCCACCCTCCCTGATTCCAAGTGTGGGCCAAACACACTTTAGGGTGGCCCCTGTGCCAGCCAAACTTTGCTGGCCTAACTGTGCCGGCCTAACTCCATGTTGGGCACCCTTTGGGGTGCCCGCCTTACCTGCCACGACAGTGGTCCAATTGGGGGCTGTCTGCCCCTCCGATTGCCCAGCCTCCACCGTCGCTGCCGCCCCTGCAACCTCAGAGCCTCCACAGGGCGAGCCAGAGGCAGTGGCGAGTGCGGCCGGCTCGCCAGTACACCTCCGCGAATGCCCAGGCCCTCCTCATGTTGCGCCCAATGACGTGAGCAGCGCAATGGCTGGAGGAAGGCCCCAGTGGCACGCATACTTCTTGGGGCGGCTACAGCAGTGCCAGGCTGCCCTCCCCCAAGCCAGTTAGCGCTACAGGTGGGGGAGATCAGGGCTTCCCTGCGGCCCAGGGAGACCATGGCAGGGCCCAGATCCAACCCTTGCAGCAGGGTGGGACCAGGCAGAGGACCAGGATGGCCCCAGAGCCATCCACGGAGACGCGGACCCCGCCCCCAGGCAACATGACAGACCTGGGGGCGGGACAACTATCCGGCATCCGGGATTGGACCCAGCCCCTGCCACTCTCCTAGGATGGGCTGACAGCTCGTTACAGGGGAAGGGGCGGGAGAAGGAGGAGGCCATGGGAGGGGCAGGAAAAAGCCTTATAAAACCCCAGCATGCCGATGATGAGGCGCAGCATGGCTTGGGCCAGTGATTGCTGCGAGCTGTCAGCCTACCTTCACCTTGAGCCAGGGCAGAGAGCCGGGTCAGGGTGGAGCAGCCCCCGGCCTCCAACTCCAACTCCGAAGCCAAGCCACCGAGGCACACGCTAAGCCAGAAGGAGCGCTTGGCGTTAGGACGCCGGGGCCGAAAGGCCAGAGTTTCCCCGGGGGGGCAGCCCCCATAGACGTGCCCTGGACACTCCAGGTTAGGATTGAGCTCTGAGAGTTGTTGTTGTTGTTGTTGCAGGTCTTGTGCACAAACCACCAGCTGTTGGTGCCTGCATTTGGCCCACTGGATATTGGGTCCTTCCCAGACACTTCGGAAACGTTTTGTAATAGGTGCACTGTTCCATGGAAGGGGGTTTTCTGTACGTAGACAGTGTGCAGTGATTTCATTTACAGCTAGGATGTTCAAAATGTTTTGGCTACTGCTGTAGCCTCCAATAGGGCACCACCAGTGGTAAAATTCAGCCAGTTCTCACCAGTTCTGCAGAACCTGTTGTTAATTTTAGTTTGGGAGAGGGAAGAAAGGCAGCGGCCGCCCTGAAGGACATAGAACCGGTTGTTAATTTATTTGAATCCCACCACTGGGCACCACCCAGTGATGTCATGTGGCCAGGACACTCCGGAACACTGTCCCGGTTGTTCCGTGTAAGGGCTGGCCCCACCCACTGCAGTCGTCGCTGCCGCGCGCCCATGCAATATGCGAATGGGGCTGGCAGTGACGAGACGCCATGCGCTGTTTCACCCGCCCGCCCACCCTCCCCTGCGCTAGGTTCGCTCCAAAATGGAGCTATTCCAGGCGCAGGGAGGCGTGGCCGGGCTCCGCAGAGGGGCGGGGAACTGCCAATCAAACGTGCGTCCCGGTGGCTACTTCCTGCGTTCCGGATGTTAGTGCAGGTAGATCCCACCACTGGCACCACCCCATAGGGCTATAGCATGCATTGAGTGCTCCTGGATATCTTCCTCCTTGGCTGACATACTCGTCCCTTCCTGCTATTGGGAATGCGGGAGTGAGCAGAGAAGAAATATGGCAGAAAGAATAGAATAGAATAGAAAATTTATTTGTCATTGTACACGTGTACACATGTGCAACGCAATTAGGTGCTTTTGCATGGTAAAAACAGCACAATACACTACAACAAAAACAAAAACATCACATACAATCCCACTTTGCTTAAACTCTACTCAACGTGTCGCTATACCACCGCATGTAGTCTAGACACTGCTCTGGGATAAAAACTGTGTTTTAATCTGTTCGTTTTTGTTCTAATCACCCTGTATCTTCTGCCTGATGGCAGTAGTTCAAAAACTGATGACCAGGATGTGATGGATCTTTCAGAATTTTGGAAGTCTTCTTCCGACAACCTGAGCTATAAAGCTCCTCCAAGGAAGGGAGGGGACAGCCAATGATCTTCTGAGCAGTGTCAATAACCCTCTGGAGTGCCTTTCTCTCTGCCACTGAACAACTCACAAACCAAACACAAAAGCACAAAGTAGTTACAGTTAATTGTACATTGGTTCAAAATACAGTTGTAAACAGACACACACACACACACACACACACACACACACACACACACACTACCAGTTGTTTGGTACAGGTTGTTTGCCAAACTTGCTGTTATATTGGAACTACATTACCCACAGCCAACCACCAAACAAGGAGTAGTTTGTGTTCAGAAATAGTTCCCCAAACAAAACTGTACATTTTTCATCATAAGACTTTTTTTTTTCCTTAGGTTGATGCCAGATCCAGTGTGCCTTAAATAAAAAGACTTGCACCGTAGTTTAGGGTGAAATTAGTCATAAGAGCCCCGTGATCTGTCTGGTATTCAACACTGAGGAAATTAAGGAAATGGAAATTTCATCAAAGAGAGAAGAGTCAGTTCAGTGTTGTCCATCTATTTTATATGCATGCAGAAACCTGGAGCAACTTGCATATGAGCGCAGTCTTGCTCTGCGGCATGGATCACTCATTGTGACCACCATCAGAACACACTCAAAAGAGAATCTTCCTTTTTTTTATGTGAAATGATCTTGAGTCATATGTATTATGCAAGCTGAATGTCAAATACATATCTCAGGGTGCCATCCATGGAAGGGCGTTGCGCCAATTCTATGTGATAGCGTTGGAGAAACATCACTAGCACCTATGCAGGGCACTGCCGAGCACCCCCGCATTGGGGCTAGACAGTGGTGTCATCTAAATGATTTAAGAACAGGTACTCACTTTTGATTGGCACGTGTCGGGACCCACCCGCCGGAAGTGACGTCATAAGCCAGAAGTGATGTCGTGGCGGGAAGTGACATGAAAAAAGCCCTTTTGGAGGCCTCAGATGATTTTAAACTGACCCAACAGTTGCAACAGTATTCCACAGCACCCCCAGAACATGTGAAGGAGGCCTGGCATCATGTTAAAACCCCAGAGCAGCTCATTTTTCAGTGGCAAGGCAAGGCAAGGCTCTGCTTGCTGCCTGCCTGCCTGCCTGCCTGCCTGGCTCTGAGAACATGCAGGCAACTCAAACATGCAGGAAATTCAAACGTTGCAGAGGGCGGAGTCGACGAGTGGGTGGGTGAATGGGCGGGGCCAGCTGTAATCCTAGAAACCGGTACTTGCGTACCCCCGCGTACCCCCTGCATGACATCACTGGCGCTAGAGCTCTTGGGCTGACACTAGCATCGGTCCAGGAGCGCTGGTGCCGAACTGCTGTTGCAGCAGCTGAACTCAGCTGGTACAAGGGCAGGAGGGCAGTTCTGGGCAGGGGGTGGGCAGGCCCTTGGGCGGGCCGACCCAGGGGAGGGGGCAGGGTTGGGATGCAGCCAGTAGCAGGTGCAGATCCGAGGAAACGCATGGGAGGCTGTTGCATTGGTGCTACATCCATTTGTGGATTGCTCCCTGAGTGTCATCAAATTAGTCACTGTATTCTGTATGGTCTAGTATGGGAGGAGGTTTATTATGGGGTTGACGGGATGAGCTCTCACACTGGGTGGCGCAAGCACTAGTGATGTGACTGGATCTGCAGCAGGTATTTAGCTGACACATACTCAAGAAGCTCCCTGTTGGGTTTTCAAGCCTGGGAGGGAAGATAGGATTTGGCGGAGGAGGACTCCATCGGTTCCACCTCCCTCCTGGACCTGTCCCACCCATCCCCGTTTTGCTGTTTACTTGGGCAGGCTTTTCTCAACCCCATGTAGAGGTTGTTACAATCACAGTTTCTGTCTTTCAAGAATGCTACAGTCCAGGTGGTCTCCTTCACAATCCAGGTGCTCACGCTCCCTTGCATAGCTTGACAGGCAACTCCACTCTCACTGGAAGGGTCGTCATCTCCACTCCTCTCACCAGCTGGAGAGACTCATCTCTTTCACCTGCGTTTATCGGCAGTTCAAGGTTGCTTCCAGCTGACTCGAACTGCTGTCCCAGGTGATCTTCAGGCTTCAGAGGCGGCAGCTCTTCCACCTGGCCAGACCCTCCTGCCCCCAATGGGCACTCGTGTTGGGACCCACTGGAAGCGATGTCATTTTAACCTGGAAGTGATGTCATGGCTGGAAGTGATGTCATCAAGCAGGAAGTGCCATCATTGTGACATAATAAAATGACACTCCTGGAGAATGCAAACTAAACTGGCATTCTTGGACTGCAGCAACTGCGCAACCATGAAACATCCCTAACAAAAATCAAGAGTAAGGAATATAGCAAGAGTAAGGCCTGCAGTTTCCAAGATGGCTGCTCCCAGCTTTCTGCTACCCACCTGACATCAGGTCGTGACCCACCAAGTGAGTCCCGACTCCCATAACACTGGACTAGACTCAACTGCACAGGATTAGTTTGGGTAAGGGAGCTAATACTGAATGGGAAGCCAGGTCTGAACAGGAATCCAAGCATAGCTTATGATTTGCTTAATTTACTCCAACTGTCTGCTGTTAATAAGTCCACACGCAAGGCAGTTTTCAGTACCATGCTCCTAGTTCCCAGCTAATTCTGGATCGGAAACAGCATGAACTTGCCCTTATAGAAGACCTTGACATGATCCAGCAGGGATCACGGCCCTGGAGAAATCACTAGAACCGTGGTTCCCAAACTGTGGGCCTGGACCCACCGGTGGGTCACAAGCCAATTTCGAGCTGTGTGGTTTGCAAAGCATAAGGTGGGTCGCAAAGCACCCAGAGCAGCCATATTGAAAATATGGGAAGATGGGATGCTGCAAACGGGGAGAGCTGTGTGGTTGCTTTGCTTGTGTCAAGGTTATAAATTGACTTTTTTTTTTCTTTCTGATGCAGTTTGCTATTGGAAAATGGCTGAGAAATTACCCAACTGATTGCTGAATTCTTAGGAAAACACCAGGCTCTGGAGTCAGATTTTCATTCAAAAAAAGTGGGTCCCAGTGCTAAAACATTTGAGAACCACTGCACAAAATTCTAACACAAAATCTTGAAATCTGAGAACCTCATCTGGTTCAAAGGATCCCCTCCAGATCTTCCTGCATCACCTCCCAAACCCCAGGCTTGGAAATGACTCAAAATGAGGGAACCATGTTTTCTATATAACTCCAAAGTGTACTATCTGCCAAAATCAGAATTCTCTATTTTGACTGTTAAATCATTTCAAAGAAAATGCCGCCATTTCCTTTTGTTAAACAGAAATTTCAGTGATTGCATCTAATGCCTTGGATAGTTACGTTGCTCTTTCCCCATATCAGCCCTTTCGAAACATGCAGTTTAGAAATGTATTTGTAAAAAAATTGCCTTTCCTTTGGAAATAATTGTGGAGTTGCATTTTGAGTCTAAGCATAACGATCGCTGAATGTATAACTAATTAAAGCAAAAACAAAAGAAATATCAAAATGGGTATCAAAGCTCAAATTTCAATCTGCCCTGAGCCCTTGGGTCCCAAATGTGATCAATCATTTCTGACACGAAGCCGAATCATGACCGTTCCCAGATTAGGGAGGGCTTGGTGATGACCTCCTGCACTCAGTGGCTATTCTCAGGCTCAAGTACCAGGTGGGGAGCTGGAAAGTCGAGAGAAAAAAATCCCCAGGAATCTTTCCATCAACCCGATCCCTCTCAGATCCACAGTGGTCATTTCAAGTACGAAATGTCCGATGGGTGCATGCCAGCGGGCAGTGGCATAACTACAGGGGGTACAGCACAGTAAGTTTTGCAGGCGCCACAATGCACCATGTAGTAATCCCCTCCCACATGCCAACAGAACAATTCTGGGCAGTGACGGCAGCAGATGGCTGCCCAGAATGGCTCCAACAGCAAGTGGGAGAGTCTGGTTACATGGCGCATTGCAGCATCTGCAATACTTACTGTGACCCCCCACGTGTAGCTACGCTACTGCCAGTGGGTATGTAGCATGTAAGGACACTCTATTACATAGCTCTATGTCTTGCTGGAAGGAGGCATTGAATGGTGAACCACAAGGCTCTGTTTTGGATGTTACTCAAGTATTTGCATCCGGGATGATTAACGGCGCAATCCTAACCTGGAGTCAGGCCAGCACAGTTAGGCCAGCAAAGTTTGACCACTGTAAAGCAGATTTGGACCACTCTCAGAGTTAGGGAGGATGGCGCACGTCTGTGTGCTGGCCTCTTTGACTCCGAGAGTGGTCCAAAGATACTTTATGGTGTCACTTGTGCCAGTCACGCTTTGAGGCCTAACAGTGCCAGCCTAACTCCAGGTTAGAATTGCGCTCTGATTCCCGGTGAAACAGACCCCAGTCATTGTCAGCGCTGGAGATTTACTTCTGGGTTTTCTGCAGCCCAGTTATTTTTGTCCCACTTTAACTGGGCAACAAACAAACTCTCCCTGGGTAACAAACCCCATGTTGTCTATGCTAAGCTTCATATCCCGGCACTAACCCTAGCTCTATTATAGCATTTAAAAATCTATACTTCCATAGATTTGTGTATTTCCCTCAAATGGGGAGGCTGGTTAGAAAGAGATTGAAAGGTGTTTTGTTGTTGTTGTTTAAGTCCAATCTCTGTATGGAGCTATTTAGAACAACAGTAAGTAAAGGCAGTGGCATTGTTAGGGGGCTGCTGGGGGTGGGGGCTGCACAAGGGGATGTGCACAGGGGTCATGACACCACCAGGGGCCAAAATTGCTCAAATCGTGGTTGTAAGATAATACAATCATGTATATACTGTTGGATGTGGAATTTCACCCATAATTTAAAAGAAAAAAATGGAGTGTGATATCTTCATTCTATCAGAAGTAATGGCCAAGAACCTAAAAACCAAAAATAAAACTTTTAATGTAAAAATTGTGATTTTTTTTTAAACTTGCAGTTTTACAGAATGACACCATCATGTTATATTCTGTTGGATGTGGAATTTCACAAGGAACTCAATGAAAAAAAATGTAGTGTCATATTTTTATTCTATAAAAAGCTATGGCCAAAAAACCAAAATCTGAAAATACAATTTTTTAATGTAAAAATCGTGATTTATTTTTTTTAAAAAAATCATTACTATGAGTCAGTTCTCATTTCCATATATCAGAGCTAATACTAGAACTCTTATTGAATTGTGTGTGTCATCAAATTGGCTACGGGTTTTTTGTCGGTTACTAATATGTTGGGTGACCTATATACTGTAGTTAAATAAAGTTGATGGGGGTAACACCAACCCTAGAGATAACACTGCATTTAGGTTGTGCATATGGTATTGTAATTTATTCTGTATGATTTGGGAGGAGGAGCTCCATCATGGGAGGGGGGTGACGCACTGACCTCCCGCACCGGGTGACACAAACTGTAGTGATGCCACTGAGTAAAGCCCCAGTGGAAGTGTGCTGTATACTGCAAAGAAAGAAGGGTTCGACTGGGTTTAGGAACGTGCCGGCTTGGCTAAGTTAGAGAAGCTATAAAGGGCAAGAAAGCTTTCTTCTGTAAATGGAAGTCTTGCCCTAATGAGAATAAAAAGGAACACAAACTCTGGCTAAAGAAATATAAGAGGGTGATATGGGAGGCCAAGAAAGACTTTGAGCAACTCATAGCTAGCAACATAAAGAGGAATAATAAAAGCTTCTTCAAATGTATTAAAAGCAGGAAACGTGCCAGAGAAGCAGTTGGCCCACAGGGCGGTGACAGAGGGAATGGGGAGATAGAAGGGAACTTGGAGATTGCAGAGAAATAAAGGGTGCAATCCTAACCTGGAGTTAGGCTGGCACAAGTCCCTTGTGCTGCCCTGGAGTGTTGCAAACCATAAAGTACATTTGGACCACTCTTGGAGTCAGGGAGGATGGCACATGTCCATATGCCAGCCTCCCTAACTCCAAGAGTGATGCAAACATGCTTTATGGCACATTTTCAACACTCCTAGGCTGGCACAAGGGATTTGTGCCAGCCTAACTCCAGGTTAAGAACATAAGAACATAAGAAGAGCCCTGCTGGATCAGGCCAAAGGCCCATCTAGTCCAGCTTCCTGTATCTCACAGCGGCCCACCAGGTGCCCCAGGGAGGCATGAGACAACAAGATGCTTGCACCCTGTTGCCCCTCCCTTGCACCCGGTACTCTGAAGTAGCCCACCACCAATGTAAGGAGGTTGCACAATCCATCATTGCCTATAGCCCACAATGGACCCTTCCTCCAGAAATCCATCCAATCCCCTCTTAAAGGCACCAAGACCAGATGCCATCATCACCTCCTGTGGCAAAGAGTTCCACAGATCAACCACCCGCTGGGTAAAAAAGTACTTCCTTTTATCTGTTTTAACTCTCCCAACCCTCAGTTTTAGTGGATGCCCCCTGTTTCTGGTGTTTTGGAAAAGAACATCGCTTTATCGACTCCATCCCTTCCATGCATAATTTTGTATGTCTCAATCATGTCCCCCTTCAGGAGCCTTTTTTCTAGACTGAAGAAACTCAGCAGCCAACAGCCCAATCCTAACCTGTGCTGGAATAGGCAGGCTGGCTCACACGTGCTGCATCCTAACATGCAGCATGTTAGGAGATAGCAGCAATTGTACTGGAACACACTTTTTAAAATGATTCTTTATCAGAACCCACCTAGCATTATGAGAGTTTTAAAAAAAGATCTAGAAAGAAATTTTTTATGTATTTATTTACAAGTAATAATAAACCAGAAAAAAAGATGCTCAGTCATGTAAAACGTAAAGGTTTCCCCACGACCGAATGGTCCAGTTGTGACCGACTGTAGGGAGTGGTGCTCATCTCCATTTCAAAGCCTGTAGAGCCAGCGTTTGTCCAAGGACAAGCTTCCATGGTCATGTGGCCAGCATGACTATACGCCATAGCGCACGGAACACCATTACCTTCCCACCAAAGTGGTACCTATTTATCTACTTGCATTTTTAGGTGCTTTCGAACTGCTAGGTTGGCAGGAGTTGGGACAAGCAACGGGAGCTCACTCCATTGTGTAGTCTTGAGCCCAGCAGCAGCGGTTTAACCCACAGTGCCACCACATCCCAAACATATATCTCCCTATATTTTATTGGGAAGCTTGGAAAGTTGCTGGAGCTCTTTGCTGGGCAATTAGCAGCTATCTGGTTTTTGACTAGCCTCAGGGCTTGAGGCAGTAGTTATCTGATCTTTCCATTATCCATATTGTCATTGGAGATTCTGTTCCATGACCCACCCAAAATTGGGCCATGACCCAGCAATGGGTCCTGACTCACAATTTGAGAACTGCAGGTTTCGATCACTCTACTAGTCAGGCCTCACTTGGGTCTAGTTTTTGGGACCATGGTTTAAAAAAAGATGTTGATAAGCCTGAAGGGCAACGAAGATGGTTGCGGTGTGTATGTGTCTAGAATCCAAGTCCTGTGTGGAGCTCTTAAAAAACCTGGCCTGGCGAAGAGAAGGCTAAGAAGAGTTAAGATAATTATCTTCAAGAATCTGAAAGTTCGTCATCTGGAAAGAGGAAGGAGCTTACTTTCAGAGGTTCCTGAGTGCAGGATTGGAACCAGTGGATTGAAGGCATGGATGTAGTTTTAGGCTAGAAGAAAAGAATTTCCTAATTGTAAAGCCTCTCTAACACAAGAGAATTCTCCTTTGCTAGCAGAACCCATTTGTCAGGAATGGTTGCCTACTCTGAGCAAGAGTTGGACTAGATTATATCTAAGGACACTTCCAACTCTAGTATTCTATAATCCTGACAGCCTATTCTTCTGCCACCCCACCAATATAGCCACATTGGAGCGCTGGATCTTGCTAGTAGGGGAGCAGCCATGGAAGTTTCCTCCATGTGAGAGAATGTTTGTTCCCTTGCCTGGAGGGTAAGAAATGGCACTGAGGGGTCTACTCAGTGGTGGTCCTGCCATTGTGCTGGGGGGCATCTGTGACCCTCTGGGAGTTGTCCGAAGCTTCCAGAGGCCAATTAACAATATTTCTGTTTTTTGTCAGAAAACCAGAAGCATTGTTCAAAAGCTGTCCAAAAGCATTAGGATGCTTTTGGAGGGCAGTGGGATGTTCATGCAAGGCTCCATACCACTAGATGAGTCGTAGGTGGCAGCCTGCTGTCCTGACCCCAGGCAGCAAATGAGCCAGTCCGCAACTAGCGGCACAATCCTAGCCTGGAGTTAGGCCGGCACAGTTTGGCCAGCACAAGGGCCACCAATGTTGTTTGGACCACTCTCGGAGTCAGAGAGGCCAGCACAGAGACATGCGCCATCCTCCCTGACTTCAAGAGTGGTGCAAATGGGTCTTACGGTGGTGCTTGTGCCAGCCAAACTTTGCTGACCTAACTGTGCTGGCCTAACTCCAGGTTAGGATTTCGCCCTAGGTCTCCTTAGACCTGTGTTAGCGAAATTGCTGATGCAGGACCTTGTGTACCTGGGCCACAGATTCAGGTCCAGGAAGGAGGTTTGAATTCAGCGACCGCCACTACCACCAAACCCAATGCTTCCTGGAATTATTCTGCCAACCCCTGCTTCCATTGCGCCATCACCCCTGACCTTACGCTAGTTCCACCAACTTCATAGCCCAATAGGACTGGGTGGAAAATTACCTATTTCATGTTAGTTTCAATGTATTTGTAGAGGATAAACTATTTAGATTGCCATGGATGCTCATCCGGAGTGATAGCCTAAAATACGTATCAATCATTTATACAGAGTTTAAGTTGACTAACTAGCTGCCTGCTGGGTAGTTAGGGGATGCTGAAGCAGTTAATTTTCCTCACATTCATGCTCAAATTTTTATAGGATTAACAATCCCTTTAAATACCAGTTAGATTTAGCTGTAATAAGTACGTTGATGTGGATACAATAGGACATTCCTGAGGGGGATGCAATTTTTTAAAAGAATTTCCATATTTACTACAATAAATGTTATGCCAGGAATTTTTATGGCTAACAGAAACAGAGGATATACTACACCCACAGCTAGAAAACCGTTCCAGTACAAAGCATATCTAATATATAGCTTCCCAAATACACCGTCTATCCCTCGAAAAGTTGTAAATTACAGTTGCAAATGAGGCCACAAACAAAATGTTGCTCAAGGCATGAATCATAAATTCAAACAATAATCATCTCATATATGAGGCTCAACTACTTTGTTTACTTATCATACCCTGCTTCCTAAACATGTAGATGAAAGTAGGTCAAGTAAATTTAGCATCTTTTTCTCATGAAATATGTTATGATATTGGGTGGCACAGCCTAATTTACAATTACACAAATCCTTTGAATATTAAATTGTGTTTTCACTGTGCTGTGTCATTACCCATATTGACATTTTACCTCACGATGATACAGTATCATCGAAAGCTGTGGAAACACGCATTTATCAAAACAGCAGCCTGCAGCGTAAAATTTGGAGGAGGGGGAGTGAGATCTGAAAAGATTATTAAATGGCATTGAATTTGAATGATGTTCGTTAAACCAGACTTATGGAGGGAGGAACAGGATTTTCTTTTGAAATTTCTCCTGTACTTATATTGTACACAGCTAATATTGTTCCAGTCAAGGAATTTCTGTCAGAAAGGATTCTTGCATCTGCTGCTACGGTTTGCTCAGGACCTTACTGGGTGGGGGGAAGGGCAGAGTTTGTTTGTGAGGGGAGCAGAATGGCGGCAGTTTCTACTGGTTTCTACTGGTTTTCTACTGGCGGCCCAACACAGGGTGACTCAGCTCTGCACCTACTCAAACACAAGCACAGAAAAGACCCATTGCTGGTGGCTCCCTTCCATTGCTGGTGGCAGATGCTCCCTTCCCCTGAGGAGAACTCCAGTAGTAACCTGGCAGGGCCAGCATCAGCATTTGCCATTTTGGCGCCACTGGAGCCCTGGGCACTACCAGGCTCCCTTCCCCTGAGGAGAACTCCAGAGGTAACCCAGCAGGGCCAGCGTCCATCAGCCGCCATTTTGTCACTGCTGGAGCCCTGGGCACTGCCAGGCTCAGAATTGGGCTGCCCTTCTTATTAACTCATTTCTAAGTAATCTTAAGAACATAAGAAGAGCCCTGCTGGATCAGGCCAAGGGCCCATCTAGTCCAGCTTCCTGTATCTCACAGTGGCCCACCAGGTGCCTAAGGGACATCAAGATGCTTGCATCCTGTTGCCACTCCCTTGCACCTGGCATTCTGAAGTAGCCTACTTCTAACATAAGGAGGTTGCACAACCCATCATGGCCTATAATCCACAATGGGCTTTTCCTCCAGAAATCTGTCCAATCCCCTTTTAGCAGCACCTAGGCCAGACACCATCACCACTTCCTGTGGTAAGGAGTTCCACAACTTAATTACATTCTGGGTAAAAAAAAGTATTTCCGTTTATCTGTTCTAACTCTCCCAGCACTCAATTTTAGTGGATGTCCATGTTTGTACCCATCATAGCTGGGTTGGCTACCAAACACAGGCTGAAAGTCCAAACCCTTCACCCCACCCTCATTTCCCCATTTCCCATTCGTGACAGAAGATCAAGCTATTACTTTCCCACTATATTATAGTCTTGCTGTAATATGTCAGTGTGACAAGGAGTTTCAGTCTAACTAGGTTCTATTATGATTTATGATACCATTTGATTATGACAACACTATCTCTGTTTGAAATATCATACAAAATGTTTGCTTCTAGGCTGAGACTTTGTCTACAGAGTTTCACCCTGAAGCCTTTTTTTCCCCTCTCCTACAGACGAGTAATAAGCCCCAGCAAATAACAAGTTATAATAGAAAGCACAAGTTTTATTTGTTTGCGTTTGTTTTTTTGGGGAAAAAAAATGATTTTCTCTCAGTTTGATCAGATGAACCACAAACCACATATGAGAAATACAACCATATGTTTATCTTGTTTACAACTATAAATGTGCCATACATGACAAAAATGAAAACAAGAAGAGCTAGATTTCCTCGGGCTACAACCAGCTCTCAAATCATAGAAATAAAATGTAGGCACAGACCCCAGCCCATAAGTCATGTATTATTGCTTACCAATTGCTCATCTGACTATTATCCGTCCATTCAAAAACACAGTTTTGATCTTTCTGTTTCATCAGACGTGCTGTGGATGTTCAGTAGTGCTAGCAGGGGCATGTGTGCATCAACTTTAATCGGAAGATAGTTGCAAGGAAGTTTTGCTATGCCTTGAATATGCCCAACCAATCTTTACAAGCCATAAGTAGGGGTGATATTTTTTTCCAAAATTTATTGATTAAAATAGCAAATTGCCATGTTATGTGCTTTTCTTCTACATTCTCAAATCAAGTTCTCATGTGCCAGCAGCCTGGTTCTATTCAAGAGGGATAGGCTTCACTTATGAGCCAGGCTGCTGGCACATAACATTAAAAAGGTGGCAGAGCAGCTTTTAGGCTGACCCCTGGGGGAAAGCCGACAGGAACTGAGCGGCATCTGGTTCGGAACTCCTCATCCCTATGGGAGGAGGAGGGTGAAGGTGTACCACAGAGTAATGTCGGAGTAGGAAATGGGACTGCAAGCATGAGTGTGACAGTTGGTCCAGTAGAAAGAGAGGCAGAGTAAATGGATCAAATAAGTGTCCCTACTTAGGGAACCCCCTGTATAGGTGCTGTTATGCAAATGCCCGAAGTCTCCGAGCAAAGATAGGGGAACTGGAATGTTTGGTGGCCAGGGAAAACATTGATATAGTAGGCATAACCAGTGGTGTCATTCAAATGACTTAGGAACAGGAACTCACTTTTGATTGGCACTTGTCAGGGACCCGGAACCAGCCACGGAGCCCGTTAGGATCCAGAACGCCCATTCTGGTCCGTTCCCCCTGAATGACATCACTGGGCATAACAGAAACCTGGTGGAATGCAGAGAACCAGTGGGATACTGCAATCCCAGGCTATAAACTCTATAGGAGAGACAGGGAAGGGCGTGTTGGCGGAGGGGTGGCCATCTGTGTCAAAGAAGGGATAGAATCCAGCAGAGTAGAAACTGAAGGTGGGCTTGACTCCACCATAGAGTCACTGTGGGTTACATTACCAGGCCAAAACAGTGATGTAATAGTGGGGGAGGGGGCGCTATCGTTCTCCAGATCAAAGACCTGAAGGGGACCTTGAAACGAGGAAACAAATCAGGGGGGGGTGAACAAGACAGGGTTGTAATCATGGGAGACTTCAATTATCCTGAGACTGACTGGGTCAACTGATGCTCTGGTCAAGAAAGGGAGATCAGATTCCTTGACATGCTGAATGACTGTGCCTTAGTGCAGCTAGTCACAGAGCCCACCAGAGGACAGGTGGCTCTGGATTTAATATTGAGTGGCACTCGGGACCTAGTTAGGGATGTCAATGTTACTGAGCCATTGAGGAACAGTGACCATGCTGTGATTGTTTTTGCCATGCATGTTCAGGAAAGAGTGCAGAGTAATTCTGACACAAAAATCCCTGACTTTCGAAGGGCAGATTTCCCTCCGTTGAGGAGGTTAGATAGAAATAAATTGAAAGGGAAGGTAAAAAGAGCCCAGTCCCTCCAGGCTGCATGGAGGCTGTTTAAAATAATAGTAGTAGAGGCCGAGCGGAAGTGTATACCACAAAGAAAGAAGGGCTCAACTAGGTCCAGGTGGGTGCCTGCATGGCTGACGAATAAAATGAGAGAGGCCGTAAAGAGCAAGGAAACTTCCTTCCGTAAGTGGAAGTCTTGCCCAAATGATGAGAATAAAAAAGAACATAAACTCTGGCAGAAGACATGTAAGAGGGTGATACAGGAGGCCAAGAAAGACTATGAGGAACACATGGCCAGCAACATAAAGGGGAATAATAAAAGCTTCTTCAAACATGATAAAAGCAGGAAACCTGCCAGAGAGGCGGTCGGCCCGCTGGACAGTGAGGGAAGGAGAAAGGAGATAAAAGGGGACTTGGAAGAGAAATTAAATGAATTATTTGTGTCTGTCTTCATGGCAGAAGACCTTGTCTTCTGGCAGATATCGCTATCCAAATGGCCCCTCCTAACTAAGGAATTAAATCAGATAATGGTTAATAAAGAAGATGTTTTAGATTAAATTGATAAATATAAATAAGTCACCAGGCCCAGATGGCATCTACCCAAGAGTTACCAAGGAACTAAAGAATGAAGTTGCCGATCTCTTAACTAGAGTATGCAACTTGACCCTTAAAACAGCCATGATAACAGAGGATTGGAGGATAGCCAATGTCACGCCAATCTTTAAAAAAGAGAGGAGGAGGGACCCTGGAACCTACAGGCTGGTCAGCCTAACATCTGTTCCGGGTAAGATGGTGGAAAGCTTCATCAAAGATAAAATCCTGAAACATGTAGAGGAACAAGTGTTGCTGAAGGAAAGTCAGCATGGCTTCTGTAAGGGTAAGTCCTGCCTCACGAACCCTTTTATCTCCTTTCTCCTTCCCTCACCGTCCAGCGGGCCAACCGCCTCTCTGGCAGGTTTCCTGCTTTTATCATATTTGAAGAAGCTTTTATTATTCCCCTTTATGTTGCTGGCCATGCGTTCTTTGAAAAGGTCAACAGGTATGTGGATGTGGGCGAACCGGTGGATATCATCTATCTGGATTTTCAGAAGGCATTTGACACAGTCGCCCACCAAAGGCTGCTGAGGAAACTTCATGATCAGGGAATAAGAGGGCAGGTCCTCTTATGAATTCAGAATTGGTTGAGGGCCAGGAAACAGAGAGTGGGGGGTCAATGGGCAATTTTCACAATGGAGAGAGGTGAAAAGCGGAGTGCCCCAAGGATCTGTCTTGGGGCCAGTGCTTTTCAACTTGTTCATAAATGACCTGGAGGCTAGCATAAGTAGCGAGGTGGCCAAGTTTGCGGATGACACAAAACTTCTCTGGGTGGTGAAATCCAGAATAGATTGTGAAGAGCTCCAGAAGGATCTCTCCAAATTGGGGGAATGGGCAGCAAAATGGCAGAAGCATTTCAATGTAGACAAGTGTAAAGTGATGCACATTGGGGCAAAAAAATCAAAACTTAACCTATAGGCTAATGGGTTCTGAGCTGTCTGTGGCAGGTCAGGAGAGAGATCTTGGAGTGTTGATGGACAACTCGATGAAGGTGTTGACCCAGTGTGCAGCAGCAGTAAAGAAAGTCAATTCCATGCCTGGGGTAATTAAAAAAGAGGTTGAAAATAAAATTGTCAATATTATTATGCCATTATACAAATGGATGGTAAGATCACATCTGGAGTACTGCATACAGTTCTGGTCGCCACATCTCAAAAAAGGATGTAGTGGAGCTGGAAAAGGTGCAGAAGAGAGCGACAAAAATGATTACTGGGCTGGGGCACTTCCTTTATGAAGAAAGACTGCAGCGTTTGGGGCTCTTCAGTCTGGAAAAAAGGCACCTGAGGGGGGACATGATTGAGACGTATACAATTATGCACGAAAGGGATAGAGTCGATAGAGGGATGTTCTTTTCCCTCTCTCACAATACCAAAACCAGGGGACATCCACTGAAATTGAATGTTGGGAGAGTTAGAACAGATAAAAGGACATACTTTTTTACTTAGCAGGTAGTTAAGCCATGGAACTCCTTACCACAGGAGGTGGTGATGGCATCTGGTCTAGGTGCCTTAAAAAGGTGATTGGACAGATTTCAAGAGGAAAAGTCCATCATGGGCTAGAGGCCATGATAGGTGGTGCAACCTCCTTATGTTAATGGTAGGTTACTTCAGAATGCCAGGTGCAAGGGAGTAGCAACAGGATGCAAGCATCTTGTTGTCTCATGTGCTCCCTGAGGCACCTGGTGGGCCACTGTGAGATACAGGAAGGTGGACTAGATGGGCCCTTGGCCTGATCCAGCAGGGCTCTTCTTATATTCTTATGTTCTTATTTTTATTAATTTTAAATGCTTTAAAAGTGTAGATGATACAGGTGATATAGTGTCAGCAGATGCAGCCACAGTATTATTTCTAATTGGAAAGTAGTAGTAGTAGTAGTTGTTGTTGTTCAGTAGCTAAGTCATGTGCGTCTCTTTGGATCCCCCTGGGCCACAGCACGCCAGGCCTCCCTGTCCTCCAATAGCTTCCAGAGTTAGCCCAACGTCATGTTCATTGCTTTGCTGACGCTATTTAACCATCTCATCCTCTGCTGCCTCTTCTCTTTTTGCCTTCAATTGGAAAGTGGTCTATTTTAATTTCTAGAAAATATCTTAAAACAACAAAATGTGGTGTTCTGTGTTTTTATTCAGATACTTTAACTGCCAAAAGGTGGTTGTTAATGCCCAAAAAATGGTTTTCAACAATAAAACACCCCTTTTGTATGTATTGAGACATACAAAATTATGCATGGAAGGGATAGAGTCGATAAAGGGATGTTCTTTTCCCTCTCTCAAAACACCAGAACCAGGGGGCATACGCTCAAACTGAGGGTTGAGAGAGTTAAAACAGATAAAAGGAAGTACTTTTTTAACCAATGGGTCGTTAATCTGTGGAACTCTTTGCCATAGGAGGTGGTGATGGCATCTGGTCTTGATGCCTTTAAGAGGGGATTTGGCAAATTTCTGGAAGAAAAGTCCATTGTGGGCTATAGGCAATGATGGGTTGTAGCCTCCTTACATGAGTAGTAGGCTACTTCAGAGTACTGGGTGCAAGGGAGTGGCCACAGGATGCAAGCATCTTCTTGTCTCGTGCCTCCCTGGGGCACCTGGTGGGCTGCTGTGAGATACAGGAAGCTGGACTAGATGGGCCTTTGGCCTGATCCAGCAGGGCTCTTCTTATGTTCTTATGTTCTAGCCATAAGAACAAGGGAATTGATTGCCACCCTGATCGCCACTCATTCGAAGAATAGCATAGAAATCACAGAATTTGGGCAGTCCAATCCTGAGCTGGCCAGCCTCTGTAGGACCAACAGAAGCCAAATGACTACCACTGCACACCCTGCGGGATTTGTGGTAGTCGCCGGACTCTCCTTGGAGGAATGGAACTCCTTGAGCCTCCGCCGGCTATTTTGCTATTTTGCCGGCAGAGAATCGAGCAGCTCATGATGGGCACATTGAACCTGGCGGTGAACCACCACCCACCCACTTCCCCTTCCCCAACTAGTTTTGCCCCCTCCCCATGTTACACTTACACTCCCCCAAAACACTGACTGGTTGCTGGTGCTGCTGGAGTAGCGGTGACCTTCCTCGCGGCGCTGAAACAGGGGGTTCATTCGCACTAGCCCCCCCCCTCTGGTTGTGTTGTGAACGTGCTTTACGGCACTTCCGTAACAATTTTAGTCAACAGTATGCACATACAGCCAGCCATAAAATACTTTGGATCGGGCCCTTAGTCCATGGATGAGGAATGTTGTCCAACCCTTCACACACTCTGTGCCTTGTATCTGCTCCCCCATGCTATTTGGAAGATCCCTGCTGTCTTTTAAACGCGTTTTGCGCCACTCACAGGAAGCTTTTTGAAAGTCTCTGCTGCCGTGCTGAGGGTCTGCACTGCAATTCCTGAGGGTCTCCACAGTATTCTGAGGGTCACCGTTGCTGGCAGGTAAGTTAGCAGGTCTGCTGCTGGCACCTCTTCTTAATGCCATTGATCCCATAAGATCAGTGGTTCAGTATCTGCTGATTCAATATCCGCTATGGCAGTGGTTCTCAAACTTTTAAGCACCAGGACCCACTTTTTAGAATGACAATCTGTCTGGGACCCACCAGAATTGATGTCATGGCTGAAAGTGCCGTCATTTTTATACCAGAGCCTGCTGCTTTCCTGAGAATGCAGCAATAAGTGGGGTTATTTCTCAGCCATTTTCCAATAGCAAAGTGAATCAGAAAGAAAAAAAGCCGATTTACAACCCTGACACAAGCAAAATAATCACCTGGCCCTCCCCATTTCCAGCATCCCATCTTCCCATATTTTCAATATGGCTGCTCCAAGTGTTTCATGACCCACCTCGTCACCCACTGGACCCATAGTTTGGGAACCACTGGACTATGTCTTTCAGGGTACCTAAGGCCCACAGATACCAAGAACTGACCTTAAGTGGGAAATCCTGATTCAATCTCTGAACCAGTCCTTGGTCTATGAGTCATTCTCATGTTATATGTGGAGAATTGTTTTCCTGCACTCCTGCTACTTTGACCTCCCAACGCCTAAAAGTAGAAAGAAAAGTAGAATGAACACAGGGTTGGGTGAAAACTTACTTACTTACTAGATTTATACAGAGGGCAGTCGGAGCAGTTTACAATGTAAAAGCAAAATTACAACAATTGAAAAACTACAAAAAATAAAACATTCAAAAATCACATTAAGACCAAGGAGGAATAATAAAACTAACACCCGTCTAAGTTACATTTTTTTTAAAAACAACAACACAATATCCAATATTAAAAAGAGAGACCTGGACTTAGAAGGCTCATCTAAATAACAGCCCTGCCTCAAAGCCTCCAAGAAGCCAGCAGTTGGTAGACTGAGAGGAAGGAAATTCCACAAAGCTGGTGCCACTACTGAGAAGGCCCTCTTCCTTGCTTCTGCCCCTCCCATTTACACAGGCAATGACAGAGGGTCTTCTCCAAAGAATAGAGAGGATGAGAGGATTGTACAGAAGTCTCAGGTGGTATGGCCCTGAGCCCTAAAGGTCAAAACCAGCACCTTGAATTGGGTCTGGAAATGAATGTTAGATCAAAGCAGCAGTGTTATGCTGCCGGAATGCTGGGTGGGACATCCGGGTGATCGACAGCCCGCCCGTTGCGTTCCGCAGCGTTACGCCGTTTGTGTAACGTACGCAAGTGGCGTAATTGGTTACACAAACAGCGTAACGCTGCGGAATGCGACGGGCGGGCTGTCGATCACCTGGATGTCCCGCCCAGCGTTCCGGCAGCATAACACCGCTGGATCAAAGTGCCCTGGTGCGGTAAGCCTGGCTGGAGATACTAGAGAATGGACCACAAAAATAATAGGCCTCTACCTGACACATTTTGTGGAATTATTCTTTGTCTTGGCACAGTTCATCATTCTCTCTTGCTCTGCACATATCATGAAAGGTTCATCCATTCATTGCTCTGAAGGGTCTGACAATACTAGTCTCTAATTGCATTTTCCCTCCGCTGAATTAAACCTGCTGCTTCGAACACTGGAGGGGCAAACGAAAATTCCTCACGGTGTGGCTGTGATTTGTTGAAAACTCCATGTCCTCTCCAGCATTCTCCTTGCACAAAAAAACCGAAAGCATTAACGTTACGTACCTTGCCAGCTAAATTCCTCTTGAGCTTTTGAATATGCTGGAGCTCTCAGGCCAAATACTGCTGGAGTCAGGATTGCCAAGGGCAGCAGGGAAGCTGGAAGATGTATGTTTTGCTCCAGGAACTGTGCCGGTCAGGGCAAGATTCCATCAGGCGAACTGGAAGGAATCACTGCTGGTTACATTTCTGAGCTGTTCTGAAAAGGAGCTGTGTTGTGCCACGAGCGACTACAAGTTGCCAAGCGCTTTAAGCAGGCTAAACAGCAAAGCAGCAAGGAGCCACTCTGCACGGCAGTCCAACTCTTGGAAAAGCCCGTCCTGCAGCTTACAACTGAGTAGTCCACTGGGCTGGCTATCGGAATTATTTGTACGATTACTCCTTACTGTTACACATTTTCCTCTTTTTTCTTCTTAAGCATTTTTTTTTACATTATGTATCAGATGTAAGGAGACTGGCCAATATACTGAATACAATTCCAAAGGCATTGTGTGTTTAAAGGTAAAGGTTTCCCCACGACCAAATGGTCTAGTCGTGACCAACTGTAGGGGGCGATGGTCATCTCTGTTTCTAAGCCGAAGAGCCAGTGTTTGTCCGAGGACAAGCTTCCGTGGTCATGTGGCCTGCATGACCATACGCCGAGGTGCATGGAATACCGTTACCTTCCCACCGAAATGATACCTATTTATCTACTCGCATTTTTACGTGCTTTCGAACTTCTAGGTTGGCAGGAGTTGGGACAAGCGATGTATTGGGATATTGGAATGAGGCAGAAGAAATTTACAGATCTGTATGGTTGGTTTCTACCTAGAGACATGGAGCTAAAATGGCAACATGTAAATCTGCCCAGTGATATGAGTATGAATGGTAACATAGAGATCTGCCCAGTAATAAGAGTTAGAATGGCAACATGTAGATTTGCTCAGTAACAAGAGAATCTGCCCGGAGATATGGTCATGTGATGGTAATGATTGGATGATATATAAACATGACCAGGGATACAATGTGTGTGTGTGTTTCTTCAGAGAGGGTTTGCAAGAGTGTGTGCTTGAGAGAAGTCTTTTGGATGAGAGCTGATCATTGATTAATAGAAGTTATGTACAGAGTCTGCTGAAGTTGCTGTAACAGTTATAAAGAAGATTAACTTGAGTAATACAGAAGTTCTTGTTAAAGAAGTCTCTTGAGTTATTTCTTGTCTGTGATCATCGGTGTTGGATCTCTGAGTAAACCACTCAGAGTAGTATTCATCCATGCACATCATCATCATCATCATCATCATCATCACTACTCAAATATCATAAGCTTCCGTATTCATGTGGCCAGTATGACCATATGCCGAGGCGCATGGAATGCTGTTACCTTCCCACCGAAATGGTACCTATTTATCTACTCACATTTTTACGTGCTTTCGAACTGCTAGGTTGGCAGGAGTTAGGACAAGCGATGGGAGCTCACTCTGATGCATGGTCGAACTGCCAACCTTCTGGTCAACAAGTTCAGCAACAGCGGTTTAACCCACTGCGTCATCATGTGCCGCATTTCCCATACCCTGGTGCTAAAACATTAGTTAGGATTGCACCCTTGGTGATATTTACTGCTTGCCCACTCAACCTTTCCCTAGTGACATCTTTTTGGCAAAGATGCTTAAATTCTGTCTTGATCATTAGTGATGCATCATCATGTGGAGGATCAATTTCAATTATCTGTATCCATTTCAATCAGTGTTCCAGCTGGGATTCAGAAGAGAAACTACCTTGATCACCCTGGCAGATAACCTGTAGCAGGAGCGAAATTGGAGCTGGGTAACATTTTTGATTCCCTTAGCTCAGTAGTTCTCAAATCTATCAGCATCAGGACCCCTTTTTTAGAAGGACAAATTGTTGGGATCCACTGGATGTAAAGTCATTAACCTGGAAGTGATGTCATGACTAGGAGTCATGTACTGTCAAATACTAGGAGTCATGACATCATCTAGCAGGAAATTTTCTAATACCCCCATACGACAAAACCAAATCAAATCAATTAAGGAAGGAAGGAAAAAGTCTATTTGCAACCTTGACACAAACAAAACAACCACACAGCCCTCCCCCTTTCCAGGACCCCATCTTCCCATATTTTCATTATGGCTGCTCTAGATGCTTTGGGATTCACCTGAAATTGGCTCGCAACCCACTGGTGGGTCCTGACCCACAGTTTGGGAACCACTGACCTATGGGTTTCCTCTGATCTATGCCAGCTATATCTCTGGTGCAAGTCTGAAGAGAGCTAGGGGGCAGGCATGGGCATAAAAATGGGGGCGGGATAAGAGCCAGTGTACATGACTCCAACTGAGGCTACCCCTCCTTCCCCCAACACTCCTGGTTCCTCCCCCAACATGCCTCATTGCTCTTCCTCCCCACCCACGGCCTGCGCCTACCACCAACTTACCAGATCCTGAGGAGCCATCGGGATCCTCTTGAACCGACATAAAAAAACCTGTGCAGCTCACAGCCTAAATAGGAATTGGGGCCTTCATGGAGAAGTGTATTAACTCTGCTAATATTCAGGAGTATTCATATTAGGAGTTAAAATTCCTTTCCCGTTATATGAGTAATCTTGATTTTTTTTTCTAGGTTTAATATTTCTAAATATGACTTTATGGAAACCAAGAGGACAAAATCACCTCACAGACAACCCCCCCC
>JAJKFI010000007.1:27404822-27419068 GCA_029204185.1 Lerista edwardsae
TTTTTTTTGTATGTTTTACAAAAATAAGATGCGCAGGAAGCGCGAAATGCATTTTTATTTCATTATTTCCAAAAAAAATCACACCTCTAGCCATGAAACTGACATCAAGTGGCAGAGCAGGCAAACAGTCACATAGCTACAGGGTGGTTGTGCGTAAGTACTACAGGCACTGCAATGCTCCATGCAACAGCCCTTCCCGCTCACCGTCAGAGCCAACAGCAAGTGGGCGGGGCCGGTTACGTGGCGCATTGCAGCGTCTGCAATATTTAACGTGCCACCCCCTGTAGTTCTGCTGCTGCAGGGAAATCAACTGTCTCGTTTCTCTGGTGCTCTGAACTTTCCGCAAGTCAATACTGCAGCTCTCAAGGGCAGGCTTCTATTTCTTTGGATTGTGTTCCAGTACTCCCTATCTTACTATTTCTGCCCTGCATCTTAGGTAGTGCTGATGTATGGTGACTTGGAGGTGCAACGTCAGCCTATTGTTGCAAAGTCCCCTCTTGTAACACAGAGCAGCACAAATTTGTGCTCAGACACTATGGTGGGCACGACCTTTACGGATGGCACCAGCATCTTTGCCTTCTGCCCTGCACGTGCTCTCTGGTTCTGCCTGATAATGTGAACTGTCTCTGCATAAGAAAGGTGAAGACCATACAAGGCCAGCAGTCGAACAAGGTGAATGCTGTGAGATAACCTGAACTAGCACCCTTTCCTTTCGTCCCTCCCTCCCCCCCCCCCCAAAAAAATCTTCCCTGTGTTTGGCCTGATGTTATGTTCACTTTTCATAAATGTTCTAGGAGATAAAATAATGCCCTTTGGCCAATGCAGAAAATGGACACATGGCAATTAATTCATATTAATTAAATCATCATAAATGATGATTCAACCCACTCTCTTGAGTAGGGACCATTTCCCAAAGCGCAATCCTAACCTGAAGTTAGGCCAGCAACGTTTGGCTGGCACAAGGGACACTGTAAAGTATGTTTGGACTACTCTCTGAGTCAGGGAGGCCAACACAGAGATGTGCCCAGTGATGTCATCCGAGCGCACCAACTACCGGAACGCTCGGATGATTGACGGCCCTCCGCCCCTATGGCGGAGGGCTGCCACGCCCCCCCAAGCCTCACTGCGCCGGAATCGCTCCATTTTAGAGTGACTCCGGACGCAAGGGAGGGAGGGCGGCCCAGCAGCAGCTCGCCCGTCCTCCGAAGCAGCGGCGCGGCCCAGGACCTCCGCGGAACTAGCGGAACAGAGTACCGGGCCGTTCCGCCTGAATGACGCCTCTGGATGTGCCCCATCCTCCCTGACTCCGAGAGTGGTCCAAATGCGTTTTATGGTGGCCCTGGTGCCGGCCAAACGTTCCTGGCCTAACTGTGCCGGTCTAACTCCAGGTTAGGATTGCACCCCCAGTGGGTGATGGGAAGGATCAGGGCCACCTCATTATCAGTATATCTGTACAGTTCTCCTCTCTCGACTTGCAGGATGCTGCTATGTCCAGCTTTCTATTGTTCACGAAACAAACGTAACAAATGTGAAATGATGGAGTTAGAAAAACTGAGAGGTTCTCTATGTTGCTCCATAATTTTGCCACTGCTTATAAATAATAGCTAAAGTTAATGTATACACAAACTAGAGCAGAGTAGGTTAATTTGTACAATTGTAATGATATATTTTTACAGCAAGGGATCTCAAACTGTGGGATCCACTTGGTGGGTCGTGACCCGATTTCTGGTGCCCCGCAGAGCCTCCAATGTAAACACGGGTGATGGAAAGGTTATATAACTAATTGCCTCAAGCCCTGGGGCTATTCAAAAATCAGACAGCTGCTAATTGCACTGCAAATAGCTGAGCTCCTGCAGTTTGCAAGGTCATGTAAATATAGGGAGATAAATGTTTGTGAACTTTTTTTTCTGATGTGTGTTTTGACAATGACAGATAGTGGGGGCAGGTGAAGACTGGGGATGCAATCCTAAACTGAGTTAGGCCGGCATAAACTAAGCCAGCAATGTTTGGCCAGCACAAGGGCCACTGTCAAGTATGTTTGGACCACTCTCGGAGTCAGAGAGGCCAGCACACAGACATGAGTCATCCTCCCTGACTCCGACAGTAGTCAAGACATGCTTTATGGTGGCCCTTGCGCTGGCCAAAGTTTGCTGGTTTAGCTTATGCCGGCCTAACTCCAGTTTAGGATTGCTCTCTGGGTCACATAACTAAGCCCCTTAAGCCCTGGAGCTATTTGTTAGGGATGCCTCATTATGAGAAATGAGCATTAAGTTTTTTGCCAACGAACAAATAAAATATACTTGTAAATTAAAAAATGTGATTCCCCCCCCCCGGTTCGCCTTTTTTAAAAGGCTTGTAAAGGTAGGGACGTGGTGGTGCAGCAGGTTAAACCGCTGCCACTGAACGTTCTGACCGGAAAGTTGGGAGTTCGAGACCACGCAACGGAGTGAGCTCCCGTCGCTTGTCCCAGCTCCTGCCAACCTAGCAGTTCGAAAGCACCTAAATGCAAGTAGTTAAATAGGGACCACTTCGGTGGGAAGGTAACGGCATTCTGTGTGCTACGGCGTAGAGTCATGCCAGCCACATGACCACGGAAGCTTGTCCTCAGACAAAACGCCGGCTTTACAGGCTTAGAAATGGAGATGAGCACCGCCCCCTACAGTCGGTCACGATTAGACCATTCGGTCATGGGGAAACCTTTACCTTTAAAGGTAGGTGGGTTCTGATAGATGTCGTCTTTAAAAGTAGGGCCTAGTGCTAAAAGGGTTGGGAGGGACCCATTGTCATACAATATCTGCATACATGTTATATGTATCTTCTTCATATGCCAGACATTGGCTCCATTAACAGCTGGATCGTTACAGAACTGCTAGATTGCTAAATGAGAACAGCTAAATGAGAACTGCTAAATGAGAACAGACTCTGCCCTGTGAATTATCCACACAGGTCAAACTGGAAACTAGACCTTGCAGAAACAATTCCTCTATAATGGATGAACTCTAATGGATGAAACTGCTTCCAACACCTAGAGAAGGGCCTCCTTGGATTATCTCGCTGGGCTCTCACACTAAGAGCGCAATCCTAACCTGGAGTTAGGCAGGCACAGTTAGGCCAGCAAAGTTTGGTTGGCACAAGGGACACTGTAAATCACGTTTGGACCACTCTTGGCATCCAGGTGGAGGGCGCACGTCTGTGTGCTGGCCTGTCTGACTCTGAGGGTGGTCCAAATGCGCTTGACGGTGGCCCTTATGCTGGCCTAATTGTGCCGATTTAACTGCAGGTTAGGATTGCGCGCTATAAGACTGTGAAACTATTTCGTTACCGTTGAGAAATGTTCCAAGCTGTCAGTTAAAGAACCAATGACCCTGTTTTGTATCGCCTTCTTCAAGGACGGCCCAACATAGGACACACTGCAGTAATTTAGCGTAGATGTTGTTAACATGAGTATGCCTGAAACTCTCTCTCTCTCTCTCTCTCTCTCTCTCTCTCTCTCTCTCTCTCTCTCTCTCTCGCTCTCTCTCTCTCTCTCTCTCTCTGATCACCTATGGAATGCCCCTGTTTTAACTTCCCTTAAATCCAGTGGCGTTATTCACCCGGTACGCTGGGCGGGACTTACCTTTGAGCGGCAGTCCGCCCATTGCGGAACACGGCATGATGCAACGGGCGGACTGCCACTCAAAGGTAAGTCCCGCCCAGCGTACCGGGTGAATAACGCCACAGCTTAAATCCCTCCCCTAAATCCACTCTTTCCATGAGTCCAATCCTAATCACCAGCTATGCCGGCACAGTGGCCGCTGCAGCAGTGTACGGTGCCGTAAAACATGCTTACCACAACCTGTGTGTAAGCAGCACTAGCGGGAAGGCCTGCATCATCCCGTCAGCGCTTAATCCAGGAGCACAGCCTGATGGAGCAGGTACACTCCCAGGGAGTGGCACAGGGACAGGGAGGGCAGAATGGGGAAGGGAGGGGTACAGCCAATATTAACATGCCATTGTACAAATCGATGGTAAGGCCGCACCTGGAATATTGTGTCCAGTTCTGGTCGCCGCATCTCAAAAAGGACATAGTGGAGCTGGAAAAGGTGCAGAAGAGAGCGATAAAAATGATTACGGGGCTGGGGCACCTCCCTTATGAAGAAAGACTGCAGTGTTTGGGGCTCTTCAGTCTAGAAAAAAGGCGCCTGAGGGGGGACATGATTGAGACATAGAAAATTATGCATGGAAGGGACAGAGTCGATAAAGGGATGTTCTTTTCCCTCTCTAAAACACCAGAACCAGGGGGCATCCGCTAAAACTGAGGGTTGGGAGAGTTAAAACCGATAAAAGGAAGTGTTTTTTTACCCAGCGGGTAGTTAATCTGTGGAACTCTTTGCCACAGGAGGTGGTGATGGCATCTGGTCTTGATGCCTTTAAGAGGGGATTGGACAGATTTCTGGAGGAAAGGTCCATCGTGGGCTATAGGCAATGATGGATTGTGCAACCTCCTTACAAAGGTGGTGGGCTACTGGTACCGGGTGCAAGGGAGTGGCAACAGGATGCAAGCATCTTGTTGTCTCATGCCTCCCTGGGGCACCTGGTGAGCCGCTGTGAGATACAGGAAGCTGGACTAGATGGGCCTTTGGTCTGATCCAGCAGGGCTCTTCTTATGTTCTTATGTTCTTATAATGGAGCAGCGAAGGACAGAGGGGGAGACAAGCTAAAAAGGGGCGGGATTGGAAGTCATGGTGTCTATCACGTCCTATTCTTCTTCCTACTGGGCCTGAAAGCCTGAAACAGGACTTCTCAGATTTGCACCAGTGATTTCGCTTTTGCAGATCCGAGTAGTCCCATTGAGCAGGCTGGGGCTCAACACGGGGCATTAACGCAAATGTTAAAACACAAAACACAACATAACGTGGGCCGTGGGGGCCCTCCTGAACCAGAGTTGGTTTGGACTGAGCTGCCCATCATGAAAAAAAAATTGCATTTTCTGCACATCGTCAGCATTCATTCCTCGCCCCTCCCCCGTTTTCTCCCTTGAGTCTGTTTTAGATAGTGAGCTCCTTGGGGCAGGGACCTGACTTCTCATCTGAAATGCCACTTGTATTGATTTGGCAACTGGAAATTTATATGTCCCTAGACTACTCGTACAGGGGCCAGACACTACCGTTTTAAAATACAAATGGCAAGTTCTGCTGCCTGAGCAAATTCCTCTTCTTCCTCTTCGGAGCCCGGTCTTACAACCTTCCCCAGGTTTTCTTCAGATAAATAAATAAATAAAAGCGTGAAAGGGGCCCTCCTGACAAATTGATTAATAATCCTGAGCCTCTGAAGTTCAGCCAAGTGAGCAATTAAACATTCCAAACAGCAATGAACCTTCAGAGATAATTTATGATAATTTTATGCACAAGAGCTCAGTGGCTTTTTAATTAGATGGAATGTTAGTAGCAGGGATTTCTAACAAGGGAGTGTCAGTGCTCCATACATCACAGAGATTACTTAAACATTTCAAACATGGTTGATGAATGAAGTTTCTCGAGATTGGGGAGATACAGAAGGTGTTCCGGGGTTGAGATTATTCATCATATCAATTATTGAGAGTGGGTGCATTGACACCCAACTCCCAGCTCATATTTTACAGTCACTGCAAGATAACAGACTGGCCAGATTTCAGCATCTCCAGGAAACCTGAGCTCCTTCCCATTCCCCTGGAGTCTAATTTGGCTGCCACAGGACATGACACTTCCCCTGGTTCCTTTCTGACCATCTCATATCTTGGTGCAAAAGCCTCGAGGCCAGGGAACCTTTCAAAAAAAAACCCAACCCAATAGATCGGGTTTCCCGTGTAAAATGAAAAAAAAGACTCTTTATCTTTCACACCGCACGTAGTTTAGTCTTTTGTCCTGTGTGTGAGCACAATCCTATCCTGGAGTTAGGCCGGCACGGTTAGGCCAGCAAAGTTTGGCCGGCACAGGGCTCACCGTACAGAGCGTTGGGACCACTCTCGGAGTCAGGGAGGGTGGCGCACGTCTTGTGTGCTGGCCACTCTGACTCCGAGAGTGGTCCAAAAATACTCGACGGTGGTCCTTGTACTGGCCAAACTTTGCTGGCCTGACTGTGCCGGCCTAACTCCAGGTTAGGACTGCACACCGAGTGTGTGTGTGTGTGTGTGTGTGTGTGTGTGTGTGTTCCCCTAAGTTTAAGAGCAGCAGCAGCAAGTAGTCCAGTCAGTATTTGGTGGGAGGGTTTTTTACCAGCGGCGTCATGCAGCCGGAATGCTAGGCGGGAGGAACGGGTGAGTGGCAGCCCGCCCGTTGTGTTCCGGTCCGTTTCGCCGTCTTCCAGTCCGTTTCGCCGTCTTCCCCGCCCCCAGATGGCGAAACGGACCGGAACACAACGGGAGGGCTGCTGCTCACCCGTTCCTCCCGCCCAGCGTTCCGGCTGCATGACGCCACTGGTTTTTACCCTCTTTCCCAGCTCTAATCTGCAGCCACATCGTGCCTCCCCTGCAGACGCCATTTTCCTCTGGCACCAGCTTCCTTTCCAGGAAATGGCAGCTATAGAAATGCCCTATTTCAGCTGTCCCCAATCTTTGCTGTGCCGTGACCCACTTTGGCCAAAGTGATGTTCCTGGTAGTGCTGGGAGAGGCCACAGAGTCCTCTTCTGGGACACACAAGCTGCCAACCTGCAGGAGCCTCGGAAAGCTACTTCCGAAATTTGGAGGCAAACCGGAAATTGCCTTTGAAAACCCAGAAGCAGCTTTTGGAGGCTTCTGCGGGCCATTCTGAGGCCTGGAGAGGCCTGCAAAATGGGTTGCTACCCACATGGCTACCCAAACAATAGATTCGTCCTTTTCTTTTCCAACTAGGAAAAGTTCATGGCAAGCCACGGATAATTATTTGGTGGGTTTTTTTTTTTCCTGTTTTGCCTTCAGCTGCAAGGAAAGACAAGACAAAAAGAGGACAAAATCTCTCTCCATAAGGAAGCAAAACAGTGTGTTTGTGGGAGGAAAGTGCTGGAGAAAGCAGGGGAGGTTTTGCAATACCAAAAAAATTGCAAAAATTAAAAAAAAAACACTGAAGATTTTTTTCTCTCGACACCTTCCTTTGGTCCCCTGAGACATTTTAAAGACTTGGAATTCTTGGAACCTGCTTTTCAATTATAGATGTGAACAACTGTGAAAGATCGCAGGGGAGATTTTAGTTCTCCCAGTCAGTGTTATACAATCAGGTAGATCCACATGCATTGCCACCAAGTCCATCGCCAGCCTCCTTTCACTTGGAATGATGAAGTCCAAGCCCTGCCTTAGAAAAGCTCTCAGCATACATTTCAGATTCCCCTGTGTAGCACTGTTCTTATCCTGAAATGGGACTGGGGTTGACAGGTGTGCACGGAGGCCCAAGCATGCCCATGGCTGGCGCCAAAACCGCGCCCCCAGGATGTTGCCCCACCCCTGCGCATTGCCCTGACACGCCTCCCTTAGCCCGGAAACACTCCATTTCCGAGCGTAAGGGAGGCGCGGGCAGGCGGGAGGGCCGAAGACCGCGCGGTTTCGCCCGGACCGCGCGCAATGGCACCCCGCCGCTACCTGGCGCCCATGACTCGCGCCATCCCAGGCTATAGGTAAGATACGCGCCTGGGGGTTGAGGTGAGATTGCATCATTGATTCCCTCTCACCCTCACCCTCCCAGGCAATGTCCCAAACCTGCACACGTTGGCCAGAATATATGCATAGTAGCATTCACATAGAGATGGGAATCCCATTATTCTGATGCAGGGCTTGCTCATGCTATGCCCATCTATGCATGCAGGTCCTTATTGCACACCTTCTGAGCAATAGAGAGAGGTCTGACCTGCACAGGAAACAGTGGGCCTGTCAGTTTCCCCCTCCCTCCATTATTTATTTGATTGTTTATTTGAAGAATTTCTTTCCCTTTTTTCCCATGCCACAGCAAATGCTGAAGGCGGCTAACATGGACAGGCTAGTCTAAACCACCATTTTTCAATTGTTTTTTTCTTCTTCACAAATATACAATTCACCGAATCCTCAGTCCCAGATGTAGCCTTCACAGTGTGGTCCTCTCCTCTAGCATGCCATCGAGCTTCAGCAGGTAATCATAAGTCAACGCCTGGACAGGTGCTCCAGGTTATGACCCTCACCCTCCCAGGCAATGTCCCAAACCTGCACATGTTGGCCAGAATATATGCATAGTATATATATGCCTGGGAGGGTGAGGGTGAGAGGGAATCAATGATGCAATCTCATAAGAACATAAGAAGAGCCCCACTGGATCAGGCCAAATGCTGTCTAGTCCAGCATCCTGTATCTCACAGTGGCCCACCAGATGCCTCAGTGAGCACACAAGGCAACAAGATGCCTACATTCCATTGCCACTCCCCTGCATCTGGCATTCCATGATAGCCTACTTCTAAAGTATGGAGGCTGCACTACCCATCATGGCCTGTAGCCTGCAGTGGACGTTTCCTTCGGAAATCTGTCCAGTCCCCTTTTAAAGGCATCTAGGCCTGACACCACTACCACCTTCTGTAGCAAGGAGTTCCACAGATTGTTCTTTTGTCAGCTGGCTTTCCCACAACTCTCACGATGACTAATCAGCTCATCAGTGCTTCCGTCCTGCCACAACAGGTACAGCAGCTTGTCACAGCCTGACATTCCATCTCCCATCCAAGAATCAGGACCACGGATCCTCTTGCTTAGCTTCAGGTGGTACCAGCAGCTCAAATATCTGTCCACACCTCCTGCCTTTACACTGATGTGTCTCTTGCATATATGCTGGTCAACACAGACTAAACACTGTCAAAAAAGGAGCCAGACAGACTCACACGAAAGAAAATATAGAGCTCTATGGGTGCCACTCGCTGCAGAATTTCCATGAAGATTTTAACATTATTCTTGCTGGATAATTGTATGAAAGTTTTGCCTTGGAGAGTCTTTGCTAATCCCGGCCCCAACTTGCCCAGAAGCTCTGCTCTCAGCCACCCACAGCATTAAGAGCATCACAGAAATCTTTCACAGACCATTCAGGTCACAGGACCAAGATAATGTTTAAAAAATGCATAATTACACACGCATCAATATTTCAACACTTATTGCAGATATGCCTCCTGTTTACATGAATATGTTTTTTTTTCTCTTTTACTTTCTTTTTGAGATGCTCGGATTCTCTGATCTGAGGTGCAGCCATGTCTCATTGCCCCCTCTAATGCCATTCATCCCTCGAGCAGAAACAATCTTATTCTCTTCTCAAAGACACAGGCCCAAACGCTGCAGCAGGAGCGACTCCTAATAACCAATTACGGTCCAATAACCAGCTGGAACGTATAACATCTGCGCTTGGGATGATGCATGTGGCATCTCTGAGAAGAAGAAAAAATACACCCTAAGAGCTGGCTCACTTCCTGGAAGCGAAACAAGCAAAACAAAAGAGCTTGGAAGCAGCCATCCCACAGCGTCACCGCTGAATGGGGAGCAAAGGCGCACAATGGGTTCATTTGGGTCAGTTTTAATTCATTGCGAATCTGGCAATTGGATGCAAATTTGGATGCAGATCCATCCGTTCATTGAGGAACTTGTTGCTGAGTCAGGTTGTTGAGGTTTTCCTTGTAGTGCACCAGAGTGGTGGGTTTTCTTTGGGTGTCACCTTGGGCATTTTTTTTTTCACAGTACTCTAGACCAGTGTTATTCAAACTATGGGTCGGGACCCACTTGTTGGGTCGCGGCCTGATGTCAGGTGGGTCGCGGAAAGGTGGGAGCAGCCATCTTGGAAGCGGCAGACCTTTTGTTAGATTCCTTTTGTGAGTGAACTGGATTTTCAAGTGAGGTTTTTCTTATTTTGTTCTTAGTTCAGTGCTTTTACATCATATTTTGTCCTCATCCTGCTTTCTGTCAGGGATGTTTCATGGTTATACAATTGCTGCAGTCCAAGAATTCCAATTTACATTTCAGGAGTGTTATTTTATTATGTTACAATGACAGCAGTTCCTGCTTGATGATGTCACTTCCTGCCACAACATCACTTCCAGGTTAATGATATCACTTCTGGTGAGTCCCAACATGAGTGCCATTCTAAAAAGTGGGTGCTGGTCTAAAAAGATTGAATACCACTGCTCTGGACTTTGGACAATCCTCTGGACAATCCCAAGACATTGTGAAAATTGGCACATGGGGGAAAATGATCACTGCCCATGCAGGCCTGTGTTTTTTTGAAGCACTGGTCATTTGTATTCACAATGCTCCAGTCAAGGTTGTTGTTTTTGTTCAGTCGCTAAGTCGTGTCCGACTCTTCGCGACCCCATGGACCACAGCAATCCAGGCCTCCCTGTCCTCCACTAGCTTCCGGAGTTCACCCAATTTCATGTTCATCGCTTCGGTGACACTCTCTAATCATCTCATCCTCTGCCGCCCCCTTCTCCTTTTGCCTTCCATCTTTCCCAGCATGAGGGTCTTTTCTAAAGAGTCCTCTCTTCTCAGGAGGTGGCCAAAGACTTTGAGCTTCAGCTTCAGCATTTGTCCTTCCTGGGAGCAATCAGGCTTGACTTCCTGGAGGATTGACCGATTGGATCTCCTTGCAGTCCAGGGGACTCGCAAGAGTCTTCTCCAACACCATAATTCAAAAGCATCTATTCTTTGGCGCTCTGCCTTCCTTATGGTCCAGCTCTCACAGCCATAAATTTACTGGGAACACCATAGCTTTGACCATGTTGGCAGGGTGATGTCTTGCCAGTCTAGATCAGTGGTTCTCAAACATTTTAGCAAAAAGGATAAAAACAGAGGCTTGAGTGGCTGATAAGGTGAAACTTATTTTTTTAGTCCTGTAAAGCTAGGTGGGTCCTGGCAGAGTGTAATTTTAAAAAGTGGGTCCTGGTGCCAGTGGTGTACCTAGGGGGCTGGGGGGACAAATTTCCCTGATGCCACCTTGTGGGGGGGCCAGTGCCATGACCCCTACATTACACATTTCCTTACGTTTTCTCCATTTTGGGGGGTTCCCCTTTTTTTATCCACCCTGCTCCCCAATCAGAGGTTTTCTGAGGCCTCCAAAAAGCCTAAAAAGTCAGTTCTGGTTTTCATCTTTAGGTCTTCGGGAGGCCTCAGAAGGCCGTCTAAGGGTTGGCGAGGCTCCTGTGGCCCTTGGAAAGCATCTGATCGGGGGGGCAGACAAAAGGGGGAAGATGACATGGGGGCAGGATTTTGGTCCTGGCCACAGGCAGAACAGGGTCCAGGATCACCATTGCCTGGTGCTAAAAGGTTTGGGAATCACTACTCTGTAGCACCCATCCTGGAGCCAGCAGTGTCATCCAGGCGGAACGGCCCGGTATGCCGTTCCACTATTCCGTGGATGGGCCCGGGCCGCACCGCCTCTCCCGAGGACGGGCGAGCTGCTCTTGGGCCCTCCCGCGCGTCCGAATCGCTCTGAAATGGAGCGATTTGAGGCACAGGGAGGCATGGCTGGCCTCCGCCATAGGGGCAGAGGGCTGCCAATCATCCAGGCGTTCCAGTTCCTGGTGCACCCGGATGACATCACTGCCCGGAGCCCAGGGGAAGGCTCTGACACTCTTTGAAGCAGGGCTCCAGAGCTTGTGTCATTTCAACTTTTCTGTGCTTATCGGGAACATTAAACTGTGTTGCATAATTCACACTTTGTTACTTTTAGACTATGGTGTATTTTAATGATCACATTAAAAAAAAATAACTTGCTGACACAATCAGGAAACAGATGGTGACAAAAACAAAAAAGAAACCTCTTTTGAATTCCGTGTGCCAATCACGATGTTTGACTTGCAGGCGACCTCATTCATTCATGAGTTTGGTACATGAAGCTATTCTAGGGAATGCTTTCTAATTATTTTATGTTATATAATGTATACTATACATCGTATTTGCCTGTTCATTTTTTGCACATATTTTTAGTATTCTACCCATCATCTATAATATGAAAAGACTTTTAGAGCGCAATCCTAACCTGGAGTTTAGCCGGCCCAGACAGGGCAGCAAAGTTAGTTTGGCACAAGGGCCCACGTAAAATGTATTTGGACCACTCTCGGATTCAGGGAGGATGGCGCACATCTGTGTGCTGGCCTCTCTGACTCCGAGAATGGTCCACATACTTTAGGGTATCTCTGGTGCCTGCCAAACTTTGATGGCCTCACTGTGCCGGCCGAACTCCAGGTTACAATTGCGTTCTTACTGAGTTTGGCTATTGATCCTTCTGGTTGGCAGCTGTTCCTTGGGTCTTTCCTGGCCCTTTCTGGAGATTCTGCCTGTCGATTTCACAGTGCAGTCCTAAGCAACAATAGCCAAAAAGCAGGTTTCTGGTGACTTGCAGAAGCTAGAAGGCTGATGCTGGCCACTCAGTGAATCTAAGCAAGGCTGCTGGCAGGAAGGAAGACCAATAGGTAAAGGAACACCTTCCCCCTGCTATCTCTGAAGCTACTGGATCTCTTGGGAGGCTGCAGGGAGGCCAGGCAACCAGCCACAGCTGCTTCCATTTCCATGGAAGTTGGTGGAGACCTTATAGGACTGATGTTGCCTTACCCTCTCCTATACCATCCTGTTAAAAAAGTAAAGTTTTCCCCACAATCAAATGGTCTAGTCATGACTGACTGTAGGGGGCGGTGCTCATCTCCATTTCAAAGCCTGTAGAGCCGGCGTTTTGTCCAAGGACAAGCTTCTGTGGTCATGTGGCCAGCATGACTATAAGCCGTAGCGCACGGAATGCCGTTCCCTTCCCACCGAAGTGGTCCCTATTTATCTACTTGCATTTAGGTGCTTTCGAACTGCTAGGTTGGCAGGAGCTGGGACAAGCAATGGTAGCTCTCTCTGTTGCACCGTCTTGAACTCCCAACCTTCCGGTCGGAAAGCCCAGCAGCAGTGGTTTAACGTGGACGCCACCACATCCACCCTGTTAGGAGAGGGCTAATGTATCATCCTGAAATGAGAACAGAGTCAAGCTGGTCTAGGATTGCAGAGCAAATGTCTCCAGTCAGTAGACAGGAACTCCAGAAGCTGTCTCAGATTCCAAAGTTGTGTCTTCTCAAGAAAACTCAAGAAGGAGCACTGGCCCCCACATCACAAGAGAAGAAAGATACAGCATAATTGAATGAAGAAATCAATACATATTAATCCCCACAGGCTTTAGAAGCACACAGGTTTCTGGAGCATTCCACGGAAGTGTTCAAAATGATCACCTCAACAATCAACAAAATGAAGTTTGAGTTTTGTTCCCAAGTAGCCCAACACAATTTGCAGGAAACAAGCACTACTTTGACAGCTCATGATTAGACCAACCAGTTTCCAATCCCCAGAATGCTTCCAGGAACCCCACAAGCAGGGCTTGACGATAGCAGGCCCCTGGAAGTTACCTCGCTGTTTCTTAGGCTCAGGGTTCAAAGCCACATTTCACATTCCCCAACAAGGTGATATTGCTCTTTCTCAAAAAGCAACACCTGCAACCGAGGAAGACACCTGATGGTGTGTATACAGTATGCCCAGGAACATTCTAAGCTTCTGGTACTGCCAGAATTGCAAGAAATGCCCTTTGAAGGAAGAACGATGTGGTAGAGGGAACCTCATGCAGCCAGCCTCATCGGACACTGCGCCTGAAGAGATTCCCCAGCAATGTCCTAACACTGGCCTTGAGACTGGCCTCGAAGGATCCAAGATGGCTGCTTGTTAGTAGGACTATGTTTTGTGTCTGTGTTAGTGCTTGTTGATTTTCTACCACAACGGAGGGGTTTTCCCTCCCCATATTCAGCTTGTGTTGACGTGGAATCTGTTGGCTGAATTTTTGTGGTTTTTAAAAATATTTTGGAGGCACTATCTACCAGGATTTAATTGGATTATAAACGATGGGGAGAAAGAACAAGAGACAGCGAGCTGGCAGTGGCTCCCCAAATAAGGTTTCAAACAACTGACTGTCTTTCACTTGATAGCCCACAGAAACAGCCAGTGGAAGAACAACTGTAATCTCCCTGCTATTGAGGACTGCACACCAGAGGATTTCCTTAACCAAGAAATAATTGATTTAGGTACGGTGTGCCTGCCGTCTCCACAGACTCCATAGCCAAGGATTTAACCAACTGCTGATTGAAAATGAATGCCAAATTCTTTTTTTTTACATACCCCTCACACCATTTCACAGCTCTCTCTCTCTCTCTCTCTCTCTCTCTCTCTCTCTCTCTCTCTGGCTGCAACATTATTATTATTATTATTATTATTATTATTATTATTATTATTATTATTATTATT
>JAJKFI010000007.1:27419078-27430425 GCA_029204185.1 Lerista edwardsae
TTATTATTATTATTATTATTATTATTATTATTATTATTATTATTATTTATTGGATTTCTATCCCGCCTTTTTGCCCAAAGGCACCCAAGGCGGCATTACAAAATGAAAATACAGTAAAATATAAAATTTAACATTAAAAAATAATTTAAAAACAATATTAAAACAATACAATAAAACAAAATTAAAACAAAGCAATAGAATTTAAAAACAACAAGCCCTGTGGATCATAAGGTATAAAATATAAAAGTGTAACAAACCAGCCAGCCAGCCTGTCAACAGTTAAAAGCTTTTTGAAATAAAAAGGTCTTCAGCCCCCGCCGAAATGTAAACAGAGAGGGAGCAGTTCTCAATTCAAGGGGAAGGGTGTTCCAGAGTTGGGGGGCCACCACCGAGAAGGCCCTCTTCCTGGCCGCCACTCCTCTTACTTCTCCTGGTGGCGGCACAGTCAGAAGGGCCCCCCCAGATGATCTAAGAGTACGGGTTGGATTATATAGAAGGAGGCGGTCCCTCAAATACCCCGGACCCGAGCCGTAAAGGGCTTTAAAAGTCAAAACTAACACTTTGAATTGGGCCTGGAACAGAACCGGCAGCCAGTGCAGTCGCCGAAGCAGTGGCTCGACAGAGTCAAACCGATGTGCCCCAGCAACCACACAAGCAGCCGCGTTCTGTACTAGTTGTAATTTCCGGACTGTCTTCAAAGGCAGCCCCACGTAGAGTGCATTGCAATAATCTAATCTAGATGTCACTAGGGCATGGGTCACTGTGGCCAGGTCCACACAGCTTAGGTACAGCCGCAGCTGGCGAATCAGCCGAACATTCACCTTGTTTCTGCTATTCACTCAAGATTAGGTCATTTATACAAGTTTAGGCAATTAAGGGCGCAATCCTCACCTGGAGTTAGGCCAGCAAAGTTTGGCCGGCACACCGTAAAGTCTGTTTGGACCACTCTCAGAGTCAGAGAGGCCAGCACACAGACATGCACCATCCTCCCTGATCGCAAGAGTGGTCCAAATGCGCTTTACGGTGGCCCTTATGCCGGCCAAACTGTGCCAGCCTAACCCCAGGTTAGGATTGCGCTCTATGGCAATGCATGCAAATATATGCAATGCTGGCAAATTTACACATTTTCCCAGGGTTACATTTGCACACTTGAGCATGCCTGGAGCTGACATCCTTGCAGGATCCTAGAGCCAACCCCAATGGATGTGGAGGGCTAACTGTATGCATTTGATTAAAACAAATAGTTATTCCTCACTTCAACAGCCTTCAGAACAGAAGGTCCATTGCCGCGCATGGAATTCACTTTTCATTTTGGCCTCTTGGCAAGTCATCCTTTCCATTGGTTGATGATTCGTCATGGCAGCTGCAGGCATTTCTGGATTCCTTTCAACTGCATTCCAAGTAACAAAGCAATATTCAGTATGAGGTGAGATGGGTTGTCTGTTTCCTCACTGACCAAGGAAAGAGGCTCCTATGTCCCACTCTACCTAGGAGGCAGCAGCATCCATCAGACTCTGGACAAGACGGAGTCTAACAGACTCCAGGCAAAACGGTGTCAGTCACTGCCTGATCTTAACCCACAATGAAATAGGGGGACCAGCCGGCCGGCCCCATATCCAGCTTGGGGTTGGGTCTGTATGTGGCACAAAGCAAAGTAAGGGGCATGAATGGGACCAATAGGGGTACTCGGAGCTAAGCCAGCAAAATTGCTACTGCAGATCCGAGGGCCCCGTGTAAGGTTGACCAGGCAGTGGATGGGGAGTTGGATCCAACCTAAGTGCTGGAGACCAGTCCCACCCCCCTCCCCAGGCTGGTCCACCCATGATCCCCTGCTCCATTCCACCTGCCCCCCACCCTCCCTTTGGCCTCGCCAATCCCCCACGCCAGCCACTCTAGGCCAGCCAGAGCTTGGGGGCCAAAGTCCCAGAACTAGTTCAGGGAGGATAGCACACATCCGTGAACCATTGTCCCCCACTCAAAAGGAGATACAAATGTGCTTTACAACAAGAGACTTCTGCCAGACCAAGTGGGGGTCAGGATTGCGCTCCCAGTGGCATACAAAGGTCGTTTGGCACCTGGAGCCCAGGAATGTTTGGCACTCCCGTGACAACATTATTTTCAGTAATAGTCATGATGTGAAATGAATAATAATGGCCAGAGAAGGGCAGACAGTGAACATTTTCTTTTATAAAGATAAACTTTGTAAGTTTGAGTATGTATCTATCTCTATATTTATATATCTCTGTAAAGGTAAAGGTTTCCCCATGACCGAATGGTCTAGTCGTGACCAATTGTAGAGGGCGGTGATCATCTCCGTTTCTAAGCCTGTAGAGCCGGCGTTTGTCCGAGGACAAGCTTCCGTTGTCACGTGGCCGGCATGACTATCTGCCGTAGCACACGGAACGCCGTCACCTTCCCACCGAAGTGGTCCCTATTTATCTACTTGCATTTTTAGGTGCTTTCCAACTGCTAGGTTGGCAGGAGCTGGGACAAGCAATGGGAGCTCACTCCGTCGTGCGGTCTTGAACTGCCAACCTTCCGGTCAGAAAGCCCAGCAACAGCAGTTTAACCCACAGCGCCACCACATCCCACTCGTATCTATCTATATCTTTCTCTCTATTTATATCTATCTCTGGGCGGGAGGAACGGGTATTTATCCATATGAAGTTATCGTTGATAGACAACTGATTCAAATATAGAGAGAGTCGAGAGTTCCTCCATCCATTGTATAACAGTAGGTGGGCATTTATCTTTCCAACCCTTCAATATAAGTCTTTTAGCAAAAGTAAGGGCACAGAGGGTTAACCCTAACCCTAACCCTATCCCATTTCCATTGGCCTTCCAAGAAATTCCATATTATAGGCAAATAGTTCAGGAGAATATACATATCCACAAAATGTAATCTTTGTTCTAATATTACATTAATAGAGTTAATGATGTCTGTCCAAACAACTATACAAGTCCAGAACATATGCCTCAGTGTTGCTTCAGGTTCACCACATTGCCAACAATTTTGCCAGTCCCTTTACTTATTAAACAGACACATTGGGGTCCAATAAACTCTGAAAAGGATATTTTGCTGTATCAACCTTAATTTAAGATCTACCTATACCTTACTAATATTTGCAAGAGCAATTTTCCATTGTTCATGTAGGATGGGGCATTCCAGTTCTTTATCCCACTGAACCTGAGTAGAATCAAGATCACACTTATTCCAAGACATTAAGTGCTTGTATAAAAATATTGTGGGCTTCCGTTTTGTGCTAGCTTCAATAAGACTTTCTAATACTGATGGAGTCTGGGAGGCCTGTTGTGGTAAATCAAGACAGGCCAAGCATTTGTGTCTGAGTTCTGGAACCTTCCCCCAAACCATGAGGCCTGAGGCAGCTGGAACAGAGACACAGCTGTGGCCAATTATGTAAATGTTGTAGATATTCTAATAGGTGTACCCTGATTGGGGGAGAGTCTGTATTTAGGCAGGGAACACCAGAACTCTGTGTGGGTGTGTTTATGGATCGTCGTAACATTCTGTGTGAAAGAATAAAGCCTCTACAAGGAGACTCTGTCTGCTGTGCTTGCCAGTCTGCTCTTCACGTCGTCCGGCTGCAGGGTTTCTGCTGGCTACACTCTGCTGAATGGACACAAATCCATTCTAAAACCCGACAGGTTATGGGCGCAGCAGGACCGTGCTGAGTTACAAGTTATGGAAGACAGCTGCTTGCAGCTACAAAGGACGTCGTTTTGAGCTCTTGAAATGGTGAGCAGCAGCACTTGAAGCATGTCTGACTCAGAGCACGAGCAGGAGTCGGCTGGAGGGGCAGGGGCACCAGACACAGTGCCAGTGGTGCAGCAAATTGCTCCTTATCCGGTATGCCGTCTCAATGATACCAATTATGTGGCATGGTCGCACAAAATGCGTTTGTTATTGAAGAGGGAGTCGTTATGGTCCTTCATTGAGGCAACCCCCACCCCCTTGACGGGTGAAAATCTGTGTATGGACGAGAGGGCGCAAGCCCACATAGGACTGAGTATGGAGGATGAACTCTTAGTTCATATACGTGGTCTGACCACAGCTAAACAGTACTGGGATGCATTGAAAGAGATTTACACACGTCAGTCTGTGGCTTCAAAAATCAGTTTGTCCAGACGCCTCTACAGAACAAGACTTGAGCCCGGAGGGAATTTGAGAGAACACCTTCGTCTCATGAAGAAAACTTTCAAAGACCTTGAGGACGTGGGAGTGAACATTCCTGAGCTGCAGCGAGCCCTGACTGTGTTAAGTTCATTAGACAGCAGCTGGGATACATTTGCCTTGACTTTGGAGGCAATACCAGAAACCACATTAACTCTTTCCTACCTCACTGGAAGGCTTCTGGAAGAACAAGAGAAACGCCAGGAGCATGCAGCTGAGAGGAAGAGAGGCAGCGTTCATCCCTCTACAGCCCTTCCCTCTACAAAGAAGGAGGAGGAGACAACTCAAGTCTATGCAACACGAAGATGTTTTCGATGTGGTTCTACAGCTCACATTCAACGCTTCTGTACGTCCAGAGGACCAGGAAGACGTGGGAGAGCAGTAGGACGTGGAAAGGTGGCAGTTGTGAGAACGCAGGAGCCTGAAGATGGACATTGGCTTATTGACAGTGGTGCTAGCAATCACATATGTTGTGATCCAACACTGTATGCAAAGTTACAGCCAGCTGATAGAACGCCCGTGAGTTTGGCAAATGGGGCACATGCTTTAGTGAAAGGGGCTGGGAAGATGTATGTGCCAGGATTGAAATCAGAAATAACAAATGTGTTGTGTGTACCTTCCCTGAAGCAAAGCCTCTTAAGTGTATCATGTCTATTGCAAGATAGTTTTTCTGTGCAGTTTAGAAATAAGGTGTGTTACATAGAAAAAGGTGGAAAATGTGTGAAAGTTCCAATGAAAGACAACCTGTTTGTGTTAAGAAATGCTCCAAAAGCTGAGGCAGTCCAAGCACACTGTACTAATAGAGAAATTCATAAATCCTGTGTACATCTTTGGCATAATAGACTAAATCATCTCAATGAAAAATATATACAGAAGACAGCTGAATTGGCACGTGGCATAAAGATACAAAAATGTGATCACTACGTTGATTGTGACTCCTGTAAACAGGCAAAGTCACACAAAGCACCTGTGAGCAAGAAAAGTAACAGATGCTCAAAAAGACCATTTGAACTGGTCCACGCTGACCTGATAGGCCCATTCAAAGCCACAGCTGGAGGAGCCAAATATGTGTTATTGATTGTTGATGATCATTCAAGATTTAGCTTTTGCTATTTGCTAAAAGAAAAGAGAGAAACATTTCAGAAGTTTAAAAGCTGGGTTAACATGGTAGAGCGCCGTTTCAACCACAAGGTGGCGCAATTGCAAACAGATAGAGGAGGAGAATTCATGGCCAAAGTTATGCAGTCATGGCTAGAAGAGAAAGGCATTTTGCATAGAACCACAAACCCTTACTCACCAGCTGAAAACTCAGTTGCAGAACGAAAAGCTGGAGTTTTGCAGGTAATGAAAGATGCTCTGCTAGCCCAATCAGGGCTTGGCCAAGCATTCTGGGGTGAGGCATTACAAGCAGCCACACACGTGGTCAATAGGGTTTATAGTAGGGCCGTAGATAACATTCCTTATAGCTTGCTATATGGGAAAGCACCTGACTTGTCCTATCTCAGATGTTTTGGAACACGTGCTTGGGTTTTTATTCCTAAATCTCAGAGAAGGAAAGGAGTCCCCAAAGCTCGCAAATTAGTATGTGTTGGATTTGCTCCTTTGACCAAAGGTTATAGATTTTTAGCACCTCATAAACATAGCATAATTATCTCCCGGTCTGCTAACTTCTGTGAGCAAGAATTATTGTCCCAGCACACTGAAGTTTATCTTCCAAGTTCACCAGAGCCTTTAAGATTGCCGGAGAGTGAGCAGGAGTTGCCAAGGCAACTTCAGCAGCCCACAGAATCAGATAAAGGGGAAGAGGAATGCAAGCCTTTAACCCCTTACATGACACCAGAAACAATTAAGCAGGAGGCAACACCACCTAGGGAGCAAAGTCCTCTAGTGCAACGTAGAATATTGCCAGAAAGATCCACAAGGGGTGTTCCACCTCAACGTTTCACAATAGGGGAAGCTGTTGCATACAATGTTCAGTCTGAGCCTCAGACATATGAAGACATCTTAGAGCTGCCAGCTAGTGAGAGAAGGAAATGGTTTACAGCCATGCAACAAGAAATGCAAGCCATGGAAAAGCTTGGTGTATTTACTCCCTGTAGTTTACCAGCAGGAAGCCAGGCAATAGGCTGCAGATGGGTTTATAGAATCAAGCCTCAGGACGGGGCAGAACCCATTTACCGGGCTAGGTTAGTAGCCAAAGGGTATGCTCAAAGGCAGCATATAGATTATGAGCAGATCTTTTCCCCTACAGTGGCTGCACAAACAATACGTCTAGTGCTTGCCCTGGCAGCACAAAGACAGTGGCATGTATATCACTATGATGTGCAAACAGCATATCTGAATGCTACTTTAAATGAAACTTTGTACATGGAGCAAGCCCCTGGCTTTGAGATTCCTGGGACAGGAATAGGACAAAGTGTTTATAAATTGAACCGTTCTATTTATGGGTTACGTCAAGCTTCAAGGAGATGGTCTGAACATTTAAAAGCAAAGGTAGAAAGTCTAGGTTTTAAAGCCACAAAGGCAGATCCTTGTCTATTTGTAAAAGGAACAGGCAGCAATCAAATGTTGATAGTGGCTTACGTAGATGACTTATTATTTTTGAGTGCTGATATACAACAAATAAAACAAACAGCACAATGTCTAGAGAAAGCCTTTACTTTAAAAGAACTAGGACCTGTAAAACAGTATCTAGGAGTTGAAGTACAGACAATTCCAGGAAAAGGGTTTGCTCTGCACCAAACACAAAAGATAAAGGAACTCTTAGAAAAGTGGAGAATGTCAGAATGTAAAGCATCCAGGACACCCATGTGTGTAGGAAGCCAAAATAGTGCAGAAGCCACTGATCAATTGCCCCATGTAGAACAATATAAATCACTGTTAGGCAGTCTACAACATATAGCCTTATGGACCAGACCAGATATCTGTAATGCTGTAAATATTCTAAGCAGGTATACCAACAGTCCAAACCACAAAAACTGGACAGATTTAAAAAGGGTGTTAAGATACCTGAAAGGGACATCAAACCTCAAACTAAATATTGAACCAGTGGGTCCATTGACTGTAACATGCTTTGTAGACAGTGACTGGGCAAATGATTCCGAAGACAGAAAGTCTACATCAGGTAATGCCATACTTCTTGCTGATACATTGATTGATTGGACAGTGAAGAAGCAAACTTATTTAGCCTTGTCTACATGTGAGGCAGAGTTTGCATCACTTTCACAACTTTGCACAAGCTTAATTTGGATCAAGCAGATACTAACAGACCTGGGCATAATACAAAAGGAACCAATCAAAGTGTTTGAGGACAACTTAGCATGCCTGAAACTAGCCGCTTCTGAGAGAGTGAGAGCCAGAAGCAAACATGTTGACATAAGATATCACAATGTCAGGCAAGCAGTGCAGGAAGGACTAATCACATTAGAATATTGTCCATCAGAGGAGAACCGGGCAGATATTTTAACCAAGCCTCTGACAGAGCAAAAGTTTTCAAAAGGGGTACAGATGCTAGGTATGGACTGAATACCTGTACTATGTATCATGTATGCTTACTGTACCATGTATAATGTGTATGGAAACAAGAGAAGAACCCAGAACCCAGAAACAAATGGGAGGAGTGTCGTGGTAAATCAAGACAGGCCAAGCATTTGTGTCTGAGTTCTGGAACCTTCCCCCAAACCATGAGGCCTGAGGCAGCTGGAACAGAGACACAGCTGTGGCCAATTATGTAAATGTTGTAGATATTCTAATAGGTGTACCCTGATTGGGGGAGAGTCTGTATTTAGGCAGGGAACACCAGAACTCTGTGTGGGTGTGTTTATGGGTGTGTTTGTGGATCATCGTAACATTCTGTTTGAAAGAATAAAGCCTCTACAAGGAGACTCTGTCTGCTGTGCTTGCCAGTCTGCTCTTCACGTCGTCCGGCTGCAGGGTTTCTGCTGGCTACACTCTGCTGAATGGACACAAATCCATTCTAAAACCCGACAAGGCCGACCTTGCAGCCGGTCCAAATTTGACCTCTAATAGATGTTGTATTTGTAAATACTGCCAACTGGCTGTAGATGGCAGATTATTTTTATCACATAGTTTAGTAAAAGAAAAGAAATCCTGACCCTGATCAATCAATTGGTCCAAAGTAAAAATTCCTCTCTCAGCCCAGCTAGTCCATAAAAAGGGCTTCTTTCTAATTTGCAGCCCAGGGTTAGCCCATAAAGTAAGTCGATCATGATTGCAGGGATCAAATTTATATTTCTTAACCATAATTGACCAGATATTTCTAATTGAAGCGATACTTGGCGGAACAGCACCCATTTTCAACCACTTAGACCCTAAGGCTATCCATTATATTAGCACTAATATAATGTAACTAATATATTAGCAAACAGGCTTCAAAAGGTAATTAAAACATTGGTCCATAAAGATCAAACAGGATTTATTTCTAATAGGCAAACAGCTGACAATCTTAGACTGGTGATAGACCTAGTGGCTATACATTCAATAAATAAATAATAATAATATAGAGAGTCAAAAATCTGAGACCTCACCAATCTCACCAATCTGAAAAAGCCTTCGACATATAACTTATACGATAGGCCAAGCTCCAGAGTAGTAAATAATAACCACATATCTTCTAGTTTTGCCTTAGAGCACAGTACAAGACAAGGGTTTCCTCTTTCTCCTTTGATTTTTGATCTATGTATAGAAATGTTAAAAGGTAAAGGTTTCCCCATGACCGAATGGTCTAGTCGTGACCAACTGTAGGGGGCGGTGCTCATCTCCGTTTCTAAACCAAAGAGCCAGCATTTGTCCGAGGACAAGCTTCCGTGGTCATGTGGTTGGCATGACTATACACTGTAGCACACGGAACGTCGTTACCTTCCCACCGAAGTAGTCCCTATTTATCTACTCGCATTTTTAGGTGCTTTCGAACTGCTAGGTGGGCAGGAGCTGGGACAAGCAACGGGAGCTCACTCCATTGCGCAGTCTTGAACTGCTAACCTTCTGGTCAGAAAGCCCAGCAGCAGTGGATTAAAGCACTGCGCCACCACATCCCCTGATAGAAATGTTAGCCTGTACTGTGCTATAAGACAAAACTGCAATATTTGTGGATTTAAATGTAGATCTGGTGAACATAAGATTATTTTATATGCAGAGGACATATTGTTTATGCCTAATCCTCAAACTACCATAACAGAACTTATGAAAGTAATTAAGGAGTTTGGAAGATTATCCAGCTATTCAATTAATTGGACTAAATCTGAATTGATGCCAATAGGGCATAAGAATCCAGATCGTTTATATAGTCTATATAGTAATTGGCACTTTCAGTGGTGCCCAAATGTAATTAAAAACCTCAGGTTTTTGCAGGTTACTGCACTGAATGTTGAAAAAATTATAAATGAGATTACACTAGACTTAAATAGATGGACAGTTTTGAATTTATCTACATGGGGTAAGATTAATGTTATCAAGATGAATGTTATTCCGCGCATTATCTATGTGCTCCGTGCAATTCCATTTAATATTCCATATAGATATATTCATAAATTCTATGTTTTGTTTAGGACATTTTGGTGGGGGTCTGCCCAACGAAGAATTTCATTAAGAAAGATGCAGCTTCCATACTCCGAAGGAGGGTTTGGAATGCCGGATCTTGGCCTATACCACCAGGCATATCTTAATTAGTCTCAGTTAATTATTGGGAGAATAATTCAAATATGGATAAACCCCCTTGGGCTGATCTGAAAGCCTCATATATAGCACCTCTTTCCAGCGGCGTCATGCAGCCGGAATGCTGGGCGGGAGGAACGGGTGAGCGGGGGCGGGGAAGACAGCGAAACGGAGCAGTACGCAACGGGCGGGCTGCTGCTCACCCGTTCCTCCTGCCCAGCGTTCTGGCTGCATGACGCCGCTGCCTCTTTCCAAAGGAGTAAGCCAAATCCTGGGCCTGCCTCCCTCTCAGGCCAGCACGCCTGTTGGCCTGCCCACTGCCTACCCAAAAGGCCCTCCCCCGCCCCGTTTCAAGATGGCACCTCCCTGGCACCGCTTCGGCCAGCGCAAAGGTGGTGCAACTTTGCATTTATAATAATACCAATAAACAATTGGAAACTTTCAAAGAAATAAGTTTTCTTTTTAAAAAATAAGTTTAAACCTCTTGGGGCAAACTATTGGACTGCACCCTGCAACTTGGCACCCTGAGCCCCCCCCCCCCCCGCAGACACCCTACTCATATGCTAACTGGGCAAGAGGCCCTTTTCCAAGTGGTGCTCCTCTTATATTTAGCAGAGGGAGAGTAATTGTCCCTCTTCACCCCAGCGCAGTGTCTTTCTCGTGGCTGTTGCTGGTGGTGTTCTCCATTCTTTTAGATTGTGAGCCCTTTTGGGACAGGGAGCCATTTAACTTTAATGTTATTATTTGCCTGTAAACCGCTTTGTGAACTTTATGTTGAAAAGCGGTATATAAATACTATTGATGGATTGAAGATTGATTGATATGCCGTTGGTGTAATTGCAATACGGTACGTCCTCTTTTTTTCAGGGGGGGGGGAAGAATCGGGCATTGGGTTTGATTAAAGAAAAAAAAGCCACGTCTTTGTGAGACGGCGCGGGTGGGTAGGAAAGAGGGAATAAAACCCTGCAGAGGGAGAGCGAAAGGAGAGGGGGAAAGTGGCAACCAGACACAAATACATTTGCACATATAAAGCTGTTCTAATGAGAGCCAAATTGATTTGACATTCAGTGGCAGTTGCAAGCCAAGAAAAGCCAGGCAGCCTACAAAAGGCCCAGCTCATTGTTTATGGAGTGTCATCCTGCATCATCTGGGAGAGCAATAACAGTGATGGGGAGACCTTTAAAAGCAGGGACTGTGCAGAGGAAGCTTGTGTGTGGCTACCACGGATGTCAGAACCAATAGACAAGCTGTGAGCCGTTTCCTGGGCGGCAATCGTGTTTGTCAGATGAGGTGGGTGCTCTCCGGAGATTACAGCATTAAACAGATTTTGTGAATTGCCGGAGTTCTCTCCGATGGGAGGCCTGTGATCGTTTGGCAAGTCGCTCATTTTTATCACTCTGGGTTTTTTTTTTCCTAACAGGTACACCAGCTAAATCACACACACACACACACACACACACACACACACACACACACACACAC
>JAJKFI010000007.1:27430435-27449046 GCA_029204185.1 Lerista edwardsae
ACACACACACACACACACACACACACACACACACACACACACACACAGTAATAAATAATAATACATGCATTTATATACCGCCTTTCTTAAGGTCACTAGATTTCTCTAATGATGACAACTCAAGGCGGTTTACATAGGCAGACTTTTCACAAACCCGAAGGTTTTTACAATTTACAGAATGTTCTATCTTTCAAGAACCACACTCAAACAGATCTTTCTTTCTGGATTTAGCCTTCTTTCTTTAGCCACCCGTCTGTCGTCTGCTGGCTGATGAGGCTTCCCTGCTCTCACCAGAGACGCAGCTGCGTTCAGCACACTCCTCCTCCCACGAGGCAGCTGGAACTCAGCTTTTTAATCAGCTGCGGTTTGCAAGGTCTGCCGCTCACACAGACTTCCGGGAGTCTCGAGCTCACGACCTTGAGAGGAAAGAATTATACAAGATACACAACAGATAGAGATGCACAATTATCACTGTATCTTGTCCCAGGAGGATGAAAAACGGAGATCTGAAACATATACAGATTTGGGAATTGGAAGGTTGCCAACAGATTGCTTGCTGACCAAAATATATTGTGCGTTTGGGGTGTTTCCCAGTGACACCTGACCTGTGTCATATAGCAGTTCAAATGCAAAAAAAATAATTTCAGCAATAATCCAAGATGGATAGACCAGCAATTCTCAAACTGTGGGTCTAGGACCCACCAGTCGTGATCCCGTTTTTGGTGGTTTGCGAAACTGACGCGGCAGATTAGGCTCTGGCCATCAGGGGTTAAACAAGCTGCTACTTGGGGGGGGGAGCGCAGCTGCCCAATCACATTCTATCCACATCCTTTGGCATTTATAAATGAGGCAGCCGCCGCTAAGGCCTCTAAAATGTTTGAGAACCACCAAGAATAGCTCTTGTGGGGCCAAGCACAAAGTATGACACCTGGAAATAGTTGGCGGCATGATGGCATTTATTTATTTTATTTATTTATTTTGAAGAATTTATACCCCACCTTTCCCATGACGAAGCAAATGCCCAAGGCAGCTTACATGGGCAGGCTAGTCTAAACCACCATTTTTCAATGAGGTTTTTACAAATTATTCTGCGATTCACCAAATCCTCAGTCCCAGATGTAGCCTTCACAGTGTGGTTCTCTCCTCTGGCCGTGTGACTTCGAGCTTCAGCAGGCGATCGTATGTCCAGCTTGGACAGGTCCTCAAGGTTGGACTCCGTTCTTTTGCTGGCTGGCCTTCTCACAACATTCTCGTACTGGCTCATCAGCAACACAGTGACCCCGTTGTGCCACAACAGGTACTGCAGCTTGTCACAGCTTGGCATTCCATCTCCCATCCAAAAATAGACCACAGATTCTCCTGCTTAGCTTCAGGCAGTACCGGCAGCTCAGCCATCAGTCCACACCTCCTGCCGACTGCTTCCAGGAAGCCCATTTTTGGCCATTCAAAGGCAAGGGCAGGTGGGAGGGCCCAAGGTAAAGCTGCTCTGCTCAACCCACTGTCTTATTATATAGCCCAAAGAGATCCCGGCTACAGCAGCAAGCAATATACTCACTGTGCTGGGGGGGGGGGAGTGCAGGGTCCAATGTGATGACATTGGTCACATTGGCTTAAGGCTGGCCCTGACAGCGCACATCTGTGTGCTGGCCTTCCTGACCCCTGCTGTTGGTGGTGCAAATGTGGTGGTGCCAGTGAGTACCAGTTCCTAGGATTACGGCTGGCCCCGCCCATTCGCCCGCCCACTTGTCGACTCCGCCCCCTGCAATGTTTGAATTTCCTGCAAGTTTGAGTTGCCTGCATGTTCTCAGAGCCAGGCAGGCAGGCAGGCAGCGAGCAGAGCCTTGCCTTGCCTTGCCACTGAAAAATGAGCTGCTCAGGGGTTGCTCTCGAATACTTTTGAAACTGTTGGGTCACTTTAACATGATGCCAGCCCTCCTTAACATGTTCTGGGGGTGCTGTGGAATACTGTTGCAACTGTTGGGTCAGTTTAAAATTGTCTGAGGCCTCAAAAAGGGCTTTTTTCATGTAATGTCACTTCCTGCCACGACATCACTTCCAGCTTATGACGTCACTTCTGGTGGGCGGGTCCCGACATGTGCCAATCAAAAGTGAGTACCTGTTCTTAAATCATTTAGATGACACCACTGGGTGGTGCACATTTAGCGTGGGCCAAAACCTTGCACAAGTCGGTCAGGCATAACATAGTAAGATGTCAGTGTCCAGTTTAAACCATCATAGCATAACTGAGATGCCCAGTGAAGCACTGAAGACCTGCCTTTATTTCATCCACTTTCAGGGTCATCACAACCTGAGGTGGAGAGAAGGAAACAGATGTCCTGTACATGACGAGGGAGCGCAAAGTCGCTAACAGAGCCAGGCAGTAGCATAGGCAAGGGGAAGTGGTGCCATACGTACTGCGGGTGCCTCAATGTGCCTGAAAGCGGCCCACTCTCCGCTTGGGGCGATTCTGGGCAGGAACAGCAACACTGAATGTGGGAGGAGCCACTGACACAGCACTTACAGTGCCTGCAGTACTTACGACAATGATACCCGCAATGGCTCTGCTACTGGGGCCAGTCCAAGATATTCTAGTGTGTAAGGAATCACCAAAAACATCTCCCAGGTGCACACCAGCCACCACTTTCGCCTCTCCTCCTTCTGCTCCCTGGATTTCAAAGGAGGAAGATTGCAAAGCAGGAAGGGATGGCTTCGGGTTGTTGGGAATGTTCACCCATCTCCGTTACTCAAGGATGTGAAAAATGAGAGGAAAAGAAGTGGGGGGGGGGAGAGAAGAGAAAGGGGATAGAGTGTCTCTGTTCCTCTAGTATAGCCACTCTTCTTTTTCTTCTTCTATACTGGAGCCAGGGCCGGCTCTAGCAGCAGCGGGGCCCAATGTGGGGCATTTCTGCAGGGCCCCCAACCCTCCCTGCAGAGCCCCCCACTCACCAAGAAGAGCGCTGTTCGTGCCACGTGCAAAGCATGGCATGTGGAAGTAATTGGTGGTGATATCATCACATCACCACCATCTGCTTCCAGGTGGCCCATCTTGGGCTGTTCAGAGGCAGAGGCAGGTGGGAGAGACCCAGGTCAAGCTGCTCTGCTCGCCCCACTGACTTACAGCCCGTAGAGATCCCAGCTGCAGCCACGGGCAATATGCTCACCCTGCTAGTGCGGGGGCCCCTGAAGCGCAGGGCCCGATTGACGACATTGGCCACGGCTTAAAGCAGGGGTCAGGGAACTTTTTTACCTTTTACCCCAAAATATATTTGGATACGCCAACGTTACCCCCCCCCCGAACAAAAAAAAATTACATATTGGAACCCATTGCTTTTTATTTGATTAATTAATGAGCTTAATTAATGCTATGTAAATATGAAGTTGTAAAGGGCGGAGCAAAACAAACAAAACAAAACAAAGCCAGCCAGCCAGCGATGGAACCGGAACGGGGGTAATGGATGGTCGCGCTGCCAAGACACAGCCGGGCATGCATATAGATTCATATGCATGCCCGGCTGTGTCTCGGCAGCACGACCGTCCATTACCCCCAGGAATTTCATTTTTACCCCATTTGGGGTAATTTACCCCTGTTCCCTGACCACTGGCTTAAAGCCAGCCCTGCCTGGAGGCAGCAGTCCTGGCCCCTAAAGGCCTTGAATATAGTAGTGGAATTGCACAGTGCAGTGGTTCTCAAATTTTTTAGTGCAGGGACCCCCTTTTAGAATGGCCATCCTTCCGGGACCCACCAAAAGTGATGCCATGGCCGGAAGTGCCACCATTGTAATGCCAGCGCCTGCCGCTTTCCTGAGAAATGCAGCTATAAGTTGGGTTGTTTCTCAGCCGTTTTCCAATAGCAAAGTGAATCAGAAAGAAGAAGAAAAAGCCTATTTCCATTTTTGACACAAGCCAAACCACCACACACCCTTCCCGCTTCCCAGCGTCCCATCTTTCCATATTTTCAATATGGCTGCTCTAGTGATTTGCTCAGAGATTGGCTCACGACCCACTGGTGGGTCCTGACCCACAGTTTGGGACCCACTGGCATAGTATCTCTTCGTACCGCATCCCAAGTGACCCTGAGCTTCCAAAGTCTGGCTCCCCCTTGTCCCCGCAGACATAAGCAAGGCGGGGGTAGGATGTCCCATCTTTTTACCAGCCATTGGGACACAGCCCCACAGAGCCTGCTGCTGCGGTTGCTGTGGCGTTTGCCGTAGTTGCTGTGGCGTTTGCTGTGGTCGTGTGCCGTTCTACGAAACGACGGGAGCCTTGTCCTTCGAAATGTGTGCTGTACCCATCAGAGAACACCTGGAGTAGAGTGAGAGATTTTTTTTTCTCCTAGATGTCAGTGTGTGCCAACATGCATTAAATACACCTTCAAAGAAGTTCGTGCAACGCAGTGGAGAAGGATCTACGTGTGTACCGAAAGTCTCTCGCTTTCTGCCTTCTAGCTATCCGCTCAGCCTGAGCATCGCACTGTTGATATTAGACAGCGATAGGAAAGCTTCTATTTGGATTTCACCGAGAAAATCTATTTCTTTCCTGAGGGAAATTGTCAGCCATTTTCTGACTCTCGGGCCTCAATTCTCTCAGGACCCACATGAATAGAAATGTGGATTAACTCGGGACTCATCTGCAATGCATCCCGGATGATAGTTTACATTTTCTCTCCAGCCGCGGTATGAGAATTTAAGCAACCGAACTGCATCAAAGTCAGGAAGTAATAACAGAAGGGATCACAATGAAATCACCCAAGATCTCATATAAAATAGCCTGTGTGGCAGGTTACAGGATAGAGAAGAGGCAGGGAAAAGGCAGGCCTACAGAATAAACCATGGTACACATTCTCATTTCAGTCCAGATCAGTTTGACTTTCAGATTTGAGGTCTCAAAAGAGGTCTCAATTAAACCAACACTTCTTGCTTGTTGGATGGATTAATAGGCAGAATGAATAACCAATGATATGATTTTTGATGCAGAATACCAGCGGTTCTCAAACGTCTTAGCACAGGAAACCCATGGTTTAGAATGGCCATCTGTCCGGGACCCACCAGAAGTGACGTCACGGCCGGAAATGCTGTCATTGTGATGCCAGAGCTCGCTAATTTCCTGAGAATGCAGCCATAAGTTGGGTTATTTCTCAGCCCCTTTTCCAAGAGCAAAGTGAACCAGAATGGGAAAAAAAGCCTATTTGCAATCTTGGCACAAGCAAAACAACCACACAGCCCTCCCCCTTTCCAGGATCCCATCTTCCAGGATCCCTTTCCAGGATCCCAATATGGCTGCTCTAGGTGCTTCATGGCCCACCTGAATTTGGCTTGCGACCCACAGTTTGGAAACCACTGCCATATACCATGTGAAATCTAATGCTATACTCACCTACCTGTGCCCTTTCTGCGGGAAAAGGGGACAAATGTCCCCTTCTCCTGCGGTATTTCCTGCAGCTGCCAGGTTGCCACCGGATGTAGCAGTAGCCACCTGGCTACCACTGCTTGCTCGAGTGGCCGGGCAGCTCAGGATTGCGCTGCCCATCTGTGAAGTCTATAGTAGCTAGGTCAGAGCTACTCAAAATGGGGTGGTCCACGGTTCAATGCTGGTTCACAAACCATGGGCTCATGGTCCGCCATGAATTTCCAGGAAAGAAATAGTAGTCAAAACATGAGTCAGATATGGCACAGGCAGTGGTGTCATCTACTCTCTCGCAAGCCGGAACGCTGGGCGGGACTTGAGTGATTGACAGGCTGTCGTTTGACTTCCGGTTTCTTCGCGCGCCCTGCGCGGCTTTCCCTCGCCTCGGAGGGGGCGCCTGCTCGCCCAGGCACCTGGCGCACCCCCCACCCATCCCCCCTGGCGAGCAGGCGCTCCCTCCGAGGCGAGGGAAAGCCGCGCGGGGCGCGCGAAGAAACCGGAAGTCAAACAACGGCCTATCAATCACTCAAGTCCCGCCCAGCGTTCCGGCTTGCGAGAGAGTAGATGACACCACTGGGCACAGGTCCCTGGTGCACTGGAAAAAATTGCCAGCCAGCCACATCAGACAGTTTGAGAAGTACTGAGCTAGGGGACAGTAGGAAAGAGCAAATATGGGGGCGGCTGTGGAGAGTGGAATTTCACTCAAACCCTCAATGCTGCAATGGGGTCAGAAAGTTGCTGAAATTCACAGCTTAGGAATACTTAAAATAAAAGCTACTTACCTAAAGTCTTCTGGTGTCCAGAAGTACAAGAACATCTTCAAGAAATTAAAGCTGGAAGAGCTTTCTTGTTAGAAGGCCACTATCTACTGGTCTTGCGTCAAAACGGTAGAGCAGTGTTATTCAAACTGTGATGTCAGGTGGGTCGCAGAAAGCTGGGAGCAGCCATCTTGGAAACTGTAGACCTTACTCATGTTATAGTCAGCGGCGGCATGCTACCGGTACGCTGGGTGGGAGGAACGGGTGAGCGGCAGCCTGCCCGTTGCATAACGCTCCATTTCAGTGTCTTCCCCGCCTCCGCGGGGGCGGGGAAGACGGCGAAACGGAGCGGTACGCAACGGGCGGGCTGACGCTCACCTGTTCCTCCTGCCCAGCATTCCGGCTGCATGACGCCGCTGGTTATATTCCTTTTGTGAGTGTTAACAGTTTGAACTTTCAAGTGAGTTGTTTTTTTAAAAAAAAATTGTTTTTAGTTCAATGCTTTTACATCATATTTTGCCATCTTGCTTTCTGTCAGGGATGTTTCATGGTTGTACAACTGCTGCAGTCCAAGAATGCCAGTTTGCATTTCAGGACTGTCATTTTATTATGTTACAATGACAGCACTTCTTGCTGGTATGGATGATGTCACTTCCTGCCACAACATCACTGCCAGGTTAATGACATCACACAAGTGTCATTCTAAAAAGTGGGTCCCGGTCTAAAAGGTTTGAATACCACTGCGGTAGAGGCACCAATGGTCAAAATATCCTCTTCTTTAAGCCTCAAGAGAATGAATGGGATCCTCACCCAAGGATTAAAGTTGTCTCTAGCTCCCATTCATTTCAATGGGATGCTGAATGACATCCTAGCAGATTGTGCCTTAGTCCTTTGGAGGGGACAGCGCTGGAAACCATGACAATCCTTTACCTTTATACCAAATCTGGCCGACTGCTACTCTGACAACACTGCAAAACTATGCATAATTTTAAATCTATTAATGAAGACATTAATAGACATGTGAATAAGCCTGGGAGCAAATTGGTTAAGTAAAAACCTGTTGTGTTTTTTTTTCTTTTGCATGCCTACATTTTGGGGTCAGATTGCAAAATGTAGCAGATGGGCACAATATTACGAGTGGCATCATCTCCGTTGTCTTCCAGAACTTAATAGTGTAACTCAAGCCTCTTTGGTATGTTTGGCGCATACATGTGGTACCCCACCCAGGAGAGAGTGTGAGGTCAATTGCAACTTATCATCAGTATGTGAAAAAAGTACATTATGGAGAATGCATTGACTGTCTGCTGCTTTTTCTTTTCTTTTTGTGTCTTAGAATTTCTGCATGCCTTATTCCAGGATACAGATGGTAAGTTAAATTTAACCAAAAACTAGGGAAATGGTCACCTTTCTAACTAGGATCCAGGATGCCTGGAGTCACGTTTTCAAAGCAACGATGTTTGAGTTCATCGGAGAACTCTAATCTTTCTATCTGAACATGGGTTCGAGGGGAACAGTCCCCTTACAAAACACGCCCTACCACTCCGTGGCACGTGCTGCGTGCTATGGGGAAAGCGGGTGATCAGAAGGCAAAAGAAAGGGAAGCAAAACCATGTTTCTACTTACCTCCGTGTAGACCTTATAACCAGAGCTGGCTGAAGCAGTGGCAGGGCCAGCGGAACGTGGGGCGGGACATCCGGGTGATCGACAGCCCGCCCGTCGCGTTCCGAAGCGTTACGCCTTCTGCGTAACATACGCAAGCGGCGTAATTGGTTATGCAAACGGCGGAACACTCTGGAACACGACGGGCAGGCTGTCGATCACCCGGATGCCCTGCCCAGCGTTCCAGCAGCATAACACTGCTGGGCAGTGGGGCCATTCTTGCGGGGGGGCCCACCCTCCCTGCGGGGCCTCCCCACTCTCCAAGAAAAGTGCTTGTGGTGCCGCACACCTGACATTGGCTCGCCACCCACTGGTCGCACATAGCACCTGGAAATCGTTGGTAGTAGACATGATGGCACCGCCATCAACTGTTTCTAGGAGGCCCAATTTGGGCCGTTTGGAAGCAGGGGCAGGTGGGAGAGCCCAAGAGAAAGCTGCTCGGCTCACCCCATTGTTCTACAGCCCATAGAAATCCCAGCTGCAGCAGCAGGTGATATGCTCACCGCGCTGGTGTGGGGGGGCCCCCAAGTGCAGGGCCCAATGTGACGACATTGGTCACATTGACGTAAGGTCAGCTCTGCTTCTACCTGTGAATAGATCTTCTCGGATCCATGAGCTGGCATAAGCGCGAGCAGAAGAAAGGATGGGATGGACATAACATATAATAAGAATAAGAAGAGCCCTGCTGGATCAGGCCAAAGGCCCATCTAGTCCAGCTTCCTGTATCTCACAGCGGCCCCACCAAGTGCCCCAGGGAGGCATGAGACAACAAGATGCTTGCATCCCGTACACCCAGTACTCTGAAGTAGCCTACTACTAATGTAAGGAGGTTACAACCCATCATTGCCTATAGCCCACAATGGACTTTTCTTCCAGAAATCTGTCCAATCCCCTCTTAAAGGCATCTAGACCATCTGGCATCTGCCTTCACCACCTCCTGTGGCAAAGAGTTCCACAGATTAACTACCCGCTGGGTAAAAAAGTACTTCCTTTTATCTGTTCTCACTCTCCCAACCCTCAGTTTTAGCGGATGCCCCCTGGTTCTGGTGTTTTGAGAGAGGGAAAAGAACATCCCTCTATCGACTCCATCCCTTCCATGCATTATTTTTTATGTCTCAATCATGTCCCCCCTCAGGCGCCTTTTTTCTAGCCTGAAGAGCCCCAAACGCTGCAGTCTTTCTTCATAAGGGAGGTGCCCCAGCCTCGTAATCATTTTTGTCGCTCTCTTCTGCACCTTTTCCAGCTCCACTATGTCCTTTTTGAGGTGCGATGGCCTTACCATCGACTTGTACAATGGCATGATAATATTGGCTGTTTTATTCTCAACCCCTTGACTGGGAAAGAGGGGATAGAATCCTGGCGCAAGTTGGCGCTATCTTCTCACTCCCTCTCCCGGTCCCACCCACCCCCTCCTTGCCCACCACCACCACCGACTTCTTGGTGTTGGTGTTGGCTCAGCCCAGGCTCTGTGGTGATGGTGCAGAGCTGCTGCTGCTTTCTGCTGGTGTCTGCGACCGGACTGGCAGTGATGCAATATCCATGCCCTCATTTTACGACAGTATATCAAGACACATGTCGTCAAAGGCCCACGCAACCAATACAGAAATTCCTCTACCCTAATTGGCTCCCCTTTGCAGAGTGTTCAATTTGCTTGCTGAATAGCCAGTGTGATGTTGTGGTTATGGTGTCAGACATCTTGGCCGTCAAACCCTCACTTAACCATAATGCTCATTGATAGCGCAATCCTAACCTGGAGATAGGCCGGCACAGTTAATCCAGCAAAGTTTGGCTGACACAAGAGCCACCGTAAAGCACGTTTGGACCGCTCTTGGAGTCAGAAAGTCCAGCACACAGATGTGCACCATCCTCCCTGACTCCGAGAATGGTCCAAACTCGCTTTACAGCAGCCCTTGTGCCAGCCAAATTTTGCTGACCTAACTGTGCCAGCCTAACTCCAGATTAGGATTGCGCTCTTATTTACTGTTTTATTTATTTGAAGAATTTATACCCCATGTTTCCCGTTCCAAAGCAAATGCGCAAAGCAGTTTACAGAGCTATGTAATAAAACTGCAATGCAACACAAAATAAGTTAAAAAAAACAGCAAAAACGAAAGCATTAAAACATTAATTTTCAACAACAGCAACAACACACAAACACACACAAACACACACACACACAAATAAAACAAGGCAAAACCCAACACATCTCATCAGGCAACACATGTAGGAGGGGGGAGTGTTAATTGTCCAGGAGAGCAGTCAAGCTACAGAACTAAACTGCTTTGTGAACTACTCTTGTTGCAAAGCAATATACCTGCATAATATATCAGGTATATTATTCTTAATATTCTTAATAACAATGTGCTGCCTTTGAGGTATTGAACACCACTCCAGTCAAATGTTGCTTTTTCCATTGCACTCAAGCTGATGTTGCCAAGCTCACCATCAACGCACTCCAGTCCACCTGGGTACAAAGAGAAGCCCAGGTGTAAATAATTTTCAGTCCTATAACAGGCTTAATAAACACCACTAACTTTCACAACCATTCTGCAGCATGCTTACATTCAGAAAGTTACAATATTTGGTGACAAAAGGGTCCGTCAATTCAGATCAAAGACAAACCCAAACATGCAGAAAACGGAAAGAGCTCTGTAAGCAGAAATAACAAATAACTGGGGGGGGGGAATTGCCTTTCTGAATGCACAGAATTTCAAGGGTTTTGTGTGTGTGTGTTTTTAATTGTTGTTTTCAGTTTGCACTTTTTAAAAGGAATGATGTGAGCTAATAACACAGGACAAGCTAGTTCAGTTCTAACTTCCCCATAATTACGACAAAACCAAATGCAAATGAGACTGTAGGGTCTGTTCAATGTACATTTCCATGCCTGCCAAATCATGTTTGGCAGTGTGGTCAAGCAATAACAGATGCACACTGTGCCTAGTTTTCTCGGGCTTTTCAATAATTAGGAGGACTATGTATTATAATAAACCACATCCCTTTGGCTGAGAGCTGGATGCAAATTGCACAGTAATTCACGTCCAAGTGTTTGGATGCACACCAGAATACATGAAAATCGAGGGACCGAACGATTTCCTTCAGGAAACACATCTCAAACTGAAAAGCCTCTGTTGTAAGTAGGATCTCTGATGTATTGAACTCTATATTCCCTTTCCTGTTTTCAGCTCAGTAATAACATGCAAGAGTTAACAGGACAATTCCTGAATAATTCTTTCTAACACATCCCTGTTCATCTTGGACTGAGTGATCAGTTTTCTACCTCATAGGGATATAAGCCCTTTTTTTCTAAACGGGGTGATAAAAACACAATTGTGATTATTCTCTCAGTTACAGACATTTCGTTTGAGGCAGACGGGAATCGCAAGGAATTGGCAATATTTTTTCAAAGACAACAAATTAATAATCTCTTATCTATTAATTTGAATTTGAACCCCACTGAGAGGGTCTGAGTCATCATGATGAATTTAAACTCATGGAATGAGAATTTAAATTTGGCAACAAAACGTAGGGTTCCTGAGTCAAAGAAAAAAATGTCATTCGTAGAAGCCAACAAAACCATACACTTGTCCCATTTAAAAGAACAGAATTTCTCTATGATTACACTGAATGAGAGGTGTTTACATATCGAAGATTTAAACTTTTGTTGTTTTGTGTTTGTTTTGTTTCTAATTTTATATAAAGGCTTTTCTTGTTGTGACTAGTTTAAATGAATTGATTGGTTTAAACCAATTGATTGATTGGTTTAAATGAATTGATTAATACATTCAAGTTTAAACTAGTCGTGACAAGAAAGGCATTTATATAAAATATAAGGTATACAACATCTAAGCAACAATAGACTAACAGCATTAATGTAGAATCCTTAAAACTGCAAACACCACAATATTATTTTCATTCAAAATGTCCAGTCGCAACGTCAAAATAGGAAAGGGTTATTTTCCTTCTCGTTAATTTGAGCATTAACTGGACAAAAAACAAAGAATAAGATAACTACATAGAAAGGGGCATGCATCCCTCACTTTCTTCACAAAATGAAAAGAAAAGAAACAAGAAGAAAAGAAACTACTATTTTCACCCAGCGGGTAAGTAATCTGCGGAACACCTTGCCACAGGATGTGGTGACGGCGTCTGGCCTGGATGCCTTTAAAAGGGGATTGGACAGATTTATGGAGGAAACGTCCATCACAGATTACAAGCTGTGATGAATATGTCCAGTGGTGTCATTCTATAATGAAGTGCCGGAACGGTGGGCGGGACTTACCGCGTGATTGGCTGCGCGGTTCTGATGCGTCGCCACCGTTCCGAGCCCCGCGCGGGCACCCCTGGCTTCGGAGGGGGTGCCCGCTTGCCTGGGTGGCGCGCTGGGTGCTGCGGAGAGCCGCGGAGGGGTGCGCCACCCGGAAGAAGCCCTCTGCGATGGAACAGCAGGCGGCGATGCGTCGCAGGGCCCCTGTCAATCAAGGGGTAAGTCCCGCCTGCGTTCCGGCACTTCATTATAGAATGACACCACTGAATATGTCCGTCCTCCTTGCTTTGGAAGTAGGCTACTTCCAGAAAGGCCATTAGCTCTGTTCACGCTAACAGGGATTACCCTGCCTACTACGTTAGTAGTAGGCTACTTCAGAGTACTGGGTGCAAGGGAGTGGCAACAGGATGCAGGCACTATGTTGTCTCGTGCCTCCCTGGGGCATCTGGTGGGCCACTGAGATACAGGAAGCTGGACTAGATGGGCCCTTGGCCTGATCCAGCAGGGCTCTTCTTATGTTCTTATGTTTTTAATGGGAGAGAAAGTGCTTCCTGAGTAGTGCAATAAGCAGATACCCCTATATTGTGACAACATTAGGATTTCCTTTATTCTACAATCTCACTTTGTAGAATGTGAGATTCTCACTTTGTAGAATCTCACTTTGAGAAAGTCCCAGCGTATTTCTCAGGATGATGCTTGACGTAGTGACATTCAACCTATTGTAATATCGGTTAATGGTCCCGCAGGCTGTTACAAAAGAGCCTCTAATTTATATAAGTTCCTACTGGGTAAACATAATGGTCTACAGGGAAAGATTTCAACCAAATGGGAGGCACATTTAAATTTAAATGACTCATTGGAGGAAAGGGGTAACATTTGTGAGCAACCTACAGCAATCCCAATTAATGGAAGATACGGATGGGTTCTCCTTAACTGTATTTCACTGGAGGGGAAATCCCTTTTCAGAGACCCGGGTCCGGTACAATTTATACTGCCCAAATAAGGCTCAAATGGTTCCCAGGGTTGGGCAATGGATGGTACATGACACAATTCTGATTGGTTTGACATGAACATTCGTATGTTGGCCTGGCTTTAATTCATTGCATGAAAAAGAGGAATAGCAATTATATTAATACGACTCCCTTACTGCTTTATATTTTACAGGTTGAATCTATACTTTTAGGGGCAGAATCTATACTTTTAGGGGAATCTACTCTTAGGGGCAGAACCAAATGGAAAAGAGTTTGGGTCTGTTTCTTGTGCAGTTCATATATCCACCAACCCGAATATGCTCTTTAGGATTTAAGGTAAAGGTAAAGGGTTCCCCAGACTGAATGGTCTAGTCGTGACCGACTGTAGGGGGCAGTGCTCATCTCCGTTTCAAAGCCTGTAGAGCCGGCGTTTTTGTCCGATCATGTGGCCAGCTAGACTCTACGCCGTAGCTCACGGAATGCCGTTCCCTTCCCACCGAAGTGGTCCCTATTTATCTACTTGCATTTAGGTGCTTTCGAACTGCTAGGTTGGCAGGAGCTGGGACAAGCAATGGGAGCTCACTCCGTTGCGCAGTCTTTAGGATTTAGAGAAGCACATATACTCAGTAGCAGTCTATCTGACTTCAGATGTATTCATAGTGGCAGTGGTGGGGGCCCTGAGGCAAAGTCTTGAACTTTTCTCCACTTTACACAAGCCTATGGATTGTGGCTCCTCCAGACCTTCCTGTCCACAAATGGGGAAGGAAATTTGCAGTAGCTCACCGGTAATGGCGGGTTCAAGGGCTGTCCCTCTTCACCCCTGCGCAGTGCCTTTCTAGCGGCTGTTGCTGGGGGTGGTCTGCATTTTTTCGATTGTGAGCCCTTTCGGGACAGGGAGCCAGTTAACTTTATTATTTGCCTGTAAACCGCTTCGTGAAGTTTTTGTTGAAAAGCGGTATATAAATACTGTTTGATGATGATGATGATGATGATGATGATGGATGGACCACCTTCAGAGCACAGATGCAAAAGGAGATGCATTGTGGTAGATGTGCCTTCTCAAGTAGAGATGGGGAAAGCTGCACCTGTCAAGATTCCATCTTCGACATGAAGATTCCATCTTCTTCTACTATACTATTAAATGTGCAAAAGGCCAAGGTGTAAGTAAGGAACAGTCTAAAGACCACCTGAGGCTATAGCACTGATGAGACCAAATGCCCAATCCTAGCCTGATGTTCAGCCAGCACACTTAGGTCAGCAACGTTTGGCCAGCACAAGGGCATTTGGATCACTCTCGGAGTCAGGGAGGATAGCGCACATCTGTGTGCTGGCCTCTCTGACTCCGAGAGTGGTCCAAACATACTGTACATTCGGTTATCCCTTGTGTTGGCCAAACTTTGCTGGCTTAACTCCGAGATAGGATTGTGCTCTAAGAAACATAATTAGTGCAAAATACTTTGAAAGGGCATAGGAATAATGTTCTCCTCTCTGACATTCCTCCCCCAGGAAATCTGTTTAAAATTTTTAAAACAGTTTTCCTTAGGGGGTGGTTTCAGGCATGCCCAGGTATTCGCTGGGGTTCCGTTCCAGTTCCCCCATGGATACTTGAAACCATGGATACTGGGGCACCTTTTTAAAGAGAGGGGAACATCAGTGGTTTTGCTGCAACAAGGTAAAAAAAGAGATCTGTTTAATGTTCCCCTATCTTTTTAATAGGTGTCCCAATATCTATGGTATCCTGATGGAGACCTGAATACCGTAGATAACTGAAACTGTGGATACAAAATCAGTGGATACTGAAGCACATCTGTATATGCCACCATTTTTAAACTGTTTTCCTGGCGGGGGGTGCATGTCAGAGAGGAAAATAGTCTTCCTATAACCTTTCAAATTCTTTTGTATTTATTGTATTTTTATAGGCTCATTGCATTGACAATATCAATGAAATTACATGGATACTGAATATATCAATGCAGTTAGTGGACGGGACTCCTGTAGCTTTAATTGTTAAAACATCTCTCTTTACCAAGCTCCCTTCTGGGGCAAATTCCAATACTCAAGAGACTCTCTCAAAGTTGAAGGATTGGTTCAGCCAATACCGTTTGCCCACATTATCTCGCATCAAAGTGAGGAGGGTGCACGCACACATTCTGCTCAGTTTCCTGGGTTCAGTCTGCTTCATGTAAGCACATGGGGGAAACACTGGAACCACAGGTAAAGAGGGATTTGGAAAATGCAACCTCATTGGAATTACCTAGCTGGCCTTCCCCCTCCCAAATTTTGTCGGGAGAGCGCAGTGCAGAAGGAGTGGGTTAAAGCGACATCCCTAGAAACACACCCCCTGTAAGGCTATCATCTCCCACCGTCAAGATTGAGATTGCGGAATAGCTTCCTTAGGATTGCAGCCAGTGATGTCATGCAGAGGGAACACGGGGGAACTCAGTTCCACTAGTTAAAATTAGGGCTGACTCTGCCCACTTCACTCTCCCTCCTCCCCCCTCCCAATTCCTCTGCAAAGAGCTTTTCTTCTTTGTTGGCCTGCACTCAGAGGGTTAAAGGGAGTGACTCCAGATTCCTAGGAGGGCGAAGGCAGTGATGTCATTCAGGGGAGACGGACCAGAACGGGCGTTCCGGATCCTAACGGGCTCCGTAGCTGGTTCCGGGTCCCCGACAAGTGCCAATCAAAAGTGGGTTCCTGTTCCTAAATCATTTGAATGACACCACTGACTGCAGCCCCCCCCCCCATAACCAGTCGCCACAGACTGCTTTGGAACTATGGAAAGCGAGCAAGGAGTTGCCGGGTGAATGGGCACAAACCTAGGTATGCCCGCGACCAGGCCAAGAACAACCATGGCCTGTATGGAAATCCCTAAATCGACTGCGTGCTGGGCTAGGAAGATCTAAGGACAACCTGAGGAAATGGGGTTTCCCCATAGAAGACATGCTGTGTGAATGTGGAGAAGAACGAACAATCTCACAAATGCTACAGTGCACACCGTGCCCCTCTGCATGCACAATGGAAGATCTTATGTTGGCAAGGGAGAGCACTGTTGAAGTGGCCCAATATTGGGCAAATGATACCTAGTTTTAACCTTGTGTTTTATTCTAAAAACATATTTTGATGTATGTATAAAATTATATTAATGTAGGTGCTTCTGACACGAATAAAGAAAGAAATTGCAATTCGCAGAGTGGGATGGGGCTCTTGAAGGAGGGGAAGGGTGGGCCTTCTCCCAGATTTCATCGCGGGATGGGTGGAGCCACTTCATGGCATTATCCGAAATGACCCTTCGCAAATGAATTTCCAACCTCTTTACATTGCAATCTTACAACCTAGAGGTGTCAGGAGCACCAAAATGGCCACCGCTGTGCCCAGTGGCATCAGGGGCAGCTGCCGGAGTCTTCTCGGGGTAAGGGAACATTTGCTCTCTTATCCTGGGTGGAATGTAGGCAGTGGCAATGGGTCTCCTTGGATCTGCGCCCACTATTGAATGAAGTGGTCAGGTAAACCTCCTTGACTTGGGAGGGGGCACTGGATTTGGCAGCAGAGTCTGCCACCGTCTCCAGGCCCCTCCTGGGCCTCCCTCTGGCCCACCCATCCCCCAACCAGTTCCACCCTCCCTTAATCCGTTTCTTTCAGATTGGGTCCTTAGTTTGTTTATTTCCAGCTGGCTCATTGGCCCCACTGAAATTGGCCATTTCAGTGCCGCTGTACCGCAAGATGGCGGCTGACATTGGATTGGGTTCGTCATCAACGAGACATCCCAATATAGAGGCAACGTTAAGAGAGCGCTATCAAAAGTCTGAGCAACATTTCGGGTTGGAGAGGGGTTAATTTAAAACTGAGCAGAACCTACTTCATGAAGTAAATTGTAAAAAAAAAAAAAACCTGATTTGATAATTTTTGCATATCAAGGATTGCCCTTCTGCTCTCACAACTGAGCCAAGACTCAATTCCCAAATACTATGATGGCTTCTGTTAATTAGATAGTTTATCCGTGATGGGTTGTTGACACTGAGATGATTTGTGTTAAATAATTTTAAGATGTTCTGCGAGGCACTAACAGGCTAATAGAAGCACTGTTCGTGCACTGCTCATTCACGTGTCAAGATATGACTTCTCCCTACCTTACAGCCTGCTTTGTGTTTTCTATTTTCCAAGTCACATTTCCAAGCACATGGAAAAGTGCACAGCACAATCAAGCCAAAAGTTAGGGTGCAATCCTCACCTGGAGTGAGGCCAGCACAGTGAGGCCAGGAAAGTTTGGCCGGCACAAGGGACACCGTAAAGCGCGTTTGTACCACTCTCAGAGTCAGGGGCAGTGATGTCATGCAGGGGGTACGCGGGGGTACGCGAGTACCGGTTTCTAGGATTATGGCTGGCCCCGCCCATTCGCCCACCCACTCGTCGACTCTGCCCCCTGCAACGTTTGAATTTCCTGCACGTTTGGGTTGCCTACATGTTCTCAGAGCCAGGCAGGCAGGCAGGCAGCGAGCGGAGCCTTGCCACTGAAAAATGAGCTGCTCTGGGGGTTTGGAACTGTTGGGTCACTTTAACATGATGCCAGGCCTCCTTAACATGTTCTGGGGGTGCTGTGGAATACTGTTGCAACTGTTGGGTCAGTTTAAAATTGTCTGAGGCCTCAAAAAGGGCTTTTTTCATGTCACTTCCTGCCACCACCTCACTCCCAGCTTATGACGTCACTTCCGGTGGGCGGGTCCCAACACGTGCCAATCAAAAGTGAGTACCGGTTCTTAAATCATTTAGATGACACCACTGGTCACAAATGTGAGAGCTCGCTGGGCCAGTACAGAGGCCCACAATGGCTTAGCAGGGCCAGACCCTGCACCAACCGACACAGGTACAGGAAGTGGGCACAGAGCAATATGGGGGTGGGAGAGGGTGGTAAAAGGGTGTTTCTTGGTGGGGAGGACTACATGGGGTGAGGCTCCAGTGGCCTCCCCACTGCACTGGATACAGTGTACAGTAGGCCAGTTGGCCGGCCTGTTCCAGCTCAGGTTAAAAGGGTAAAGGGTAAAAGGGCGAAAGGGTCCAGTGTATCTGAGGGACCGCCTCCTTCCATTTAATCCTGCCCGTACTCTTAGGACATCTGGGGGGGCCCTTTTGACTGTGCCGCCACCAGGAGAGGTGAGAGGGGCGGCGGCCAGGAAGAGGGCCTTCTCGGTGGTGGCCCCCCCAACTTTGGAATACCCTCCCCTTAGAATTGAGAACTGCTCCCTCTTTGTTAACATTTCGGCGGGGGCTGAAGACCTTTTTATTTCAAAAAGCTTTTAACTGTTGACAGGCTGGCTGGTTTTTACACTTTTATATCTTGATTATATCTTATGTTCCACAGGGCTTGTTTTTTTTTAAAAAAAATTAAATTGTATTGTTTTAATATTGTTTTTAAATTGTTTTTAATGTTAAATTCTGTATTTTATTGTGTCTTTTGTTGTAATGCCGCCTTGGGTGCCTTCGGGCAGAAAGGCAGGATATAAATCCTATTATTATTATTATTATTATTATTATTATTATTATTATTATTATTATTATTA
>JAJKFI010000007.1:27449056-27465647 GCA_029204185.1 Lerista edwardsae
TATTATTATTATTATTATTATTATTATTATTATTATTATTATTATTACAACAATAATAAAGGTTTCCCCACTACCGAATGGTCTAGTTGTGACCGACTGTAGGGGGTGGTGCTCATCTCTGTTTCTAAGCCTGTAGCACCAGCGTTAGTCCGAGGACAAGCTTCCTTGGCCGGCATGACTATATGCTGTAGCACATGGAACACCGTTACCTTCCCACCGAAGTGGTTCATATTTATCTACTTGCATTTTTAGGTGCTTTTGAACTGCTAGGTTGGCAGGAGCTGGGACAAGCAATGGGAGCTCACTCCATTGTGTGGTCTTGAACTGCCAACCTCCGGTCAGAAAGCCCAGCAGCAGCGGTTTAACCCGCAGCGCCACCACATCCCTACCAGCTCAGGTTAGGATAGCGCTATTCAGCCATTCTTTGCCAAGTCCTTCTTTATTTCTATCATCTCTGTCCTCCACCCAACCCACAAATCATCCCTAGGAAAACAGGGATTTATTTAATGTCTTTCCTTTCCCTTTTTCAGATTTTTACCTCCCTCTTTTCCCGCCATTGTCTCCTCTCCATTCCCCGTTCAATTGACTACAAACCTCCACTGCCACATCGATACAGTTCTTGAACTGAGAGAGGATTATAATTTTTTTAAAAAAATGTTTTGTTAAAAATATATATTTTGTACTGTATGTAGGAATAACACTTGCATATGTGCCTCTCTGGGTTAAAAGGGATGTCAATCATCATGCCTGAGAACATAAGCAGATTGCCGGCGTGGGTTGGAAAGGAATTTTCCCTCCACAGATTTATACAAGTTAGGGAGTAAATTAACCTGTTAGGTCAAACCCATTCCTTTACCTTCCAAAGCAGTCCGATCTAGTTTTCCAAGACCCAGGAAGCTCAGCACGTGCTGCGGGCAGGAAAGGGTATGTCCCCTAACTGATATCCAGAGGCGTACCAGGGCTTTCCGGACCCAGGCATGCTGCATGACGTCATGATCGGTGGTGGGATTCAAATACATTAACAACCGGTTCTATGTCCTTCAGGGCGGCCTTCAGGGCCATCCGCTGCCTTTCTTCCCCCTCCCAACCTAAAATTAGCAACCGGTCCTGCAGAATAGGTGAGAACTGGCTGAATCCCACCACTGGTCATGATGTCACAAAGTGAGGGGTGTACGTGGGCTCCTGCAATGGCCGCCCCCCCCCAAAAGCATGTTCCACTCGTTTCCCAACTTGGGAAGCTAAGGGAACACACAAGCACCTGCAGGGATGACCGGCATAGATGCCAACTTCATAGTTGCCCCTTGGTGGTCTGCCATTCCAATATCTGACCCCCCGACCCCAGCGGTGTTATTCTGCCGGAACACTGGGCGGGACATCCGGGTGATCGACAGCCCGCCCATTGCGTTCCGCAGTGTTACACTGTTTGCGTAATGTATGCAAGTGGCATAATTGGTTACGCAAACGGCGTAACGCTGCAGAACGCGACGGGCGGGCTGTCGATCACCCGGATGTCCCGCCCAGCATTCCGGCAGACTAACACCGCTGCCCGACCCCCTCCAAAGACTGGAGCCGAGCGTGAGCGTGCGCAGTCACAGGGAGAGCAGGGAGAGCCAATGAGAGCCAGAAGCAGGGAGAGCCGATGGGATGCGGTTGCAGCCAATGGTTCCTCCCCTCTGGCCTCCTGATTGGCTGGCTCATCAGGAACTCCGGAGCCCAGGTCTGCCCGCTATACTCCCTGTGGGACTTGCTTGTGTGGGTGTGGCTGCGTCAAGGAGCATGGCTATGTTAAGGGGTGTGGCTACATCAAGGGCGTGGCTACAGCCCCCCCCCAATGTTGAACTCAAGTCAGCACCCCTGATGACCAGGGTGATTTTGCTGCAGCCAGCCCTGAAGGCGCTGTGACAGCCTCCCACCCTGACTCAGGAAGGGAATTAGCGGGTGCTTGGAGGGGCATGTGGATCGCGAGGTAGGGTAGGTGAACCAAAAAGACACTGATTTTCCCCGCCCACTGCACCCCCCTGCAACCTGCGCCCGCTGCACCCACCTTTCTCACAGCACCCCGCAATATACACCTCTGCTGATACCACTTTTCTACTAGGAATGATGTTCTTCCTTCTTTCCACGACTTCCTTTACATTCTTCATCGATGAGATCAATACAAACACGGCCTGACAAAATAAGCTCTTGCCACGTCAGAGCATTTCACTAAAGAAGGGGGCCATCATGCCAGAACCCCCACACTCAACAACACCTGCAGAACCCCCACTACCCTTTCAGCATGAAGACCTCAGGACACTCAACCGGCATAAGAATCAGAATAAATATTTATTTGCTGTCTAGATCCCACTGGCAATTTGCAAAATATTTTAAACACACAGACTCCACACTAATCGAAAACCTATCAATCAGTCCCATCTGCAGTAAATAATTTGTCGTTCCCATCTCTCTTTTTCACACATGCCGTTAATCGTTCTTCGTTAAATGTGCATGCTTTATGTCTAGTCTCCAAGTGTTACTGTCAAAAAAAAAGAGTTACAATGAATAAGTTGCTTACTGTTTGGTGCGATTCTGAAACAAGTCCGGCCAGTGCTTTTTTGGGGCGGGGGGGGGCAAGAGGGGACCGGGGGGGGGGCGGTACAGGGTGGAGGGAGGCGGCGGTCCAATGGGCGGGGCATCATGGGAAATGGGAGGAGCCAGGAGCTGACCGTTAAGCCAGATCGTAGCCCCTGCCCCTGGGCCGCGTGCCCCCAATCTGGTCCACTGCAGGCAACTTAGTCTTGGGCCTGCTATTTCCAAGCGCGGGCCTCAGCGCCCCCATCAGGCTGCCTGGGGCTTACCGTGGGGGGAAGGGGAAGAATTTCTCCTTGCCCTGCTGTGAGATGCAGCTGCCTCCGACCTGGGTTAGGATGAAGTGCCAGCCAGCCAGCCCGCCTGCTCCTGCTCGAGTTGGGACTGGGCTGTCCACGTGGCAATTTCTACCTGCTTCAGTCGTGCAGCCGGAAGGAGCGGTGGCACTGCAAGTATTGCAGGAACTGCAATGCGGCTCTGCAAAGTGGCCCCTCCCACTTGCCACTGGAGTAATTGGGGCAGGGATGTCTATGACGAACGGGAGGGGACACTAGCGTGGTGCATTGTGGCACCTGCAATACTTAGCACACCAGCACGCCTCTGGAATGCCCTTGGCGATGTCCTGTGCCAACCGAGCACTGCCGGCACTCTACCGGTGCACAGCCAGCGCAGCTGATGGGCGCAGTGGTGCCCGGGCACCTGCTACTGCTCTGCATACTGCTCTGCACACCAGGGCCAAAGGCTCATTCAGAGCGTAACCCTGTACTTGCGCTCTTCTACCATCCCAGTGCTGTTGCAAATATGCTGTCAGGCACGCCTGAGCTGGCAAATCGGGCACTGGACCGGCGCAAGCAGCAGCGCCGGTGCACGGGCACCACGAGCACCACTACTGCACTGCTTGTGCACCGGTTGAGTGCCGGCAGTGCTCGGTTGGCACAGGACATCGCCGAGGGCATTCCAAAGGCGCAGCAGGACGGCGCAGTGGGCTGCGACAGGGGTGGCAAAGGACAACGGCCATTGCACCGAATCCTAAGTCCCGTCCCCGGCCAGGGCAGCCCTCATTTGGGCCACTGCTGCACACATTGACCTGCAAATCTGCAGGTGCAGAGGCGAGCAGCCCCATAGGGCTGGCTGGGGCATACCTGGGTGCAAGGGGAAAATTGCCCTGCACTGCCCTGCCCATTGCCCTGCCCTGCCCTGCTGCCGCCTCCCTGCTGCGCCAGCCTGGCTATGCTGGTGCCAGAGGCGGAGGAAGGGTGTAGCCTGGGGTGGCGCGAGCCATGGGCGCCGGCAGCAGTGGGGCGGTAGGGCACCATTGCGCGGAGTCCGCAGACAAACCCGCGCACTGTCTGGCCCACCTGCCCTCCCTGGCGCTCGTTCCGCTCCAAAATGGAGCTATTCCGGGCGCAGGGAGGTGTGGTTGGGCGACGCACAGGGGCGGGGTGACGTGCTGGGGGCGCAGTTTCGTCGCCCTGCCATGGGCGCACTCGGGGCTCCGTTCGTCCCTGGCTGGTGCTGCTTAGGATTGGTCTGTCAGATTGGGATCATCTTGCCTCTATGAGAGATGCTGTTCCAGCATAGCTCGCAACGGCAGCATTGGCCTCCCAATACGTTTCTGTTTTCACACCTCAGTCCCTGGCTGACTCGTGGAATGCAGCCTTCCCTCCCCCCGCGAAAAAGGATCAGCTGGAATAAAACCTAAGTGTTCCCAACTCACATCCCCTGTTCTCTCAGGTCTGGTTAAAAACAAAGCTACTGAGCTTCATAGAAACCAGGAGGAAATTTCCACACACCTCCGTCTGCTTCCACGGGGCTTACTCGAGAGATTTTGCCTACATCTCTCAGACAGACCTGGTACTTTGACAGTAGCTGAGCTGGGCGAATTGCTGCATAGCAGTGCTTTTCCATCTTTTTTTCATCTCACATCCATACTGATAAAGGAACAATCGGTATTTTGTTTTTTACACTGCTGGCAGGGGGCTCGCTAACAGGGGCTCTACTAACAAATAACTCTCCTAAATACTGGCAGCGCACCTGCAGACCACCCGCAGCGTGCTGTGGCCCAGGGGTTGAAAATGGCTGCTCTATACTGCAACTGCAATGAAATGAGTGTATTCGTGTCGGGCAGGGGTTCGCAACCATTTTTGCTCCGGATGCCCCTTTTTAGGTAGGATGACTTGTCAGGACCCACCTAAGACCTAGTAAGCAGGAAGTGAAGTCATTGGTTTTTTTAATAAATCACACTTTTTGAAAGTTGAAAGAACTCCACGTCCTTCTTGGAATGCTCTGAATGCTTTGGGTCAAAGAGCACAATCCTAAGCTGTGCTGGAACCGTGAGGCCGGTGGGCCTGCACTGTATCCTGCACAGCTTTGGAGCACTGGGGAGCCTCCCCGGGGCAAGGGCACATTTGCACCCTTGCCCCAGGGGAGGTTCCGGCCTCCCCTATGGGTTCCCTGATCTGCGCCTGTTATTTGGCAGGCGCAGAACTGAGAAAGCTGCGTGGCCCAAATCGGGCCGTACAGCCTGGGTAAGGAGGAAACCGCCGAAACCGCGCCCCCAGGACGTCGCCCCGCCCCGTGCGTCGCTCCGACACGCCTCCCTTAGCCCGGAAACACTCCATTTCCAAGCGTTACGGAAGTGTGGGCAGGCCGGAGGTTTCGCCCGGACTGCGCACAATGGCGCCCTCCCCCGCTGCCCGGCACCCATGGCTCGTGCCATCCTGTGCATCAGGTAAGATACGTGCCTGAAGGAGGCTTGGATGTGACCTACCGGCCACATCCAGTGGTGTCATTCAAACGATTTAGGAACAGGAACTAACTTTTGATTGGCACTTGTCGGGAACCCGGAACCAGCTATGGAGCCCGTTAGGATCCGTTCTGGTCCGTTCCCCCTGAATGACATCACTGCCTTTAACCCTCTGAGTGCCAGCCAACCAGTGGTGTCATTCAAATGATTTAGGAACAGGAACTCACTTTTGATTGGCACTTGTCGGGAACCCGGAACCAGCCACGGAGCCCGTTAGGATCCGGAATGCCCGTTCCGGTCCGTTCCCCCTGAATGACATCACTGCAGCCAACCAAGAAGAAAAGCTCTTTGCAGAGGAATTGAGAGGGGGAGGGGGGAGAGTGAAGTGGGCGGAGTCAGCCCTAATTTTAACTAGTGGAACTGAGTTCCCCCGCGTTCCCCCTGCATGACATCACTGGCCACATCCCATCTCCACCCCCCCTCCCCAGTCCAGCAGACCTCCAGGCCCATCCACCCCACACCCACTTCCTCCCTTCCATCCGCCCTCCCTCCGCCCAGATCTGCTCTTGCGCCAGCTGAATTCGGCTGGCGCACAAGCGGCGCAGGGTGGCCATTGGCCAGAGCCGTTGGGCTGACACTGCTGCTAGAGTCAGCCCAACGGCCATTTTAGGATTGCGCCTTAAGTGGCACTTTAGTTTTGTGTTCAGTGATGGATTCAGCACTGAGGACAACATTGCACATAATACACTGTGGTTCTCTATGCTATTAAGAACATAAGAAGAGCCCCACTGGATCAGGCCAAAGGCCCATTTAGTCCAGCTTCCTGTATCTCACAGTGGCCCACCAGGTGCCCCAGGGAGGCATGAGACAACAAGATGCTTGGCCACTCCCTTGCACCTGGCATTCTGAAGTAGCCTACTATTAATGTAAGGAGGTTGCCCAACCCATCATGGCATATAGCCCATGATGGACTTTTCCTCCAGAAATCTGTCCAGTCCCCTTTTAAAGGCATCTAGGCCAGATGCCATCACCACCTCCTGTGGCAAGGAGTTCCATAGCTTAATTACCTGCTGGGTAAAAAAGTATTTCCTTTTATCTGTTTTAATACTTCCAACACTCAATTTCAGTGGATGCCCCTGGTTCTGGTATTGTGAGAGAGGGAAAAGAACACCCCTCTATCCACACTATCCCTCCCCTGCATAATTTTATATGTCTCAATCATGTCCCCTCTCAGGCGCCTTTTTTCCAGACTGAAGAGCCCCAAATGCTGCAGTCTTTCTTCATAAGTGCCCCACCCCCATAATCATTTTTGTCGCTCTCTTCTGCACCTTTTCCTGCTCCACTATGTCCATTTTGAGATGTGGTGACCAGAACTGTACACAGTACTCTAGATGTGGCCTTACCATCCATTTGTAAAATGGTATAATAATTTTGGCTATTTTATTCTGAAATACATGGCTCAAATGGCTGTTTTATTCTCATTGCTGATCAAGGTGGTAAAGTCAAATTTTAGGCAGTCTAAAATGTCCTCTTCCCTGTGCACTGAGACTCACCTAGGCATGCACATGGAAGGCGAGCCATGTGTGCTAGAAGGAGACCCAGGAGAGACCCCATCACATGCATATGCCCACAACAAGACGAGCCCATAGCAAGGCTATTTTCAGGGCAAAAATGATGGAAGTATTAATCCGTTGCGTCATGCTGTGTTCCGCCGCTTTCCTGCCCGCCCCGGCGGGCGGGAAAGCGGCGGAACACGGCGTTCTGCAACGGGCGGACTGCCGCTCAAAGGTAAGTCCCGCCCAGCGTACCGGGTGAATGACGCCGCTGGATTAATCCTTCCTCTTCAGCCCTTTGGTAAAGGTAGAATGTGGCTATTTTGGAGCTTAAAAATTTCACTTCCTGCTTTAGGCCCACTTATTAGCGACAAGTGTAAAGTCAGTATTGTGTAGTTCGGCCCGTGGTGACTCATTCTGGGCTACACAGAGAGCTTCATGACCTTGAAAAGACTCGAGTCCAGATTTCCCCAGCCAGTCCCAGCATTCTCCACGACACAACGCTGGTTCTCACCGCACCAGAGAAAACCAGGTTTTAGGTCAGCTGCTGACAGAATGATGACATCGGAAGTGACAATCTTGGCTTGCATATAAAAGACAACTTTTGGAAGAGTTTCTGCAAAGTATCCTAACGAGGCGATGCTTCTTTTGTGCTTCTATTTTCCGTAGCCTTTGTAGATCAGAGTAAACACCATCAATTAATCATGAAAAGCAATTGCCGTGGCGGCGGCGTTAAGGACACCATGTCTTGAAGCCGCATCCCTGTCATAGCGGAAAGATGCTTTATAGTTGTCAGGCACTCGTCAGTCACCCAACGCGGCTTTGATACCTTGAGATGGAGGAACCCGAACCAGCAGCAGTCCACCTGTTCGCTGCACTTGATTTCGAGAAGAAATTACTCCGTTATTTGTGCCATCTGGCTCCTGAATTTCAAGTGAACAAGAGCGGGTGGACACCTGGGGGTTCGGATGCCGACATACCAGCAGGAAAAATCATCGTACTTGAAAAGGAAACAAAGCCAAAGACTCGGAAAGTTTTGCTTTGCAAGATGGGGACGAAAACAGGACTGGAGTCATTTTTAGAATGTGGAAGGCTCTCTTCTTCTCTGGTCCAAGGCCTACAATACATCCTCTGCGTCTGTTTTTAGCAGCAACGTTTGGAACGGTGAGAGTTTCAAACAAAAGGGCAACAGAACCTTGACTTTCATCGCTTTGCCCTTTTGGCCGTTTTCAATTACAGTCACATTTCAAATTTTGTCCACATTCTTCCTGCCCTCTTTGGTCTGATTTCAGCCAGCCTTCCACAAGGCAGATGGCCTCCCATGTTTGCTGATGGCCTCCCACGGCCGGACGAGAGGAGTTGAGTTTTGCCCCGTTTTTGAACATGGTGTGTGTTCCTGTTAAATGTTTAATGTTTTTAATTGCTCTGGTTATTTTGATGCGTTTCACTTGCTGTCTGCAAGATTGTACTTTTATGTTCTCTGTAAGCAGCGGTGTCATGCTACTGGTACGCTGGGCGGGAGGAACGGGTGAGCGGCAGCCCGCCCGTTGCGTCACGCTCCGTTTCGCCGTCTTCCCCGTCTTCTGTAAGCCACCTTGGGCAATTGCATTGACATGGGAAAGGTAGGGTATAAATCCTTCAAATAAATAAATAAATAAATAAATAAAATGCTCTTGTGCTTATTTTTCTTTCAATTCTGTTTATGTAGATTTCACACGCATCTGCATGGTTATATACTTAGTTACAGTCAGTCCTCTTTATAGGCTGTCTTGCTACCTGCCGCCAGAATTGCAACTTTCCTCGCTATCGGTGCCTCTGTCCTCTTTATCCATTATGTAGAGACCTTTTATCTGTTCTAACTCTCCCAACCCTCAGTTTTAGCGGATGCCCCCTGGTTCTGGTGTTTTGAGAGAGGGAAAAGAACATCCCTTTATCGACTCTGTCCCTTCCATGCATAATTTTCTATGTCTCAATCATGTCTCCCCTCAGGCGCCTTTTTTCTAGGCTGAAGACTAGACTTTTTTCTAGACTAAAGAGACTGGGCAGGACATGGGCAGGACATGGGCGGGACGGGGGAGGGGCGTGAGTGGGATGTGGGCGGTCCGGCAGGCATGCCGGCCCAGGAGGGAGGCGGGCCTTGGATTTGGCCATAAGGTCGAATCCAAGGCCTCATCCCGAGGCTGCGCAGCACCAATTCGGGCCACACGGTCTCCTCAGCTCTGCACCTGCTGTTTAGCAGGCACACAGCTGAGAAGTGCATAGCGGAGGCTGGGACACGAATGCGCGCTTGCCGAGGGAAGGCTCTAGCCTCCCAGACCCAACATCGGATATGGCGCCGGCTGGCCAGCCTCGCCGTTCTGGCACTTGGTAGGATTTTGCCCTCAGAACGGCACCTGCGACCAGTGCTGACCCCTTTAAAATTGCTGGCTGAAGCGTCCGCTAGCCTTGTTTAAGGGGTCCCTGCTGGTCGCAGGTGCCGTTCTGAAGAACCCTGCAGCCTCTGGAAGGTCTCTGCAGCATTTCCTGCTTTTGTCTGCTGGCTTCCTGAGGGTCTCTGCTGGATTCTTCTGATGGCAGAGAAGGTACCCCTTGCACCAGTGATGTCATGCAGGGGGTACGCAGGGGTGCACGAGTACCGGTTTCTAGGATTATAGCTGGCCCCGCCCATTCGCCCGCCCACTCGTCAACTCCGCCCTCTGAAATGTTTGAATTTCCTGCATGTTTGAGTTGCCTCCTTGTTCTCAGAGCCAGGCAGGCAGGCAGCGAGCGGAGCCTTTCCTTTCCCTGCCACTGAAAAATGAGTTGCTCTGGGGTTTTAACATTATGCCAGGCCTCCTTAACATGCTCTGGGGGTGCTGTGGAATACTGTTGCAACTGTTGGGTCAGTTTAAAATCATCTGAGGCCTCAAAAAGGGCTTTTTTCATGTCACTTCCTGCCACGACATCACTTCCAGCTTATGACGTCACTTCCGGTGGGCGGGTCCCGACACGCGCCAATCAAAAGTGAGTACCTGTTCTTAAATCATTTAGATGACACCACTGCCTTGCACCTAACCCTAAACCCTTGCATCTAAAAAGGAGCACCTCCCCTGGTACAAGGGCTCCTCACGCAGTGATTTAGGAACAGGAACTCACTTTTGATTGGCACTTGTTGGGAACCCGGAAGCAGCCACGGAGCCCGTTAGGATCCGGAACGCCCGTTCTGGTCCGTTCCCCCTGAATGACATCACTGTCCTCACGCCTCCCATGTTGCGCCAGCCTGCTGGCTCCAGTGCAACATCGGAGGGGGCTATGAGATTTTTGCATACCTTTATCACCCGTTATCTCCTCACAGGGCCTTATTTTCTGCAATGATAACTTTGTTATTGGAAATACACTTAAGGCTGGCATGTAAGTTCTGAAAACAGCGTGCCAGTTCTGTCAAGGCCAAAAAAATCATGCCCTAGTTCCAGGAAGAAAAAACAATTGCTGGCGTATTGTTTCAAACAGGAGGCTCCAGCGTGCTGCAAATGAAATAAACGCTTCCCACTCCTGTTACTTCAAAGTGAGATAAAATATTTTCGTTGTCTAGTCAAACAAATGTAGACTCAAGCTTTTTTTGCTTATCAACCGAGAACTATAGCTCAGCAATTGGCCAGTCAGTCACGGATCCTTGAAGCAAAACTTCTCATTGCAACGAGTAGGACAGTATTATTCAAACTGTGGATCGGGACCCACTTGGTGGGTCGTGACCTGATGTCAGGCGGGTTGTAGAAAGCTGGGAGCAGCCATCTTGGAAGCTGCAGACTTTACTATATTCCTGTTGTGAGTGCTAACAGTTTGAATTTCCAAGTGAGGGTTTTTGTTACTTGTCTTTAGTTCAGTGTTTTTACATCATATTTTGAACTAATCTTGCTTTCTGTCAGAGATGTTTCTGTCAGAGATGTGCAATTGCTGCAGTCCAAGAATGCCAGTTTGCATTCCAGGAGGGTCATTTGATTACCTCACAATGACGGCACTTCCTGCTTGATGATGTCACTTCCAGGTATGACATCACTTCCAGGTTAATAACATCACTTTTGGTGGGTCACAACATGAGTGCCTTTCTAAAAAGTGGGTCCTGGTCTAAGAAGTTTGAGAACCACTGGATTAGGAGCTACTTCTATGTTACATATTTTTGGCTGCTTCTGGAAATTTTCCCCACCCTCAACCCTGTAAGGCTTTAACTGTGTGGAAGATGGAAATCCGACTACGCAACTTTCTAGCCCATGCGTGGTTTGCTTGTTTGGACTGTGCTGGATCCTTGCCTTATATCAGGGGTGTCTCCAGACTCTTCAGTACAAGAGCCATAATAAATTTTACAGATTTTCATGGGCCAATTAAAAAAGATCAGTTTTATAAATGAATGAATGAAATTTAGGGTGCAGTCCTAACCTGGAGTTAGGCTGGCACAGTTAGCGTGCGATCCTAAACTGGAGTTAAGCTGGCATAAGTTTGGCCAGCACAAGGGCCACTATAAAGCCTGTTTGGACCACTCTCAGAGTCAGGGAGGATGGCGCACGTCTGCGTGCTGACCTCTCTGACTCTGAGAGTGGTCCAAACATACTTTGTGGTCGCCCTTGTGTCAGCCAAACCTTGCTGGCCTAACTGTGCCAACCAGGTTAGCATTGTGCTCTAAGGCTGCAATCTTATCCTATATGCATTCACCTGAGAGTCAGTTCCACTGAACTCATTGGGATTTCTCTCTGAGTAGACATGCATAAGACTGGGCTATTAAGCAGCTCCTGGGAAACACCCTTGGCATAAACAATTACGTGATAAACAATTTTGCATGGTGTGGAATGGGAGGAATTTTCATGTTAGCGATATTACAAATTTGGGGCCTGCTTATTCCGGAGAATGGGCATCATTTCAGCAGTGTGCTTCACAGAGGTGTTCTGAATGACCGTGGAGAGTTTTCAGCATACACCTCTCGGCTTTTATAGCTGATCTGACCTTGGGGGTTACTCTATACACTCTAACAGTTGCTTCTGAGAACTGTTTATTGGCACCATAAACATTCCGTTTGCATGGTTTGTCTTGCGCAGAAAATGTTTCTCATGGAGACAGTGAGGTTAATCCCTCTTCTAAACATTTGCACTGGATTTAGAGTCGGCATTCATATTCCCGAATTGACTGGGAAAGCATGTGGCTTGTGAGACTGGGTCTTGAACTCTGCCGTTAATTTTATTTGAGCACAAGATCTGGCCCGGTAAAGACATTGCTGAAACGATTCAAGATAGGTTAAGAAAACAGCTTTAATTGCCTGCAATGTGTTGGTGGGAACATAGACACACACAAAGAAACAATATTAAAGATGTCACATAATCTCGGATCTGTGCAAAAATATGCGATGGCCATCAGTTCTGCGACACTCTTTGGTGTCTTTTGTGATGGCTTCATTAGCAATAACTGCGATATACAAAAAAAAAATAATTACTGTTTTTCAAGCTCACTTTATTCAGTCCAGACATCTCCTTGAGAATGAAAATTTTGGTATCTGAAGCTCCAGGGAAATGTTGGCAGTGGAAAAACTAACCTACACCAGATGGCACAGGCCAAAGAAATACTATAAAATATGGCTGCCATTCTTACAGTTCTCAGGCAAGCAGAACCCCAAGCGGAGAAAACCTGTGAAAGTGGGAAACCTTTTCTTTTGCTTACATTTCCCTTTGCTACTTTGCAAACCTGAGAGGTATTGTATCATCACATAGCAAGAAAATAATATGCCAGGCTGTTGGAACAGGTGGAAAATGTTGGTTTGTAACAACAACACGCTGTAATAAAAGAAGAACCAAAGACATTGCTGTGGATGTCAATAACTGCAACTACGAGTATGGGAGCACACACCTGCGAAACAGAGGACACCCAGCGCCAAGGTCAAAATGGCATCCGGCCTTCACTGAACTCTTTTTCGCATGTCTCGCCTACCTTTTCAGCAACCTGGTTAGAAAAAAAAAAATCCAACAATTCAACCAAGTCTTTGTACGGAGTTTATTTAGGGCGCAATCCTAACCTGGAGTTAGGATTGGGCCAGCAAAGTTTGGCTGGCACAAAGGACACCGTATGGTATGTGTGGACCACTCTTGGAGTCAGAGAGGCCAGCAAACAGACGTGCGCCATCCTCCCTGACTCCGAGAGTGGTCCAAACGCGCTTTAAGGTGGCCCTTATGCCAGCTAGATTTTGCTTGCCTAACTGTGCCGGCCTAACTCCAGGTTAGAATTGCGCCCTTAATCATGGAGGACATGCAACTTCTTACTTTGGATGATGATGATGATGATGATGATGATGATGATGATGATTTATTGATTTATATCCCGCCTTTCTGCCCGAAGGCACCCAAGGCGGCATTACAACAAAGAAACAATAAAAACAGAATTTAACATTAAAAAACATTTTAAAAACAATATTCAAATACAGTTTAAAAATTTAAAAAACAACAAGCCCCGTGGATCATAAGATGTAATCAAGATATAGCCTGTCAACAGTTAAAAGCTTTTTGAAATAAAAAGGTCTTCAGCCCCCACCGAAATGTTAACAAAGAGGGAGCAGTTCTCAATTCGAAGGGGAGGGTATTCCAAAGTTGGGGGGCCACCACCGAGAAGCCCCTCTTCCTGGCCGCCGCCCTTCTCACAACTCCTGGTGGCGGCACAGTCAAAAGGGCCCCCCCAGATGATCTAAGAGTACCAGTAAGAGTACTTTCACCCTTTCTTCTGGTGTCATCGATAGGTTTGATAGGATGGGAAGAAGGTTGCCCAAACAGAAAGGCAGACATTTTTATACAGACAATTTCATAGACAAGGTGTCTGACCAGTGGCGTCTCTACAGGGAGGGCAGAGCTCTAGGTTTTGCAAAAAGCCTTACTTTGCAGTGGAAATCACTCCTTTCCTGCACCATTTTAGCCAAACCTCACAGGGAAAAGCAACATCTTGGCGTTGCTTACTGGCTTCAGCAGCAAGGGAGAGGAGGGATTTACATGACAGGGTAAGGCTCCTTGCAAAACTTAGAGCTCTGCCCTCCCTGTAGAGATGCCACTGTGTCTGACTAGAGAGCTGATGCAAGTAACTATGGTAAAACAAGACACATTAAAGGTGGAATACAAACCAATTTTCCAGCACTGGGGTAAGAGCAATGCAGTCCAGGTAAGGGGACAAACATTCCCTTCCCTTGAGGAGGCCTCCGTGACACCTACTCCACTGCAGGATGCAGCACAGAAGAACATAAGAACAGCCCTACTGGATCAGGCCAAAGGCCTATCTAGTCTAGCTTCCTGCATCTCACAGTGGCCTACCAGATGCCTCACGGAGCACATGAGACAACAGGATGCCTACATCTTGTTGCTACTCCCTTGCACCTGGCATTCTGAAGTAGCCTACTACTAACGTACTACTAACGTAAGGAGGTTGCACAACCCATCATGGCTTGTAGCCCATGATACATTTGACCCATTGGCACAGCTATGACTGTGCTGGAAAGTTAGTTAAGATTGTGCCCTAACTAGCCTATCAAGTCCAAGCCCACAGTATTTTCTCCCACTGCTTAATTAGAGGACTTCCCATTGAAAAGCTTACAACAATGAACTGTTATTGTTGTTGTTTTTTAATTCACTCTGATTTTCTTTTCCTATTAAAAAAAGGTACGATTTTGGGTGTGATTGCAAAAACCCCTTTTGATGGTTAAAGTCAGCATTAGCATTTCATCTCTTATTGCTAGGCAACGTTCGGTCATGCAAATGCATCACTTCGGCACCGTGGAACTTTCCAATTCACCTCCAGCTGCAAAAACGTAGCCTGCTCTCCATTCGATGCCACGTCAGCTGGATGCCATCCCAGGAAAGAGATGACTCCGACTGGCAGAGGAAGAGTCACTGGCACAGGGCAAAAGCAGTGCTTGAAAGTTGGAGCCCAGGCCCCGCACTCATTCTTAAATGCGCTCGTTTATCAGATTCCGATTTCGTGAATCCGGCTTTCTGGTTGCCTTTTCGACCACTCTAAGAAATGGAACTCCCTGTGAGACACACTCTCATATACAAAGGAATGGAATCTCTTTTTTTTTATTTTAGTTTTTTATATTTATTTACTTATTTATTATAGATATGGGTAAAGGGAAAAACAGGAATAAACATAAGGTGAGGGATACATAGGTACACACGAAAGGTACACACATTGATTGTGGCAGTTACATCATCCTCTTATTCGTTACTGTAAGTATACAATCTAAATCATAATTTCAAATTTTTAAACTATGCATACAAAACTTAATATTTCTAAATCTTCGGCCTCTTTTATATAATATCTACGACCTGGGTATATGTCTCTTTATAACTATTCTTAAATTTTCCGTTTCGTATCTATCCATTTATAAAAACTTCTCCAATATTCTTGTATCTTAGTTACATCTCCATCCTTCAGTCTTTCAGTCAATACGTCCATCTCAACAATATCATATATTTTCTCTATTAACTGATCTACATTAGGAATCTCTTACAAAGGAATGGAATCTCAAAGCAGATTCCTCATAATTCTTATTCCAAACTAGCTTTTTGTGACCCGGCGTTGCCCGGGAGCAGACATTATCCCCAGGCTCTATTAGGAGGAGGAATGAGTTTGTTCTGCAGGGCACCCCCACCTCTGGGGGCGTAAGGGGGGCCCTACCCCCACAGTATATCTGTCCAGAGCGTAAGGAATAAGTGCACCACGTGTGGTGAACATCGTTCCAGGCGTCCCAGAGTAATGGTGGAACATACACACAAATATGCAAACCTCCCTCAAAAGTATGATATAGTGCGATGCATATATAGACATATAGAACTCGTCCCTGAAATAACACAGTATTGCTGACGTGGAACCCAAAACGCACACTATCACTGTGAAATGAATGAGGAAACAGGGACACCCTAACCTAAGAGAGCAATCTGAAGGTCCCACTTACTGTCTGCAGGTCCTGTAGCATGAGAAACAGGCAGAGGTGGCCTGTTAGCTCCCTGGACATAGGCCCCTCTCAGATCCGACTGGCTGCTGGAACTCTCTGGATCCTGCTCTTTCCACCCTGGGCCAGTCAGGCAACGCAGGCAAAGCATTTAGTTTTGCTTTCTGTTCTAGTGCAGCAGCCCTCCCACATAACCTGCAGAATCGTCTGTGACCACAGGGTGGCAGCAGACCTGTAGCCCCATGCAATCCCCTTGGTTCCTGACGATCCGGGCCCCCTCCCTGAAAAATGGGGGGCTGTAGGGGGGTCTGACCCCCGCAGTGATTCCTTCCAGGCTGCAAGGAACGTGTGTGCCAAGTTTCGTGGCCGTGGGTCAAGGGACGGAGACGTGTATAAGGAACATACATACACACACACACACGTCCGTTTTTATATATATAGATAGTAATCCTGACAGGAGCAACGAAGACGGCGCAAATAAGTAATGCACAATCTTTGTTATGATATGCGAACACATCCTTTTATACCACAAAATTGTAACCTTTTAAAAATGTGTGACAGTTAGCCACTGGTTCAATGTTCGCTACGTGTTGAAGCTTTGAATAAAACTGCAGGGAGTTTTTTTGTAATATTTTTTCTTGATTAAAGTAGCAAATTGCGGTGTTGTGTGTCTTTTATCCAATTTTTTATTGCAAACTGTACAGACACAATAAAGCACAATGTGTGTGTGTGTGTGTGTGTGTGTGTGTGTGTGTGTGTGTGTGTGTGTGTGTGTGT
>JAJKFI010000007.1:27465657-27481790 GCA_029204185.1 Lerista edwardsae
TGTGTGTGTGTGTGTGTGTGTGTGTGTGTGTGTGTGTGTGTGTGTGTAAACATAAGAGTTCTTACAGCTTAATTCTTACAACTAAGCAAAAACAGCTCACAAAAGAGGGGATATAAACCCAAGCTGGCAAACAAGAAATATGGGTGAATGGTCCTAACGAGAAACAAGGAATAACTGGTGCTCTCACTCCAGCCCAGATGACATGCTCAAGAGTTCATGCACCACAAACTGGTTGCAGCTTGGAGCATTGGGGAACTGCTACTTGCTACTTCCACATTCCATGAAAGTTGCTCCAGCATGCATTGTGAACTATGAATACGCATGTTCATGCAAGTTTAAGCAAGCTTCCTCCTGTTTCTGCCAATCCTCCTCCTGATCCCTTACTGGAAACTACTTGTGGAGTCCTCAAAAGTGGTGTTATTTTGTGAAATGGATCTAAATTTCATTTTATGTAATCATTTGTGTAGAGGTTGTCATTATTTAGCATTCTGTGTTGGTCACACACACACACAAAAAAAACCCTATGTATTTGGTATAGAAATTTGTTGCTAGGATGGTTAATTAAAAAAAAGTTCACCTCACTAGGTATGGTACAGTTGGACCCGTCAAATCTGAATTCCAATGTCAAATCAGTCATGAACTCTCCTGAGGACCTAGGGCCAAAGATTTCCCAAACCTTTAAGCATTGGGGCCCACTTTTTCAAATGACACTCTATTGGAACCCACTTGGGTTTATGAGGCCTAAAAAAAAGTGACCAAGAAAAAAAATTATTTGAAGAAAGAAAACCATCAATCAATTTCTTGTAATGGGGCAGGCTAATGAATAGCCTCAAGACTTGAGGGACTTAGGGCCCAAACCCAAAGGCCCTATCGCCCGTGGTACACGTGTAAAGGTAAAGGTTTCCCCACGACCAAATGGTCTGCTTGTGACTGACTGTAGGGGGCGGTGCTCATCTCATTCTAAGGCGTTTTTCCGAGGACAAGTTTCCGTGGTCATGTGGCCAGCATGACTATACGCCGTAGCGCACGGAATGCCGTCACCTTCCCACCGAAGTGGTCCCTATTTATCTACTCACATTTTTACGTGCTTTCGAACTGCTAGGTTGGCAGGAGCTGGGACAAGCAACGGGAGCTCACTCCGTCAGGTGGTCTCGAATTCCCAACCTTGCGGTCAGAAAGCCCAGCAGCAGCGGTTTAACCTGCTGCGCCACCACGTCCCTTGGAAGGCGTGTGCTGTCGGCTAAAAGTGTTGCAAATGTGCTGTAAACATGAGTGGGCAGTTGGCCGGCGCTCCAGCAATGCTGGCCACCTGTAAACTGTTTGGCTACCGCTGCGCCTGTGGCAGCCAGGCAGTTCTGGATTGGGCTGCTAGTTATGTGACCCTGCCTTCATCTGGCCCCACTACCTATCATTGACAGACAACAAAACACACACACACACACAAAGACGCTCAAACATTTCTCTCTGTATTTTCATAAGCCTGCAGGACCTCAGCTCTTTGCAGGGCAGTTAGCAGCTAACTGATTCTGGAATAGCCTCAGGACTTGAGGTAATCAATTATCTGGTCTTTCCATCCCCACACTTTCATTGGAGGCTCTGCAGAAACTGGGTCATAACCAGCGTCGTCATCCGCAAATGAACTCCTGGAACGCTGGGAGGGACGTGGGCGGGACTTTTGTGTGATTGGCAGCCCACCCATTTCGTTCCGCGGCTGCCCTGGCCTCAAGGGGGGCTGCCCCCGGTTGACGCGGCCCCCTGCTGCTTGCCCAGGCACCCGGCGTGCCCCCCCACCTGTCTCCCCCGGCGAGCAGGCACCCCTCGAGGCCAGGGCAGCCGCGGAACGAAACAGGCGGGCAGCCAATCACGGCGAAGCCCCGCGTAAGTCCCTCCCAGCGTTCCGGGAGTTCATTTGTGGATGACGACACTGGTCATAACCCACCAAGTGGGTCCTGACTTACAGTTTGAAAAACGCTGGCCTAGGACATGTGTTCTCAGTCTGAACAAGGCGGGCGGCCCAATCCTAAGTAAGGCCGACACAGTAAGGCCGAAATAACAGGGCTGTATCCTAAAGCCCATTAGGAGGCGGCAGCAGCAATGTGCAGGACAAGGGGAGGTTTTTCCCTTACCCCCTCGTAAGCCCCAGTCATCCCTATGAGTCTGCTTGGATCTGCGCCTGCTGTTTTGCAAGCACAGGTCAATGTGCACAGGAGCAGCCCGAATTGGGGCCACCTTGGCTGGGGACGGGCTATAGGATTTGGTATTACAGCCGTCCTGCGTCACCACCCCTGTCACGCCTCTGGCATGCCCTTGTGGAGACCCTGCTCCAACCAACGCTCGACCGGCACAAGAGTAAGCTTTGTGGTCTGTACAGCAGAAGGAGAAGCTACTTTTAAGAACATAAGAACATAAGAAGAGCCCTGCTGGATCACGCCAAAGGCCCATCTAGTCCAGCTTCCTGTATCTCACAGTGGCCCACCAGGTGCCCCAGGGAGGCACGAGACATAAGACGCTTGCATCCTGTTGCCACTCCCTTGCACCCGGTACTCTGAAGTAGCCTACTACTAATGAAAGGAGGCTGCACAATACATCAGGACCTATAGCCCACGATGGACCTTTTCTCCAGAAATCCGTCCAATCCCCTCTTAAAGGCATCTAGACCAGATGCCATCACCACCTCCTGTGGCAAGGAGTTCCAAGGTTAACTACCCGCTGGGTAAAAAAGTACTTCCTTTTATTTGTTTTAACTCTCCTAACCCTACTTTTCTGTTCTCTGTGAAGAACAGGGGCTTTTTTTAAGCAAAACATTTTACTACGTATCATTTATTGATCTTATATCTCAGATTAAAAAAAGCATGCAGTGATTCTTTCCAAAGTCGGCAAGACTGTGCAATCCAGCTAAGTGTTTTCCTACAAAGGGCTTCAAGTGGCTCCTGCTTCAATTGGATGTGAAATGTGAATGCAGAACCAACACAGGCCAGAATGCTCATTTGCATGACAAACACTTCTTCCTCCTGGAGCACAAGCGAACATTGACATAAATAGAGTGAGAGGGGCTCAAAGGTAATTTTGAATGTCAGGTAAAAATACCCTACGGAGGTGTATAGTGCAATCCTACCCCAGAAAAAGTAAGTCTCACCAAATTCAAATGGAGACATTCCAAGGAAGGTGTAATTAATAGGTAATTAATCCTAAAATCTGCCTTAATCCAGGGGTATTTGGGGATGTCAGTGGATTGAATATGAGACTTACAGATGGCTCAATGTCTTGCTCAACAATGGGGCAGCTTTGGGAAAATTACTATTTCTCAGGGCACAATCCTAACCACCTTTCCAGCACCAGGGTAAGGGCAATGCAGCTCTGAGATAAGGGAACAAACATTCTCACGTCATGTGGAGGCCTCTATGACTGCCCCCCAACTGCAGGATGCAGCACATGACCCATTGGCACAGCGATGTCAGTGCTGGAAAGTTGGTTAGGATTGTGCCCACAGTCCCCTGATACCCACCTGCAAATTAGTAATTCCTGCACTGTCTCAGAAGATCACTTTGTGGTTAATTTTTTGTTAAAAAAATGAATATCTATGTAAATGCTATAGAGCAGTGGTTCTGAAAGTTTTTAGCACCGAGACTCACTTTGTAGAATAGGACCCACCAAAAGTGATGTCATTGTTTTAATATTGTTTTTATATTGTTTTTTAATGTTAAATTTTATATTTTTTGTAATGCCGCCTTGGGTGCCTTCGGGCATAAAGGCGGGATAAAAATCTAATAAATAAATAAAATAAAATAAACCTGGAAGTGATGTCATGGGCAGAAGTTACATCCTCAAGCAGGAAGTGCATTCATTGTGACATCATCAAATGACACTCCTGGAATGCAAACTGGCGTTCTTGGACTGCAGCCATTGCCCAACCATGAAACAGGTCTGGCAGAAAGCAAGAATACAACAAAATATCGTGTAAAAGCACTGAACTAAAAATACTTTAAAAACAAACCCTCACTTGAAAATTCAAACAGTTTTCAAATATACTCACAGAAGGAATCTAGCAAAAGTAAGATCTGCAGCTTCCAAGATGGCTACTCCCAGCTTTCTCCCACCCACCTGACATCAGGTCGCGACCTACCAAGTGGCTCCTGACCCACAGTTCTGAGAAACTGCTGTAGAGTAATAAGATAATAAGGTTCCAGAGGCGGATCTAAGGGGGGGGGGAATCTGTAAGTTTTGCAAGAAGCCTTACCCTGTCGTGTAAATCCCTCCTCTCCCTTGCTGCTGTAGCCAGTAAGCAACGCCAAGATGTTGCTGTTCCCTGTGAGGCTTGGCAAGAACAGTGCAGGAGAGGAGTGTTTTCCACTGCAAGGTAAGGCTTCTTGCAGAACTGACAGATCTGCCCCCCCCTTAGATCCGCCTCTGTAAGGTTCTTCAACTGAAGAGTCTTGTCCTCTTCTAGGCTGCATGATCTAGTAGGGCCAAAATAGCCTCAGCACCCCAGAAGCCAGTTGGGGCCATGGCAGTGGTGGAGACAAAGTGGATTTCTTACTTACGCAGCCAACTATTTTGCTGGTGTAAATCCAGTCGGGCCAAGGAGGTGTGTTGAGCCCAGGCAGGGGGCACTGCTGCTGAGATCGGCTTCGTTCACTACCCTCCCCACTCATTGCTCAATACTTCAGGGTGCAATCCTAACCTGGAGTTAGTCCTGCACAGTTAGGCCAGCAAAGTTTGGCTGGCACAAGGGCCACCTAAAGCAGGTTTGCAGTGGCGTCTCTACAGAGAGGGCAGAGCTCTAAGTGTTGCAAGAAGCCTTGCCCTGTCATGTAAATCCCTCCTCTCCCTTGCTGCTGTAGCCAGTAAGCAACACCAAGATGTTGCTGTTCCCTGTGAGGATTGGCTAAAACGGTGCAGGAAAGGAGTGATGTCCACTGCAAGGTAAGGCTTCTTGCAAAACTTAGAGCTCTGCCCTCCCTGTAGAGACGCCACTGCACGTTTGGACCACTCTCTGAATCAGGGAGGAGGTGCATGTCTGCGTGCTGGCCTCTCTGCTTCCAAGAGTGGTCTAAACATATTTTATGGTGTCCCTTGTGCTGGCCAACCTGTGCTGGTTTAGCAGTGCCAGCATAACTCTAGGTTAGAATTGCACCCCCAGAATCATCCTCTTTTTTCAACTATTATCTTTCTACGAAGACACTCCCATTTTTGTGCGAGCAGAACATTCAGATTAAAAAAGGCGATGTTTCCTTCTTGTATCCCAAATGAAACAGATGTCGTCTCAAAAAAAAAAATTTTTTTTTAAAGAAACCCTGCTGATTCTGAAATGTACTTCTCAAATGTCTTGGAGCCATTTCATAATTGTATTAATTATTAGAAAGATGCCAAGGCGCTGGGAATATGAACAGTGATTCAGCTTTTGCAAGCATTCCTCAGCATGCAGAAACAAAAGGCGTTTCTGTGAAGAGTGTGAATGAGCCATGGCTTGCACATGTTCTTTTAAGAAAGGCCAAGGGTGCAGTTCTATTTTCTTAGCTCTGCTTTCATATTTATGTGTCTCATTTCCAGCTCATTGCTGATGCCTCGGTTGCGCTATCCATCAACACTTTTATCCTCCTTGTTCCTCAAAAAGAACATAAAATCCTTTTTTATGTGGTGGTAATATTATTGCAAATAAAAGCAAATACCAAAATCTTTATTAGTCTGCCAAAATAATAAACTATTTAATAAAAGCATGCTGTAAAAATAAGGTCATTTGCATCACTCAAATTTCTTGCAGGGAACACAGAGAATTATTGGTCAAAAAGGAGAACATGACATCCAACCTTCTTGCCATTGATGAAGCACAAGTCAGAACGAGGGTTGCAAATGTACACAGGATTTGTACGTTTGTTGCTTTTAAGCGTTTTTAACACTGGCTGCCCATTGCCAGATATGGGAAACACACAACTTCAGTGTTGTGCTTCAACACTGCGATTCCCCAAGGGGAGCAAAGAGAGACCGCCTTGGTTTCCACTACGAATCATAGCTCCATGTTATGGAACCACCTCATAGTTACCTTAGTTACACATGATTTATTGTCCAAATACTGGCCATTTTTACATCAAGTATTAATTGTATTTGGTTTGGATTTGTGTCAAAGCTTCAGCGATATACCTTACTTTATTCATGGTTTCCTTTTTTTCCCCTCCCATCACCTGCATTCAGAGCCATATTTTATGCTTTATGTAAGAGCTGGGTAAAAATGCTGAATGTTTCAGAAGAAATGCCGTCGTGTTCCTAATTTGCCGTGTTTGAACTTTCTGCCTATTGTAGTGCAACTCTGACCTTCTATTAAGTTCCTTACACTTCCTGCTCTCTGCTTGGAAGATTTCATCCGCAACCATATCAATATGGTTTAGTGGAACTAGCTTCCAGTCTAGCATCGTGTGATTTGCGTATTCATGATTAACTTGCGGGAAAAAAATAGAATTAAACGTCTTACATATTTCCATCCCTTGCTGTAAAATGAGTTCTATTAGGTCAATCGTACTGCCTGCACTTGTGTCACAAAAGGTGCCATAAGCCATTGCCACCGGCGCTCGGCAACCGCCCAGCCAACACCTGCCCTGCCCCGCCCAGAAGTAGCACCGCAAGCCAGCAAGCAGAGAGTACACCGTTTGCCTGCATTGTGGACTTTGTCAATGGGGTGGTATTGCGATTCCGGGGCAGCCCCAGATTGGGATCGCAGGATGATGTCCAGTGGTGGTATCTAAAGCGGGAGGAACCGGAACGCTGGGCGGGACTTACATGTGATTGGCTGCCAGTCCGTTCGGTTCCGCCGCCTGCCCGCCCACCGCGCGGTCTGCCCTGGCCTCGGGGGGGGTGCCTGCTCGGGGGGGGGGGCGGGGGGGGGGGGCGTGCCGGGTGCTTGGGCAGTGGGGCACGCCAACTGGGTGCAGCCCGTGTGGCGGGCAGGCAGGTGGCGGAACGGAACAGACAGGCTGCCAATCAACCGTACGTCCCGCCCAGCGTTCCGGTTCCTCCCACTTTAGATACCACCACTGGTGATGTCCCCTCCTGGCCACTAGCAACCTCCTGTGGCCCAGGAGGCACTGCCTTTACCCCACCCAGTCCCAGTAGTGTAGCCCAGCACCAAGACTGGATTCAGCTAATGTCTGCTCCCAGCACACGAGGCCCACCATGGAGTAAAATAGAATGTATTTATTAAAACTACCAGTTACAGCACAGAGGCTCAAAAAGCCCTTCAAAACATGGTTTCTTCAAAGCACCCTTTCTCCCCTGCTAACTCGGCAAGAGGCACTTTTTCAAGTGGTGCTCCTCTTATATTTAGGAGGGGGAGAGCAATTGTCCCTCTTCACCCCAGCACAGTGTCTTTCTCCTGGCTGTTGCTGGGGGTGTTCTCCATTCTTCTAGATTGTGAGCCCTTTAGGGACAAGGAGCCATTTAACTTTAATGTTACTATTTGCCTGTAAACCGCTTTGTGAACTCTGTGTTGAAAAGCGGTATATAAATACTAGTGATTGATTGATTGATTGATTGATTGATTGATTGATTGGTATTGCTACATGAAGCTTAGTGCAAAGTAAGAAAAGCTAGCTCCTACATCTTGCCACGTCCTGTCTCTCACCCACAGAGCTGTAACAGGTGTCTTGAGCAGCCAAGATAGTCTTTCCCTCTCAACTCCAAAACCTGTCCCTTTGTTCTCTCTCCCCCCCCCGCGCTTTCCCAGCCCCACTTATCCAGTATGTGAGGCTTCTGCTCTTCCTCCTCCCAACTAGAGGTTCAAAGCGCTCAGTAGTGAGTGATACGATTTGGCGTTGGCCAGCCAGGCCCAAACTCTGGAATGCTGTTTAGCTCCCGCCGGCCGTGGAGGCTCTAGACAACACGTCCATCTCTTGTTGCTCTGTTCCCAGGAGGGGGATGGGAAACATGAAAGGGGGCCAGGCTAGTCCCCAAGATGGAACCAAGCCAGGCCTCGTCCCCGGTTGTTCGTGACAGGCGGGAGGGCATCCCGGGATGGGGGAAGGGGCGGAACGGGAGTGGGATCAGCAGTGATGCTTGCCGCCAATCCTGAACTCTGTCTAGAGCTGCACGGACCTACAAGGAGGCCCTTGCATCTGCGCTGGCTAAATAGCCTGTGCAGAGGCGAGTAGACTGTTGGCCTTCCCACACCCCTACAGCGGGGAAAGGGGACAAATGTCCCCTTCTCCCATGGAGCCTGCCATAGCTGCCTGGCTGCTGTGGGATGCAGGCTATGACCTCACTTCCTGTCATGACATCAGTTCTGGCTATGACCTCACTTCCTGCCACGGCATCACTTCCGGCTTATGACGTCTCTTCCGGTGGGCGGACCCCGACAAGTGCCAATCAAAAGTGAGTACCTGTTCCTAAATCATTTGGATGACACCACTGGATGCAGCGGTAGCTGCCTGGCTACCCCTGTTCGCTCAGCTGGCTGGGCAGCTCAGGATTGGGCTGTAACTCACGAACCTACAGATAGAGGTGGGAGAAAACGGCGACAATGAAACAAAAACACACAACGCCGCTTTCTGCACGTCACATTTTTGTAAAAACAAACAAAAACCCTGAAATCTGAAAAAACCCCAATCCTATTTTATTGGGTTTTGATTTATTATTTAGTGGGGGTGTGTGTGCATGGATAATGATTGTGGTTGCCTCTGCAGACACAATACCATCTCTATCACCTACCTAGTACACTTTTTTCAGAGATCATAACAAATAACGTAAATTTTGAATTAAAAACAAGCAACCGTGAAAAAATAAACCCGTTTTCTCTCTAGAAAAAGGCTGAGATGTCCCAAGAAGTGGCTGAATGCTTCAGTTTCTTAAGTGGGAATGAGGCTGTATCTCAGGGTGCAATCCTAACCTGGAGTTAGGCCAGCAAAGTTTTGTTGAGAAAAGTTAGCAGAGTTGAACCTTGCAGAACAAAAGCAGCTTTCCACAGCGCAGGCAGCTACACAAAACGCAGTGCAGCCAGGAGTACAACTTAGGCTGGTACGCAGATAAGTGACTCCCACCTCTGGAATGTGTAGGAGGTTGGGAATGAGGCTGCAGACACAGAGGCTTTGCAGGAAAAGAGGTTTGTATTGGTGCACAAAATCTTGGAGCAGTTACAGAGAAGAAAACAGCAAGCAAACGATTCCACACAGGAAACGTTGATGCAAAATAAACAGTACACTTCACGTAGTCAGTGGTACAAACAGGTAAATAATCCAACAGCGTGCTCCGCAGCACTTGGTCTCAGATAGAGCACAATCAGTATGGTTCCTGGCTAGCTTTATACAAATGTGCAGCCAATTGCTGCACTGTGGCTGAGGGTGTGGCAGCATAGCTCTGCCTCTTTGCACACGTCTCCACTGCACAGGTGTTGCCACTTAAGGTCACGAGTGGATGACTGTGCTGATTCCTCAGCCATGAGGCCTGTGTTCCATGAGGGAACAAACTTTGGTTCAGGCCTAACTTTAGTTGCCAGCTAGACCAGAAGCTCTAGACTGTTACAATACCTGACAAGTTTGGCCGGCACAAGGGCCACCGTAAAGTAGGTTGGACCATTCTTGGAGTCAGAGAGGCCAGCACACAGCCATGCGCCATCCTCCCTGACTCCGAGAGTGGTCCTAACATGCTTTAAGGTGTCCCTTCTGCCGGACTTTGCTGGCTTAACTGTGCAGGCCTAACTCCAGGTTAGGATAGCACCCTCAGTGATAAAGCACAAGTTTTGCTTGAATGTACTGTGTTCAATTCCTGGCATTTCCTGGCAGACGTGGGAAAGATCCCTACCTGTAAACCCAGGAGCTGTTTTCAGTCAGCTGGGCTAGTCAGTCGGACTCACTGTAAGGCTGCTTCCCATTATCCCAGGTGGCTGTGAGTCGCTAGGGGTAAGATTTATAGGTTACAGTGAAATGATTTGTCATGAAGAGCAGAATACAGCATTCTGCAAAGTATCTATATCTCTATTTTTCAAGTCCACTGAAAGTCAAAACTAAATTCCCAGCCAGCCGTTTCCTGAAATCAACATTCATTATTCTTTCTCTGGAACGGAGCTCGATTAATCTTTGTGGCCTTTACTCTTTCGCAGTAGCAAAAGGGATTGCACACCATCATCAAACGTTCCACGCAACCAGGTCTGTTCAGGTATTTAAATATCATCTTTAAATATCACATCAGGCCATTGCCGTTTCTACTCACATTCGGGTACAGCTGCGAAGCAGCATCCTGCCTTACAGGCAAAACTAGGTGTGTGGGTGTTCTGATTGTGGAGGACAGCTGTGCAGCTAATAAAAACCTAACTCCTGCAGCCAACACGCACACCTGGGAATGCAGACTCGATCAGCACTGATCCCTTGTCATGCCAATCTGCTCTGCAGCATGCAACATGTGTTGCACACATGTGTGTGTGTGATGATTGTTGAATACACAGGTGCGCCCACAATATCTGCAGATTTGGGACCTGCGGACTTCAGAATCTGCAGGTTCCGAGCTCATGGCAGAGATTTCCACCTGGTCCTCTGAAAGCGACTGGTCCAGAGGGTTTTCTGAGGTCTGCAAAGGGCTCAGAAGTGTATGCAATTGTTCATGAACTCTGCAGGCCTCAGAATGTCCACTTTGGCCAGAAACCCTGTTACTTCCAGTTGAAAACCGGAAGTAGCAGTTTTTGCCTATTCTGAGGCCTGCAGAGACCTTGGGCCGTAATATGGAAGTCTATATTTTTTCCTTTACTCCAACTTTCACCTCAACATTTGGAGTATTGGTATTGTAGTAGAGAACATCAAGGGCAAACTGGGTGGATTGCCCCCCCCCCGTATACCTCTCAGACTCCCCAAGAAGCTGAGCCCTGCCATGAAAAGCAGAGCATGCAGCTTGGACAAACAAAAAACAATGGTGTGGGCCAAACTGGCTAAAAAGCCCAGACTGCAGTAAAACTGCAAGCAGCTGTCAGGCAAGCTGTGTTTGGGTCAAGGGAAAGGATGAAAAGACATAGAGCTTCTTAAAGGGGAACTGCACAGTTTATGGATGGAGATTCCATAGGCCTGAATGAGTGGAAGTTGTAGGTTGTGAAGACAGGGAAAGGAGGATTGTGAAACGTGCAAGAGGGTGTGTGTGTCCTTGGACCCAAAGTCATGTTTTGCCCTATGAACACGGCACTTGGTGGAAGGTGGGGGAAGGAGGAAATATGGCTTGCAATAGAGTGTGTGGGGGAAGGGGTCCCTGAGACCAAAGTAGAATGGTTGCCCATTGTGGGCAATGCAGAAGGAAAATGGAAGTCAATGGACTGAGGGAGTATCCTGGGAAGAATCTGCAAGAATGTGACCCAAAAAAGAAGATTGGCCAGATTCCATCCTGTCTGTGATTGACTCCCATCAATATGTATATAGACTGTAAATAATGCAACTTTTGTGGCCTGATTATGTAACCTCCCCACCCTCCTGCCTGTGGAAAACCCTTTTCTGTAAATCGATTTATGTCCCAGGGGTACATTGTCCTCTTGGAACAGTTATTGATTTTGTCCCCAACATCCTCAACCCGCTTCATCTGCATTTCTGTGTGACAATTTGGCTCTCCTGATCGCATTCTCACCTATCTGTGTTTTGCGGGCCAAGTTTACCAGGTTATTGTCTTGTTGTTGTTCAGTCACTAAGTCGTGTCCGACTCTTCACGACCCCATGGACCACAGCACACCAGGCCTCCCTGTCCTCCACTAGCTTAGCTTACCTTGGTTCATAGATCTGACGTTCCAGGTTCTTACGCAGTATTGTTCTTTGCAGCATCGTACTTCCCTTTCACTTCCAGACACATCCACAGCTGAGCTTCCTTCCGGTTTTGGCCCAGCTACTTCACTCTTTCTGGAGCTACTAGTACTCGTGTTCTGCTCTTCCCTAGTAGCATAATGGACGCCTTCCGACCTGAGGGTCTCATCTTCCAGTGTCATATCGTTTAGCCTTTTGATACTGAAGTCCATGGGGCTTTCTCGGCAAGGGTACTGGAGTGGGTTGCTATTTCCTTCTCCAGCGGATCACGTTTAGTCAGAACTCTCTACTATGACCTGTCCATCTTGGGTAACCCTACATGGCACAGCTCACAGCTTCATTGAGCTACGCAAGCCCCTTCGCCATGACAAGGCAGTGATCCATGAAAGGGGAGGCTATTGTCTACAATAACCTATTTTTGACAATATTTGATTGTCTTATTGTTAATCCTTCCTTTGGCCCCAACCCCAGCTGGAGCACCATCACAGGGGCGGGGGGGGGGAACAAGCAGCAAAGGAAGACCACCAATCAAATGTCCCACATCACCAAAATTGCCAAGAGCAGATTGCCAACTTATCAACAGTGTTTCATTTGTTGATGCCTTTTTCACATTTGCATGTTCAACTGTATAACTGAACAAACCTCAATGTACACATTACACAAGTCAGTCCTTCAGGACTGTGCGTTTTGCTGCTTGTGTCACTTTATTAGTAAAGTTTCTCTTACGCCATTTTTATCATCAAACTCCAGTGCTGGCTTCTGTCATCTTAGGTTTTTGACATCCTTTTAGCCTTCTTTCAGCTAGTTATTTCCATGATTTTTTTTCTCTCTCCAAGTTGCATGCCAAGCGGGGACTTTCAGCCAGGGGACCACTCGAGGTCATCCATAGGGACCCCAACAACAGTATTATATTCTGAGTTTTCCAGGAAAACATGTAATCCACTGTAACTAATATCCACAGCCAATTCCTGACACAAATGCATTCTTAGAAGATGAGACCGCATTTTTTTAAAAAATGTTAATTTTGTTTACATGCACATGGGAAAATAGAAAAGTCCCAAGTCACGTGACAAGTAGAGTGTAACAGTCTATGTGCTCTTGCACTTACTTCTTGAGATCATATCCAAAAGTGTTAGTTATATTAGCTGCCATAATTTTACTTCAATGGAACCTCTTATGGGCACAGTCCTAACTTCAAGTTAGGCTGGCACAGGTAGGCACCAAACACCTGGAGTTGGGCCGGCACAGTTAGGTCAGCAAAGTTTGGCTGGCACAAGGGACACAATGAAGTATGTTTGGACCACTCTCGGAGTCAGAGAGGCCAACACACAGATCTGCCGCATCCTCCCTGACTCTGAGAGTGGTCCAAACGTGCTTTACGATGGCCCTTGGGCCAGCTAAACTTTGCTGGCCTAAGTTGTGCGGGCCTAACTCCAGGTTAGAATTGTGCTCTAAATGAACTTATTTATATGGATAAATATGAGTTGGAATCAAGAGGGTTTGTAGTCCCATCTGAACATGTAGCAGATTCCAAAGGTCATGCTTTTACCTGGACTGTTCCACTTCAGGGCACAGAGTTTGCCTGCTTCAGTGCTGCTCAATGAAAAAGCCTTGTTTTACAACAGTGGTTCTCAAACCTTTTAGGTATTGGGACCCACTTTGACCCACAGATAATCAGTCCAGGACCTGCTGGAAGTTTAGTTGAGAGGGTTAAAGCCTCCGTTTGCCTGACACTAAGATCCGAAGGTTGCCAGTTCTACAACACCGGAAGCTTCCATGAGTGGCAGACCTTGAGAATTGTGACTGATAAGAGCTGAGCTGTCTCCAGCTGCCTGTGAGAGAGGAGTTGTGCTGGGCCAGCTGTTTCTTTGGTGGGAGCAGAAAAGCCGTTTATCAGCCAGCAGGAAGGCAACCGTGCGGCCAGAAAGGACTAGACCACGAAAGTTCCATCTGTATGTTGTTGTTCTTGAAAGACAGAACTTCTTTGTAATTTGTAAAAACCCCTTGCAGGTTTAGAGAAATAAAACCTGCCTATGTAAACCGCCTTGAATTAAAGTCAGAGGAGCAATCTAATGACCAAAGAAAGGCAGTATATAAATATTATTATTATTATTATTATTATTATTATTATTATTATTAAGTGATGTCATGGGTGGAAATGATGCCAGACCCAGCTGTTTTCCTGAGAATGCAGCAATAAGTTGGGTTATTTCTTAGCCATTTTCCAATAGGAAAGTGAAACAGAAGGGAGGGGGATCATATTTACCGCCTTGACACAATCAAAACAACCACACAGCCTTCCCCCTTTCCATCATCCCATGTTTTCCAATATGGCTGCCCTAGGTGCTTTGCAACCCACCTGAAATTGGCTCATGACCTAGTGGTGGGTTCCGACCCACAGTTTGGGAACCACTGTTCTAGAAAAATCAGTATGCCAGGGAGAAAACTAGGCTGGACTCTTCTCCCTGAAATGCTAGTAGTCTACATGCGAGGGGGTAGGCAGGGGAACTTACATACATGCCAACCCCTACCTGCAGCCTGAAATGGTAAGCCCAATAAAGACTTTGTCACTTGATTCCAGGGCTCACTCAGCAAATTGACTTACAGATCAATCAGCTTCCTGTACACTTAATGGAAACACCCTACTATAATCAAAAGTGCTTTTGTGAGGGAAATTCATTTTCTGTTCTCCAGGCAAATTCAAATGCTCTCTCATTGGAGTTGTCTGCACAAGATGCTTTCAAGCAACCGTCCTGGTGGTTTCAGGCCCGATCACCTAATAATTGACCATGACAGGAGTTATATATCCAGAGCCAGCGGGAAGAATGAATTGTATATGTCAGGCTCAATTACAAGGTGGAAGACCCAGCAACAAAAAAGACCGAACTGATTAAAGCTTGATGTTGACAAGAGAGTTGACATCTCAGAGTTATTTTCAGAAGATGCACTCCCAGAATTCCCTTCCTGATGCCTGAACAGTGAAGACTGAGCATTTTATCTTCTCTTGTTGTCCATCCAGCTGGCACGCCACATATATTGTTCCGCTAAGGAATAAAAAAGGTAAAAGGTTTCCCCACAACCGAACGGTCTAGTCGTGACCGACCGTAGAGGGCGGTGCTCATCTCCGTTTCTAAGACTGTAGAGCTGGCGTTTTGTCCAAGGACAAGCTTCTGTGGTCATGTGGCCGGCATGACTATACGCCGTAGCGCATGGAACGCCGTTCCCTTCCCACCAAAGTGGTCCCTATTTATCTACTCGCATTTTTCCGTGCTTTCGAACTGCTAGGTTGGCAGGAGCTGGGATAAGCAATGGGAGCTCACTCCGTCACGCAGTATTGAACGCCCAACCTTCCAATCGGAAAGCCCAGCAGCAGCGGTTTAACCCGCTGCGCCACCATGTCCGCTAAGGAATACATGGGCACAATTATACTCTCTGTTGAGACAAACTTGGCAAAAATGGCAAGAAAAGAAATAACCCTTTATGGCACAATTTTGAATGGGTGTGCTGTGGCACACTACTGCGAAAGGTCCACAGGTGTGCCATGGGAGTTTGGAGCACAGTGACTGAAAATAGTTAAAAAACTCTTCTGGGTTCTTCCCTGAAGCCGGCAAAGGTAGAGAGACAATTACTACAGAGCTGCAGAACCCAGAAATCTTCCTGGAAATGACATCACAAGATGCAAAGATATAAGAAGAGCCCTGCTGGATCATCTAGTCTGGATCATCCAAGGGCCCATCTAGTCCAGCTTCCTGTATCTCACAGTGGCCCACCAGGTGCCATGATGGGATATGCAACCTCCTTATGTTAGAAGTAGGCCACTTCAGAATGCCAGTTGCAAGGGAGTGGCAATAGGATGCAGGCATCTTGTTGTCTCCTGTGCTCCTTGAGGCACTTGGTAGGCCCCTGTGAGATACAGAAAGCTGGACTAGATGGGCCTTGGCCTGATCCACTGGGGTTCCTATGTTCCTATGAGTACATGTCTGAGAAAGCGCATCTGGTTCTGGTGGCTGTCCAAGAGAAATGCTGTGGAGAATCTTGACTAGCCACCAGTGTGTTTCCCTCAGAATTTACCTCAGAACACCAGCTGCAAGGGAGCGGCCACAGAATGCAGGTATCTAGTTGTCCTGAGTGCTCCCTGAGGTGTCTGGTGGGCCACTGTGAGATACAGGAAAGTGGACTAGATGGGCCTTTGGCCTGATCCAGCAGGGCTCTCCTTATGTTCTTAACTATCTCCTTACCCAAGGTGACCTCCAGAAGTCTTCTACCTTGAGCTGGATACAGCACAGGTTAGGATTGTGCTGCAAGTCTATCTGTGAGAAAGGCAGTACATACATACATACATACATACATACATACATACATACATACATACATACATACATA
>JAJKFI010000007.1:27481800-27509604 GCA_029204185.1 Lerista edwardsae
ATACATACATACATACATACATACATACATACATACATACATACATATTGCATTATATTCTCTTGAAAAGGCTTTGATTATCTAGCAGGCACTGGCTTTGCCCTGTGATGAGATCCATGAAAGGTTCCTCCGGTTCCTCCATCTAGTTACTGCTATTTATGAGATTGACTCGTAAAGGCAAAGGATAAATTGTCTGCCTTTTGTTTCTTCTGTGCTATTAAGGTATTGAAAAACGATGCGTGGATTGCAACTAAAAATAAATGTGAAAGGCTATATAATGAAATGCAACCAAACTCAAAGACGGAACATAACTGGCTATATTAGGTACTATTTTAGGCAAAAATATTAATAGCAGAGGCTCTGCGGAAGAAATGCACTCTCTTTCAGCATTCAGAAGAAAAAAAATGTTGCTAAGGAAGAACATCTTGCAATATAATCGGACCTTCATTAACAATTATCCACGGATGCGGGGAGGCTCACCTTCCTTCATTCTTACTTTGGGTTGCTAAAAAATCTTCTTGCTCAGGGAAGGGGTCAGGGAAGAACTCTATACTTAATAAAGGCTCCCTCTGATCCAGTTTCAGGTATCCACAGGGGCCCCAGAAATCTATCCCCTGCAGGTACCATCAGTGGTGTCATCTAAATGATTTAAGAACAGGTACTCACTTTTGATTGGCACGTGTTGGGACCCGCCCACCGGAAGTGATGTAATAAGCCGGAAGTGATGTCATGGCAGGAAGGGACATGAAAAAAGCCCTTTTTTGAGGCCTCAGACGATTTTAAACTGACCCAGCAGTTGCAACAGTATTCCACAGCACCCCCAGAACATGTTAAGGAGGCCTGGCGTCATGTTAAAGTGACCCAACAGTTCCAAAACCCCAGAGCAGCTCATTTTTCAGTGGCAAGGCAAGGCAAGGCTCCGCTCGCTGCCTGCCTGCCTGGCTCTGAGAACGTGCAGGAAACTCAAACGTGCAGGAAATTCAAACGTTGCAGGGGGCGGAGTCGACAAGTGGGCGGGCGAATGGGTGGGGCCAGCCGTAATCCTAGAAACCGGTACTGGCGTACCCCCGCGTACCCCCTGCATGACATCACTGGGTACCATATATCAGAGCGCAATCCTAACCTGGAGGTAGGCCGGCAAAGTTTGTCTAGCACAAGGGCTGCTGTAAAGCACGTTTGGGCCACTCTCGGAGTCAGGGAGGATGGTGCACATCTGTGTGCTGGCCTCTCTGACTCTGAGAGTGATCCAAATCTACTTTATGGTGTCCCTTGTGCCGGCCAAGCTTTGCTGGCCTAACTGTGCCGGCCTAACTCCAGGTCAGGATTGCCCTCTCAGTGCCTGCCTGTATATCATTGATTCCCAAAATGCCGGTTCGCGACCCACCACCCTGGGAAGCGGAAAGCAGCACTGTGCTGTGGCCCTGAGCAAAGGGGCTTTTTCGCACTTGCCCCTTGCAGCGCTGGCATCTAGGGTGTGTGTGTGGGAGCCCTAGGGGAGCGATCCCAAACCAGAAGTGAGTCCTGATTGCATTTTAAAGCATTTAAAACCTGATTTAATTGCATTTTAAAGCATCTCCAAGCAGGCTTGGAGAACCCTGGGGGGGGGGGCTGCCCACCCACCAGAGCATATTCTGCTGCTGTTGGTAAACAAGACCCTTTGTCCTGGATTTCAGGGTCTCCTAAAAAATCACCAAAGGCTGTCTTCGTTTGCAGTCCAGGGGTGTTTGCTGCAAGGAGGGTGGGGTGGAATTTTGGCTCAACGCTAGCTACAGATAGCAACTGGAATATTTTGCCTAGTGCCCCTCTGCGCATAGACAGTGGTGTCATCTAAATGATTTAACAACAGGTACTCACTTTTGATTGGCACGTGTCGGGACCCGCCCACCGGAAGTGACATCATAAGCTGGAAGTGATGTCGTGGCAGGAAGTCAATCAATCAATCACTAGTATTTACATACCGCTTTTCAACACAAAGTTCACAAAGCGGTTTACAGGCAAATAATAACATTAAAGTTAAATGGCTCCCTGTCCCCAAAGGGCTCACAATCTAGAAGAATGAAGAACACCACCAGCAACAGCCACAAGAAAGACACTGTGCTGGGGTGAAGAGGGACAATTGCTCTCCCCCTGCTAAATATAAGAGGACACCACTTGAAAAAGTGCCTCTTGCCCAGTTAGCAGGGAAGTGACATGAAAAAAGCCCTTTTTGAGGCCTCAGACAATTTTAAACTGACCCAACAGTTGCAACAGTATTCCACAGCACCCCCAGAACATGTTAAGGAGGGCTGGCATCATGTTAAAGTGACCCAACAGTTCCAAAACCCCAGAGCAGCTCATTTTCAGTGGCAAGGCAAGGCAAGTCTCCGCTCGCTGCCTGCCTACCTGGCTGGCTCTGAGAACATGCAGGCAACTCAAATGTGCAGGAAATTCAAACGTTGCAGGGGGCGGAGTCGATGAGTGGGTGGGTGAATGGGCGGGGCCAGCTGTAATCCTAGAAACCGGTACTCGCGTACCCCCGCGTACCCCCTGCATGACATCACTGCGCATAGATTTTTTTTGTTTGCTTTCCTTCTACCTATCATTAGCACGATGATCAATACACGTCTTTTATCACACTCAGGACCCAATCCTGTCCTATTTTCAAGTGCCAATGTGGCCGCAATGTAAGATGCACTCCCAGAATTCCCTTCCTGAGGCCTGAACAGTGAAGACTGAGCATTTTATCTTCTCTTGTTGTCCATCCAGCTGGCACACGCCACATATATTGTTCCGCTAAGGAATAAAAAAGGTAAAGGTTTCCCCATGACCGAATGGTCTAGTCGTGACCGACTGTAGGGGGCGGTGTTCATCTCCATTTTTAAGCCTGTAGAGCCGGCATTTTGTCCGAGGACAAGCTTCCGTGGTCATGTGGCCGGCATGACTCTACGCCATAGCGCACAGAACGCCGTTACCTTCCCATCGAAGTGGTCCCTATTTATCTACTTGCATTTAGGTGCTTTTGAACTGCTAGGTTGGCAGGAGCTGGGACAAGCAACGGGAGCTCACTCTACTGCACCCTACTCTACAGGGGGTGCAGAGTAGGCGTGGCTGCATCAGCGCTGGAAATGTGGACAGGATTGGGCCCTCAGTTCTGTAATAAACCTCTTCCAAATCCTAGTGGTTCAGATTGTGCAACCAAGTTGCAGTATCTCAGAAATCTGCAGCCTGCTCCTATCCATATTTAATCAGAAGCTGGAACTACTATTCCAACTGGTTTACTCCCCAGTAAAAGAGTAAACTTAAACTGAAGTGAAAATGAATCTGTTTCTCTTTTTACTCTTATAGCTCAACCCTATGCATCTCTACTCAGAAGAAAAACCTATTAAAACCCAGTGAGACTTACTCCCAAAGAAGGGAGTATACAACTGCAGCGGTAGACAGCATTTTAGGCTATTAATCAGCAATATTAGTGTAGCATGACATACGTAGCAATTGTCTGTCATTGCTGAAGTTGTAGTAATCAAAATACTACATCAATTGATATGATAGCTGATATAGCAGAATAAAGGCTGACAAATGCCTGAATATTTTCTCTGCCGGGCGTTCAGTAGGAAGACTAGTTCCCCTCCGTCTTAGTCCTTCATCTGCAATATGGGAGTAACTATTGATCTTAAAGGATTGTTGCAAGGGTTGCAGCATAAACCACAGAACTAAAAGGTTTACCGTGTTGCTGTTGTTGTTTTAAGCGTCGTCGTAACATTGCCAAGGAAGGATATGCTTTTATGTCCAGAGTTGGGCTGTCAAGTCCCAACATCTCACATACCGGTTCACTTCCAAAAAAGGGGTGGGGTGGGGAGTCAAACGTCACTCTGACGTCATAGCACCGTCCTCCACGGGGGCTGCCTGTAGTAACTCCACGCGGATGCATGCAAGGAAATGCATCTTGCACAACCCCCCCGGGCTTGTTTGATCGTTTGGTGCGCTCCAGGGCTGAGCACGTTCATGCAAAACAAGCGCGCGTTGCATGCACGCTGAAAACACTCTGCAGCTGAAATTGACGTTTCACGGGCAGCGATTGAAAGCCGCAGCTGCTGCAGCGCGGCCGGGTCACAAACACACACGTGCGCCCACTCTTGCCGTGCCCGCAACAGCCTCATTGCCCTTTCTTAGGTGTCCCGCGCCCTGCCTGCAAGAAATCCTCTTTTCACCCCTCTCGTATTGGGGCGCTCGCAGTCCAGGTTGGCTGCAGCTCCGTATCTGAGCTTGCAGGAGGGAAAACTCGGCAGCGCTGGGGCAAGAGCGCGCGGCAACGGCTCCGATCCTGAGCTTGGCTCGTGCAGGCAGCTCTGGGGACAGACCGAGGCAGGCGGGGCTTGTCGGGGAAGGAAGCAAAGAGCCTGGAAGAGCAACAGACGGGGAGCCACGTGGGTTGCAAGAGACTGGCGTGCAGGGGAAGTTGCTGGCCGGCTGCTGAGCTTGAGCTTTGCACAGGCACCCCAGCCCAGCCCCGAGGGGGCTGTTTCATGTGCACCATGAAAGTAGTGGCTTTGATCAGGTAAAACGACTGCCCTTTGCTTCAGTACTCTTGCACTAAAAGTGCACAGCACATTTGCACTGAAGCTGGCTTCAGAGAGTGGGGGGCAGCGGGAGCCTCGCGGGACTGGGGCTGGCAGCAGCAAAGCAAAGCAGATCGCCCTTCCCTCTGACCTGAAATCTCCTCCAGCGTTACTAGCAGACCCCACTTTCTACCCCTCGCTGGACGCTGCCTGCTTTCCCGCCGATTGACAGGGTCTGCCGCCCGATCGCTTTGCACATGGGGCCGCGTTCGGTCGTCTCAGCCTATCAATGCCTCTCTGTGCCGGCGGGGTGGGAAGATCTGCCTTGACGGCTTGATGCGGGGAGGTGGTGTTCAGATCATGTGGTATTCATTTAGAAGGCATCGCTTCCGTCCTCCAGCTGTGTTTCCAGGCAGGCTGGTGTGCGCAAAAGAGGACAACGCTGCGTTAACGTTGGCTCATCTGATCCCGCACACACACCATCGCAGCGCCCTTGCGTGCTTTGTCCGTTTGCGATGGTGTGCAAGAATCGTGGGCGGAGCATGTTGGCAAAGGCCAGCGAGCCAAAACTGGGGGGGGGATCAAAAACAAGAAACACCCGCACGATGTAGTGTAGCTTTATATTATCTTTGCAAAGTTTTACTCCTGCTCTGACGCTAAAGTAGAGGAATTGTTATCATGCCACTTCTATACTTACGAGGTTTCCCATCCCTCCCTCCAAGCAAATATGCACACTTCCCTCTCTGTTGTGCCCTGTGGAATTTCTCCCCTGATTTCTGCAAACCTTACGCAGTGCAACATCAGGCTGCAATTTCCATGCCTTTGCAGCCCTATCCTTCTTTCTTTTACTTACTATCAATAAGACACGCACAATGGTTTGTGTGTGTAGCCTGCCCCAGTACGAGGGCGCAATCCTAACCTGGAGTTAGGCCTGCACAGTTTGGCCAGCACCAGTTTGGCCGGCACCCTAATATGCATTTGGATCACTCTCGGAGTCAGGGAGGATGGTGTACATCTGTGTGCTGGCCTCTCTGATTCCAAAAGTGGCCCAAAAATTCTTCACGGTGTCCCTTCTGCCAGCCAGACTTTGTTGGCCTAACTGTGCCAGCCTAACTCTGGGTGAGGATTGTGCCCTGAAAAACAGTTGACCCAATGGTCGGAGCCTCTTTGCAGCCACAGCAGACCTATATGGCTAAGGATGAATCTTGCCCATCTAACTTCTCCTGTCCCCACGGAGTCCAGACTGGAGTCCAGACTGGGTCAGTGGCGTCCCGGGGGGGGGGGATCTAAGTTTTGCAAGGAGCCTTACCCTCCTGTGTAAATTGCTTTTCTCCCTTGCCGCTGTAGCCTGTAAGCAACGCCAAGATGTTTTTCCCCCTGAGGATTGGCTAAAGTAGCGTGGGAAAGGAGCCATTTCCATGACAAGGTAAGGCTCCTTGCAAAACTTAGAGCTCCGCCCCCTCAGGGACACCACTGGACTGGGTCCATCCTCTTCCTGATCTGTTATGCCCAGGACTGCCACTGGCACCTCCTCTAATGGTCAGCAGAGGGAATGCAGGGAGTCCAGCTCTGTCTTCATGGCCGTTAGAGGAACCAACTGTGGCTGATGAAGACTTGCCTCCAAGGCAGAAGTCAAGGGGCCTACCTCTCTCCCTTAGCACTCAGTACCATCACCACCACTTCCTCTGCCAATGGGCAGGGGAAGGAACTCCGGGAGTCCAGCATCCCCTCCATGGCACTGTTTCTCAAACTGTGAGTCAGGACCCGCTTGGTGGATTGTGACCTGATGTCAGGTGGGTCTCAGAAGGCTGGAAGCCGCCATCTTGGAAGCTGCAGACCTGACTCTTGCTTTATTCCTTTTGTGACTGTTAACAGTTTGAATTTTCAAGATTTTTTTTTTTTGGTTTTTCGTTTTGTGCTTTTACGTAATATTTTGTCTTAATCTTGCTTTCTTGCAGGGGTTGTGCAATTGCTGCAGTCCAAGAATGCCAGCTTGCATTCCATGCAGTTTTATTTATGTCACAATGATGGCATTTGATGATGTCACTTATGGCTATGACATCACAACACGAGTGCCATTCTAAAAAATGGGTCCGGATCAAGAAGGTTAGATACACTGGAGACGACATCCCTGTACAATGAATAGCCGCCGACTAAAGCCATGCGGCGGGCTCAGCAGCCATGTTGTTACGCTCAAAACAATCCCTATTCCAAGCATTTCAGATTGGTTTGCGCGTGATGTTTAGGACTTAATAGTTTACTCCTGAAGTAAAAACTTACCAAAATAACAACGTGTGATCGTGGAGAAACATCATTGGTAATCTTATTATGAGTTAATATGCAATTCCAAGGTTTAATTCCGCATAATTATATTACTGAACATACCAGGCGAAATGCTACTTGCTGTCTATTTAAACTCAGATTGCACTGTTGAAGACGTTGAGATTAACTTTTACACGCGTGCAGGGAGATTTTTATTCGTGAATTCGCGGCAATCCTCCTCCTTGGCGGCAATGATCTGAGTCAGCCATATTGTTACGCTCATGGCTTCAAGAAAACGATCTCATGTCGCCTCCAGCCATTTAACCTTCTTGGTCCGGATCTAAACGGTCTAGGAACTGCTGCTCTGTGGCCATTAGAGGAAGCAGCAGTGGCTCTGATCTGCCTTAGTCCTCAAAACCTCTCCCGACTTCGCTTACCTCTCTTCCTCCACATTCATTGACACTTCTACCTCTTCTAACGGTTGTAGAGGAAATGCTAGGCTCCCAGCATTCTCTTCTCCAGCCACTGGAGATTGATATGTGCAAGGCCGGCTCTAGCAGTGGCGGGGCCCAATGTGGGGCATTCCTGCGGGGGCCCCAACCCTCCCTGCAGGGCCCCCCTCTCACCAAGAAGAGCTCTGTTCGTGCCACGTGCAAAGCATGGCATGTGGAAGTAGCTGGTGGTGATATCATCACATCCCCGCCAACTGCTTCCAGGTGGCCCATTTTGGGCTGTTCAGAGGCAGAGGCAGGTGTGAGAGACCAAGGTCAAGCTGCTCTGCTTGCCCCACTGATGTACAGCCCATAGAGATCCCAACTGTGCCGGCCTAGCTCCAGGTTAGGATTGAGCTCTATGACACTCCCGAACTTCTGGAGCGCAGAGCTTCTGCAGGTTAGCGCCACACCAGGTGGCACCCTTCCCAGGGATGCTTCCGACACAAGCCATGAAATGTTTTCACAGATAACACAGGATTATTCCTGCCGTCTGTGCTTTGACACTATGTTTACAGTGCTATGTACAGATACCTAAATTGGTGTATATGTTTTTAAATTAACCTGTCCTGTTGAAATCAGTGAGATTGTCGTGGATTAGATCAGTGCTTCTAAAACAATCTGATATGGTGGACCAGCATTTTTTCCCCAGTGCACCAAGGACCGTAACATATCAGTGCCATACCATTATTATTAATACTGTTATTATTGTTGCTATTGTTTCTTTCATTCGTGCTAAATTTCTGCAGACTAGCACTGGATTTTGAGTAGCACTGGATTAGATGACCTGTAAGCTACAGCTGTGTTGGTTCTCCTTGAGCACTTCATAGTTTTTTTTTGGTATGGTTTTGACTTTGCACTGTATATATGCTTCTTTTTTTAATATTTTGAAGGGCATAGCCGTATTGGCACTCTGGGAAATAATAGCAAATTGAGCATTTTCTTTTTAAACGAAATGATCAAGGGAAATTATCTGTAAAGAATCAAGCATTTGTGCATCACAAGTACTTTGGTATTTAGCAGCTTTCATTCTGTCTAATGTCCTCGCCAGCTAAATTGTCTCTGATGGAAGGCTGGCACCCACACAACGTTCCCTTCCATGCGAGATTCACCCCCGTGTGAAGGCGCTTGAAAACTGGAGTTGAACAATAAGTGCTTTTAAAGCTTGTTGCTCTGGTTGCAGGAAACTATCTTGTTTTGTTTGTAATCGTTGCTCTCAGTCAGAATGACACGACTTTGACTCATTTTGGTATAAAGTTCAGGATGACATGCATATTAAAAAGTAAGATGTCTTGGATTTTCTCATCCTGAGCTTTACACCAAATATAAAGGCATTCTGAAGGCCGCAGAGGCTCTGCGCATTTGCCCACGGACTCCCAAATGAAGCCTGGAGCTGTTTAAAGGCTATTTCCAGTCTTTTGGGTTGGGGCCTGTTTGGCATCTGCAGTCGTCGAACCTGCAGGTCGTTTTACAACCTGGTGTTGGACATGCACAGCCTCTGCGGGGTTCAGAATGCATCTGGACTCAACTGGATCTTTGCTCTGGTAGGGTTCATAGGCAGCGGCGTCATGCAGCCGGAACGCTGGGCGGGAGGAACGGGTGAGCGGCAGCCCGCCCGTTGCGTACCGCTCCGTTTCGCCATCTTCCCTGCCCCCGGGGCGGGGAAGACGGCAAAACGGAGCGGTACGCAACGGGCAGGCTGCCGCTCACCCGTTCCTCCCGCCCAGCGTTCCGGCTGCATGACGCCGCTGTTCATAGTGTTGCCCCCCCCTTGAAAAACGTAGGTTTGAACATCCGTGGTTTATATCTGTGGATATTCAAATCGTATCTTCAGAGGTTCCTTGAATAGACCCCCCCCTCCGGGATAATGAGGGCCCACCGTACACCTCTGAGTATTGAAAAACAGTATAAGGATCTTTCAAACAAATACATAATATAACTTATTATTTTTTCTTTTTTTCTTCTTCTAGTGGTGGGAAAGACAGCTGTTACAATATGATGCACTGTGTTGCTGCCGGACATCAGATTGTTGCTTTAGCCAATTTAAGACCTGCTGGAAACAAAGGTGAGAATTTGGTAGCACTTGAGAGTTGACATTCAGGGCGCAACCCGAACCCGGAGTTAGGCCAGCACAGTTAGGCCAGCCAAGTTTGGCTGTAAAGCGTGTCTGGACCACTCTTGGAATCAGGGAGGATGGCATACGTCTCTGTGCTGGCCTCTCTGACTCCGAGAGTGGTCCAAACATACTTTACGTTTATGCCTTGTGCCAGCCTAACTGTGCCGGCCTAACCAGGTTAGGATTGCACTCACAGTCTTCTCCACAATAACCACTGTGCAATACTGCCTAGAAAGCAGGCTCAGTGAAGCTGCCTGAGATTGGGACCTAGCTCTAGAGCCAACCTTCTGAACTAGTCATCTTCTGAGCTAGCCACCTTCCTTGGCTTTGCGTGACAAAACTGGTTCATTTCTGTGTGAAATGCACATTCTCACATAAGAAAGTGGAACAACTTCATAGCCTGTAGCCCATATCGGAAGTGTGCAGCGTTGTCACTGAAACTGCAAAATGTTGTAGTTGTTTAAATGCTATAATAGAAATCTTGTCTTGGAAATAGGTCCTTCCAGGCCCCTTTCATTTATCTCTCATGTCTATTGCTTGTTAAGCTTCAGTTAATAAAACGACTGCTAAGTTTTGCACTAGTAGTCTGCTGAAAGGATATCGAGTGAGATCTTTTGAAACAGAATATGCGCATGTTGTATATTTCTACTTCTGATAAATTCTGAACCCGTAGCTGTCTCAACTTGAGGGAGCTAGTCTGACATCAACGCAATAGACCAGTGTCCTTCAGCCTTGGGGTCGGGGCCCCAGTGGGTCACAGAGTTTCAATTTTGGGTTCACAGCAAGGAAAAAGATTGACGGCAACTGGAATAGGGCACCACCAGGTGGGCATCTGGTGTACCCCTTCAGGTAGTAGGAGATGGTGTCCCAGTCCTACTTAGGATCTTAAAAATTGTGCTCAAATAGCCTTCACTAGTACCAGAGTTCATAGTAGCTTTTTCTATTCTCAGTGAACAGTGCTGGGGGGGCATATGGGCGGCCAGGAAGTGGGCAGATTGGGTTCCAGGAGGTGGGTCCCCAGTCTCATACGTCACTCATTCATTTGTTGGGGTCGTGGCACGAAAAAGGTTGAAGACCACTGGAAAAGACTATATATTGCAATGCACCATAATTAGTTAGTACAATTCGTACACTTGCAGCAAATCTTATTGTGCTTTTGTGAAGATGGAGCGAGTAGTCCACCAGTGCAACCTGTCGCAAGAACGCTGTGTTGTCCTGCTGGTGCCAGATCTAGGCAGAGCTCGCACAGGAGCAGAAAAGGGATGCTCTGAGCAGTGCGGGGTGGGGAAAGGGGAGGAGCATAATGGGGTAGTTAGAGATGAGCATGATGGTGGGAGAATCTGGGTAGGGTTTTTGAGTAGGGTTGATGCTATCCAACAGGAACCTTTTCTCTGCGGATACGGTGGAGGGTGGGGAAACGTCCGTTTATGGGGAAATACACATGCACTAACTCCTCTATATATGTACAGTACTGGTTCTGTTCTGGAGGTCCATCTGGAAATCGGAAAGTAAGTAAAGAGAGGACTCTTTAGAAAAGACCCTCGTACTGGGAAAGTTTGAAAGCAAAAGGAGAAGGAGGAGATGGTTAGGTAGTGTCACCGAAGCAACAAACATGAATTTGGGAGAACTCTGGAAGCTAGTGGAAGACAGGGAGGCCTAGCGTGCTGTGGTCCATCGGGTTGCGAAGAGTTGGACATAACTTGGTGACTGAACAGCAACTTGGGTATCCAGTGTTCTTTCTTTTTACCTTGTGTTTTTTTGGGGCACATTGGGCTTATTTCAATAAACTTGAATCTAGTTTACATAGATACGATACCGCAGATAATGCAGTTTTACTTTTTGCTTGTCTTCCAGAGGGTACAGACGAACTGGACAGTTACATGTATCAAACCGTGGGGCACCACGCCATAGACCTTTATGCTGAAGCAATGGGGTTGCCTCTTTATCGTCGCACCATCAAAGGCACAAGTGTGGCCACTGGCAGAGTGTATACCAGGTGTGAAGGCGATGAAGTAGAAGATCTTTATCAGCTTCTGAAACTTGTGAAGGTACGTCACGGTTTTGATTCCTAATGTCCAAAATAAGAAACTGCTGATTTTTAGGCTTGTGGAATTGAAGCCAATAGTCAGTCTTCCTCCTGTATTTATCTATATTTCTGCTATATATCATTCCCCCCCCCCCCCGAGCAGTGGTTCTTAAACTTTTTGTAGTGGGACCCACTTTTTAGATTGGCACTTGTGTCGGGACCCACCGGAAATGATGTCATGGCTGGAAGTGACATCATCAAGCAGGAAGTGCCCTCATTGTGGTACTCAAATGACACTCCTGGAATGCAAACTGGCATTCTTGGACTGCATCAATTGCACAACCATGAAATACCCCTGAGAAAAGCAAGATGAGAACAAAATATTAAGGTGATGGGCGTAAGGGGAGCCTCAGGGGGGCAAACGGATAACCACATCTGTGGTTACTGAATCCGTGGTTATAGGTGGTAGTGCCTGTATTATTAGTCTTATGGTAATGTTTTATTATTTATTAATTATTCTTTATTAATAAATATAAATTATTATTAATTTATGTCTTCTTATTTATTAAAATATATTTCTAATTGGAACTATGACTTTTAAAACTGAAAGCACAATGGCTGAATAATTTGTGACTGCGGTCTGGATAAGATGGTTCTTGTTTGTCAGATACAAGCACAAAATATTGGTCCTGCAGTATTGTGAAGTTCTACTGTATATTGCTGCTGGTTTCCTAGCATAAGCTTCTAATAAAGGGCATCTTTCAGGCCCCAGTTGATGATTGACCAACCAAAGGTGAGGTTCAAATAAGATTCTCCTTGTTGCTCTGTAGGAGAAAGTGCACTGCTTGTTGAAAACCTTTTATCAGTCAAAATACAATAATCCTTTATGATGTTTCTAATCTTGGATTTCCTTTGTAGAACAATAGCTTGCATAAAAGCTGCACCCCACGACAGAGTGATCTGTGATGGTTTTCAGCAGAATATTTTTAGTATGCCCATAGATTCAAGGAAATACACTTTTTCAGATGTTTATAAGGAAAACAAGGGTGCAGTGTGCTTAATCAGTTCCTGTTTACCTGACTGCTGTTTGATCTGTTCAGAAATCAATAATAAAGTTTCCCACTTTTAAGTGCCACTTGGATAAAAGAATTTCACTGTGACGCTCAGAACTATGATCCGTGTTCATGTGAACATTGAAAACTCTGGTTCTGAGTAGACATGCAAAAGATTGGGCTCTTAGGCCCCTATGCTGGATCTGTTTTGGAGGTCTGTATGGAAGCCAGAATATACATAGCTTAAAACTGTTGTTTCTTAGCAGTCCGGTTGTGTTATTGTGCTTGCATGAAAGCACCACAATGGATGTACTGTGCTTTCATGAAAGAGACTGATGCTACAGTCCCTAACTTGGTAGTCCGTCACTTGGGGAGCCAGTGTATAAACCAGTGATGGTGAACCTTTTGGATTTGCCTTGTCAAAAATGCCTTAACTTGAGTCTGCTGGTGTGTCACTCCCCCCACCCCCAACAAAAGAGAAACAATTATTTACATACTCATTTAGTTTAAAAATACTGTCCAGTTGTGTGGGAATACCCATTATATAAAGAACATCGTTGCAAACCATTACCCAAAAATTGAATCATTACAAAAAAACCACCTCGGTTGTCGTTGGGTGTTGGTGAATGCTGGCGTGTCACCCAAAATGTTGTGGCGTGTCACCTTTAACACGTGTGTCATAGGTTCGCCATCACTGGTATAGACAGTAGCACTTTTCTGAATGTGCAAAGTCTTAATAGCAAGCTCAGATCCGAGGGGACATATGGGGCAGCCAATGGGGTAAGGGAAGGCTGCTTCCTTGGTCCCATAGGATATAGTGGCGAACATTTTGGTGCCGCTATAGCCCTGGGTGTTAGGGAAGAATAGGATTGGGCCCCTGGTGAGCTAATGGTAGAGGTGAGATTTCAACTAGGCAAGGCTGTTCCATCTCTTAGCTATTACACTTTCACCAGCTCTTCCATCAGCATCAAGCTCACTATTGTCTATGCAACGTTTTAGAATGGCACTCATGTTGGGACCCACCAGAAGTGATGCCATTAACCTGGAAGTGATGTAGTGGCAGGAAGTGACCACATCAAGCAGGAAGTGCTGTCATTGTAACATAATAAAATGACACTCCGGAAATGCAAAGAGGCATTCTTGGACTGCAGCAATTGTACAACCACAAAACATCCCAGACAGAAAGCAAGATTAGGGCAAAATATGTAAAAACAGTGAACTGAAAACAAACAAACAAACAAAAACCCTCACTTGAAAATTCAAAATGTTAACACTCACAAAAGGAATATAGCAAGAGTAAGGTCTGCAGCTTCCAAGATGGCTGCTCCCAGCTTTCTGGGACCCACCTGAAATCACATTGCGACCCACCAAGTGGGTCCTGACCCACAGTTTGAATAACACTGGTCTATGCTGATTGGCAGGGACTCCCTAGGTTTCAGCCGGAACCTTCGGCATGTAACACATGCTGTCTGACATTTGGCTATGGCCTTCTCACTGCCCTCGCCGGTAGAAAAATATTTCAAATTCCTAGCCTAAAAAAAATCAATCTGGGAGAACTGTATGCAGTGTTTGGAGTTTGGGTGAGAGAGAGCACCCAGAAACATTTTTTTGTGCCCCTGCATGGAGACTGCAATAAAAACACAGATTGAATTCACCACTGTATTGGTCATATTATTGTAAGGCTGTGGGTCCCTGAGGAGCCATGGAAACCAGCCAGGGGAGCCGTGGAATTCTCACAAAAAAAAACCCCTCACCTCTGTACAATGTGTATAATAGGGGTGTAGCTCTAATAGGGTGCCGCGGTCAAGGGAGCCGCCAGTTGAAAAAGCTTGGGAATCACTGATTGTAAGGCTTAAGACTTCATCGTCTGCCACATTAGGGTTTCATTTAATGGTCAGTTGGCAACCCATAGTGGGCTATAGGCCAAGATGGGTTGTGCAACTTCCTGACGTTAGTAGTAGGCTCCTTCAGAATGCCAGGTGCAAGGGAGTGGCAACAGGATGTAAGCATCTTGTTGTCTACTGAGCTCCCTGAGGCAGCTGGTGGGCCGCTGTGAGATACAGGAATCTGGACTAGATGGGCCTTTGGCCTGATCCAGTGGGCCTGTTCCTATGAGCACATATCTGAAGAGGAGCATCTGGTTCTGGTGGCTGTCAAAGAGAAATGCTGTGGAGAATCTTGACTGGCCACCCGTGTGTTTCCCTCAGAATTTACCTCAGAATGCCAGATGGAAGGGAGTGGCAGCGGGATACAAGTATCTGATGTCTTGCATGCTCCCTGAGGCATCTGGTGGGCCACTGTGAGATACAGGAAGGTGGACTAGATGGGCCTTTGGCCTGATCCAGCAGGGCTCTTCTTATGTTCCTATTTTGTCTTTATTAGCTAAAAATTGTTGGAAGTTTTGTCTGACCTGCCTCGGCATGTTTTGTTTGGAGAATGTGTCTGCATTGCCAGGGCAGGATCGTGCTTTGTGATGATGTGTGACTGTGGTATACTCATTCTAACTTCTTCCGTACCAGTATAACAAATAATAGGTTCAGGCTGTAAGAAGTGTAAAGAGAGTGTGTTATTGATCGATTTAATTAAATGATTAATGACAGGACAAAGTTTCTTTTCATTTTCCTCCAGACAGCATGGACTGAATACTTTGCTATTATCTTGAGAATAACAGTCAGTTATGACATAAATTAATGCTAGTGTTAAATCTTGACAACTTGTGCTTTGGAAGTTTGTGCATGATATTTATAACTATAGTTGAAAGAGATGTTATCAAGTTGTCTTGGACTAAATAAGTGAGTTTTTTTTTGTTTGTTCTGAGCAGATATTAATTTCACTGCGGGAAAATTTAAAGATATAAATATATGGAATCAATTGCATTAATGATAGACATTCTATAACTGTGCTTTTACAGCTGAATTCATTTAAAAGCCGTTCTAAAATTGCACTTGAAGGCTTGCATATGCCAATAAATAATTGGGTCATTTATAGGAAAAAAATAATCTGAGGAGAGAGTTCATGTTGGTTTTTTATTTTCATAAGAAAATTAAGTGAGCCCCTTTTCTGCCCCTTGTTACAGACAACTAGATAGATGCAATAATTGGCTTTTTTGGATGGGGGAATCTGTTTCCCAGTTCAGATCAAAAGAGGAAGGCAGCCAGTTTGGTGGAGTCTAGATCAGTGGTTCCCAAACTGTGGGTTGGGACACACCAGTGGGTCGCGAACCAATTTCAAGTGGGCCGTGAAGCACCTGGAGTGAGCAGCCATATTGAAAATATGCAAAAATGAGATGCTGGAAAGTGGGAGGGCTGTGTGGTTATTTTGCTTCTGTTGTAAATAGGCTTGTAGGAAATAGGTTGTAAATAGGCTTTTTTCACTTTGCTATTGGAAAATGGCTGAGAAATGACCCAACTACTTGCCGCTTTTTCAGGAAAGCAGCAAGCTCTGGCATCACAATGCCAGCACGTCTGGCCATGACATCACTTCTGACGGGTCCTGGGCAGATGGTCATTCTAAAAAGTGGGTCCCGGTGCTAGAAAGCTTGAGAACCACTTTGTTGCTCAGTTTGCTTTTTGGATAATAGGAACCAGAGCATTGCAATAATTCTTGTGTCATATAGATTAAGCATATTAAATACAGTAGAAGGTAAGACTTCAGCTAACTGTGTTGTGTAGCTGTTTGTGAGTTCCAACACAGAGGCGCTGGAGTAGACCAGGAGAGAATCTGAATCAGAGAATTTCTGTAGAAAAAGTGGCCAAGGACTGCTATGCTCCTGTCTAAGGGTGCAATCCTCAACTGGAGTTAAGCCGGCAGAGTTAGACCAGCAAAGTTTGTTTGGCACAAGGCCCACCTTGTTTGGACCATTCCTGGAGTCAGAGAAGCCGGCCCTCAGACCTGTGCCATCCCCCCCCCCCAACTATGAGAGTGGTCCAAATGCGCTTTACAGTGGCCTTTGTGCCGGCCAAATTTTGCTGGCCTAACTGTGCCAGCCTAACTCAAGGTTAGGATTGCACGCCCAGGGACGGAATATGACTTTGTTCATGATTATGACTCGGGAATCTGGTCTTTGTTCCGGAAATGGTTCAGTCCGAGATATGTCAACGAAAATTGTTAATCTGGTGGTAAAGGATGTTGTTTTTATATTCCATCATATCATCTGTGCTCAGAATGCTGCTTCCTAATATACCTTTGTCTACCTGCTTCTACGTTCTCTCTTCTAAACCAGGACATAACCTGTGTGTGCGTTTGGCATTAAAATCTTTTAATGCGGTTTCTCAGCTTGTAAAGCCATTTATAGAACTTGCTGCTTGTCATCTATACGAGGGGAAAATTCACTTGCCAATAGAACAGTCTCTTCTTTTTTCAACTGTCATGACTATAATAGTCTTCTGCTAGGATAATACCGAATAATTAGTTTTGAAGTATTTGAAATATTTATTTGAATTCTTTATGGAGTGTTGCACTTTTAAGTTTCTCTGTGGTGTTTTGAGTGAAATGAGAATACTGTAGGTGAAGAAATTGCTGGGCTTGAACCTGTCTTGCCTAGAGATGTAAAATTTCTGGAAATTTTGAAGCTTGGAAAAAACCCAGTTTTTTTTTTTTTGGAAAAAAATGGAAATTTTTGGAAAAATTGAAAGAAAAATGCTGCATTAGCACTTTTTTTTTCTTTTCCAGATTGAAAGTCATTCTGTTACTTTAGGAACATAAAATATGACTATGGACAATTTGACTTGGCATAAAATTATCACAACTAGCATATTAAAAATATAGTGTATCCAAACAATTATTATAAACAGAATTTACTTTTCCTATATTTATTTGTGATTGTAACAAATGGAGCCACAATCCCCGAACTGTATACTAGTTTTTGTGGAACAGATAAAAAACCTCCACAAAACAATTTTTAAAAATCCAGAAGTAACCGTTATTCATATTTCCTCTCCACAGTATTAAATAAAAATTAAAAAAAACCCGTTCTCATGAAATGAATTGAAGGGGGGGGGGAAGTGTATAGAAGGCAGTGGGACTAAGTTTCAGTGAATGGGCATGAAATTTAATCAGAATCATTTTCTGAGCTGTAATTTTCAGTATCAGTTTCAATCTCTGCTTCTGCAATTTTTTTCTATTTTTTTTCTTTTTTCAATTTTTCCAAATTTTTGGAAAAAAAGCTTCAGGAAAAAAATGGAATTTTCCCCGAATTCTTCTGGGTTTTTTTTTTCTGGGCCTTCACATCTCTAGTCTCCCCTGGCTTCCAGCTGGTGCCTTTGTGCTGTGAGCCACTAGCTTCTTTTTTCACTGGAGTGCTTTTGAGGCCCCCCCTTATGACTCAGTATAGTCTTTCCCACGACAAAAGGGTTCCCTTCACTGATGGTGTGGTGGTCCTTTTGTTGTGCTGTGGGTTGTCCTTGGGCCATCTCCCAAGGTTGAAGTAGTGCCTGTGGCTGTGTGTTTTCAGTGGCTGGTGATGGGGTGGAGCGTCCCTCCAACACAGATCTCTGCCGCTGCCTATGCTGGGACTGTTTGGATGCAGTGATTGGCTCCTTGGGCATCAGGCGGATAGCAAACGGATGATGTGCCGTCATCCGACTTCTTGGCGATGGACACATACACATCACGTGGATTCCGTGCTGCTGCCAGGACTCCAATGTGGCTAACTGGTGTGTTGTTGTTTCTGTGGACACTGGGGGTGTTCATGGGAAGGGCTATGCGGCTCCAGTTTTGCTTCGTTGGGACAGACTTGGTATTTGGCCTTGTTGCAGCAATGCACATTTTTGTGCACTGGTGTAACCGGAAGAGGCACCATTGGCATTTCCAGGACAAGCATTGCACTTGTGTCCAAATAGGATTGGGCCTTAAGTCTTCTTGTTGTTACTTTACTGAAAGGTTGTCTTTGTAAGTGCAGTGGGTCCTCCTCAACTTCAGGATTGGCATCCATGGATTCATGTATCCACTGATGCCGAGCCTGTGGCTGGACAGCCGCAGAATACCTCCTGGATCCCACCAGAACTATCTTCTGGTCATGTCCAGAAGGTGTTCTGAGGTGTCTCCAGGACCCAACTGGAAGTCACTTCTGGTTTGTGGCAGTGACTTCCTGTTGTATCCTAGGAGCTTCTGAGGGGCCCGGAGGCCTCATGACCTCAGGAAGACTGGGTACAGACCAGGTTAATAACTATTCACTGTACTAGTCCCTTTAAGGTAAAGGGACGAATGGTGTAGTCGTGACCGACTGTAGGGGGCGGTGCTCATCTCTGTTTCTAAGCCGAATAGCCGGCGTTTTGTCCAAGGACAAGTTTCCGTGGTCATGACTATATGCTGTAGCGCATGGAATGCCGTTACATTCCCACTGCAGTGGTACCTATTTATCTACTCGCATTTTTACATGCTTTCGAACTGCTAGGTTGGCAGGAGCTGGGACAAGCAACGGGAGCTGACTCCATCGCATGGTCTCAAACTGCCAACCTTCCGGTCAACAAGCTCAACTCAGCGGTTTAACCCGCTGCACCACCACGTCCTGCTGACTAGTCCCTTGCAGATGTTATAATCCACGGAGTTCAGTATCTGCGGCGGGTCCTAGAACAGATCACAAAGATATTGAGGGCCCTCTATAGTATATTTTGGTCATTTGGAGGAGGTCTGTCTTCCTTTATCACCAGTATAGGCGGCTTAATAATATAATGGCATATAAAATGTACTGAGGGAACAATGTTAATTTTTAAACTATGGGTCATTAATGGCTCATGTCCCTTTGTTGAGAGGCAGTGCAGAACAACTGATTACCTGACGAAGGTAGAAGCTCTGTGTTCTATCTGTGTAGATAAAACTGACTTCACTGTACATGTGTGAGGGCACAATCCTAAACTGGAGTTAGGCTGGCACAGTTAGGCCAGTTTGGCTGGCACAAGGGCCACGTAAAGCGCATTTGGACCACTGAGTCAGGGAAGATGGCACACTTTTTTGTGCTGGCCTCTTTGACTCAGAGCGTGGTCAAAACTTTATTTATGGTGTCCCTTGTGCCGGCCAAACTTTGCTGGCTTAATTGTGCCGGCCTCAATCCAAGTTAGGATTGCACTCTCAGTCTGAAAAGTGAACCGGTGCAATTAAAATGTGTGTTGAGAAGTTAACCAAAGCCAGATATGTGAAAAGCTTGACTCTGACAGAGTTGTGCTAGCTAAACTGTTGTGATTCAGGTCTGATCTGTATGGTACATTCTGTGGTACATTCTGTGGTACATGGTACATTCTGTGGAAGCCACTCAGTGATGTCATGCAGGGGGTACGCGGGGGTACGTGAGTACCGGTTCCTAGGATTATGGCTGGCCCCGCCCATTCGCCTGCCCACTCGTCGACTCCGCCCCCTGCAACGTTTGAATTTCCTGCATGTTTGAGTTGCCTGCATGTTCTCAGAGCCAGGCAGTGAGCGGAGCCTTGCCTTGCCTTGCCTTGCCACTGAAAAATGAGCTGCTCAGGGGTTTTGGAACTGTTGGGTCACTTTAACATGATGCCAGGCCTCCTTAACATGTTCTGGGGGTGCTGTAGAATACTGTTGCAACTGTTGGGTCAGTTTAAAATCGTCTGAGGCCTCAAAAAGGGCTTTTTTCATGTCACTTCCTGCCACGACATCACTTCCGGCTTATGACGTCACTTTTGGTGGGCAGGTCCCGACACGTGCCAATCAAAAGTGAGTACCTGTTCTTCAATCATTTAGATGACACCACTGAAGCCACTGAAATTTTTGGGTGTGTCAGCCATTATCACATGGCAAGCAGTTTTTGTGCTGTAGTTCACTGTGCAGATTGGGTAAGGATTTTGTTTTTAACCCTCAATGCCCGGACAGGACTTCCTTTTCGGGCATTTGCCCTGGCGTGAGAAAATCGTTCCAGCGCTGAGATGAGCCATTGCATATAAATGACTTGAAATAATAGCCGCCACATGGAATGATTTAAGGCAGCCCTCCACATGACAGCATAATCTGTGGGCTGCGCGCTATCAGTGGTTGGGCTTGCAAGAGTGCGCATTCATGGGAATAAATTTTGTCTGCCGAGAGCAGCTTGATCTTTCGTTAAATATCACCCAGAGATAATAATTAGCAAAAGTGTTATATAAATACTGAGAGCTGAAACGATTCTGTGTAGATCAGGGGTTCCCAAAACTTGCAGTGCCGCGACCCTCTGCCCCACTTGTGTGGGTCGCAATGCCCCTGGTGGTGCTGGAGGCCTCTCCTAGCCTCTTCCTCTCTCCCCCTCCTTTTCCCATCCCAAAAGAAGCAGTGGTGGTAAGTAGGGAGGCAGAGGTGGGCACCTACTTGCCAATGTGATGCCTGAGACACCTGCTTCAGTTGACCTCCTGGTTGGGCCGGCCCCAATTCCTTGCATTTCCTGGTTTCCATAACTGTGATGTAGCTGCCTTTCCTTTGGTCTCTTCCAGCTGAGCAGCTGCTGTTTCTACTAATTTGGACTCCCTTTAATGTGCTCCCGCCATCCTTCTGCCCCGTCCGCAGGGGAGTATGTAAATCTGAAAATCAGTTTTGGATGGGAAACAATGAGAAATGAAGTCCATTGTGGTTCAAGATTTGTGTCGTGAAAAGCGCAAGGAATGCATCAAACCTACAGGGCTCAGGTTTGATGCTGCTGGAATAGACTACTACGCTGTGTAGCTCCAGTTTTTCAATGGGCGTTCAAGAAAAAAATAGTGGAGGAGGAAATGGCCACAGACTCCAACACGGGTGAGTATATTAGAATAAGAACATAATAAGAACATAAGGAGAGCCCTGCTGGATCAGGCCAAAGGCCCATCTAGTCCAGCTTCCTGTATCTCACAGCGGCCCCACCAGGTGCCCCAGGGAGGCATGAGACAACAAGATGCTTGAATCCCATTGCCACCTCCTTGCACCCGGTATTCTGAAATAGCCTACTACTAATGTAAGAAGGTTTGCTCAATCCATCATGGCCTATAGCCCATGATGGACTTTTCTTCCAGAAATCCATCCAATCCCCTTTAAAGGCATCTAGACTAGATGCCATCACCACCTCCTGTGGCAAGGAGTTCCACAGATTAACTACCCGCTGGGTAAAAAAGTACTTCCTTTTATCTGTTTTAACTCTCCCAACCCTCAGTTTTAGCGGACTGGCTGCACAAAGGGTAGATTGCATAAAGTGGATTGGCTGCACGAATTTAGCATTGGCTGCACAAAGGGCGTAGCTGCAATGGCTTTCTTAAAACACATAAAAATCATGCATATGATAAAATTTTGAGAATCAGCAGTTTTTGGATGTTTGTAAACACTGTGTCAATGGCCCTCTGTTTCTGTATTTTTAAGTATCCTGCTAGCGTGCATGTCATGCGTTGGTGCTGTGGTGTAGTGAGAGGGGGGCCACAGCATTAAGTTCTGCATGGAGCCTCAACACACTGTGCAAGCGCCCCCCCCCCCTTCAGAGCCATTCCTGGCTAGAGCAAAACTGATGCATCCCGTCTGCACGGAATTCCAGCTGCCTAGAACGGCTCTGAAAGGGAGGGCTGCTTACATGGCGCATTGAGGCACTGTGACCCCCCCCTGCAGCTATGCAGCTGCATTGCTGGAAGTGTACAAACCAAAATACGGTGGCGAGTTCGCATATTAAGAGGATTGACCGTATTTGGGGTTTTTTCCTCAGCTGTTGTGTCATTTTCCCAGGATATATTGGATGCTGGGGACAGCCACTAAAATTGCGTGTTGGGAGAGTGAGGACAGATAAAAGGAAATACTTTTTTACCCAGCTGGTAATTAATTTGTGGAACTCCTTGCCACAGGAGGTAGTGATGGCATCTGGCCTAGGTGCCTTTGGACAGATTTCTGGAGGAAAAGTCCATGATGGGTTGTGCAACCTCCTGATGTTAGTAGTAGGCTGCTTCAGAATGCCAGGTGCATCAGATCTAATCTGAGGGAGTGGCAACAGGATGCAAGCATCTTGTTGTCTCATGTGCTCCCTGTGGCACCTGGTGGGCCACTGTGAGATACAGGGACTAGATGGGCCTTGGCCTGATCCAGGGGGCTGTTCCTATGTTCCTTGGAGTACATGTCTGAAGAGAGCCTCTGCCTTTGGTAGCTATCAAATTCGATTCGAAAACCTTTATTGGCATTAAAAGGGTAAATACAAAAAATGCTGTGGAGAATCTTGACTAGCCACCAGTGTGCTTACCTCAGAATTTACCTCAGAATGCCAGATGCAGGGGAGTGGCCACAGGATGCAGGCATCTTGTTATCTTGTTTGCTCCCTGGGGCACCTGGTGTTGCCACTGTGAGATACAGGAATCTGGACTAGATGGGCCTTTGGCCTGATCCAGCAGGGCGTTTCTTATGTTCTTATGCTCATCTTTTTCTATGGCTTGTCCAAAAAATTTAGGACTGACCCAGTTGAGTGGGTGTTTCCCCAAAATGCAATAAACCATGCTTTCATGTCCCAGTTAGGTGTGTGGGATTGTTTCTGTTCCCTTCTTCCCTACTGTGTTAATACTGAATCAAGCAGAGAGGACACAGCTCGTGGCAGACGATGGCTGCGAGAGTCTCTGCGTCTTTTCTGGTCAGCCTTAAACCGCCGCTGGCCAGATTTTCCTCATTTCCCACTTCCAGAGCAAGGCTGGTGTGACCTTGGCGGCTGACTGTGGCGTTCTGGGGTCTGTGAGATTCTCACATGTATTCGGAAACGGGCAGCTCGGCATTGTTTACAGGACGGCAAATGAACTGTGTGCTTGCAGTGCATTGATAAACACACATTTCCTCCTTTTCAGGGGGTGTGCACATTGTGAAGTATGAGTTTCCAATTGTGCTCATTCCTTTCAAACCTTTTCCTGTTTAAAAGTTGGGCTTCGTTAAGTGGAAGCCGATCTCTCCCGAAACCCTTTTTTTTTTTTAATGTTGAAGTCTGCTTATCAGTAGCAAAACCCAACCGTTATCTAGTCCAGGTTTGGCAGAGCTTCAGAAAGAAACTTTTTCCATGTCTTCTGAAAGAAGGAGCTCATCCTTCGAAATGTAAAGTGAACACTAATTAACAGTAATGATTGCTAATCGCTTTGCTTTTACGTTCCTTTAGGACTGCACTGCCATTATCCTTATATTAAGTGATACGTGTGTGTGTGTGTGTGTGTATACAAATAAGCAATGCCCTATTTCTTTCTAACAGCACCTTTGCGCCCAATCAGGATTTCAGTACATTCGCTGGAAGGAAATATTGGATTGTGACAAAGATAATAACTGATTTTTTGTGAGTTATCTTCAGAAAATGAACTTGGTAATTTTTCTTTCTAAATCTTTTTACATTTATGTGATTACCAGGGAGTTAAGTTACATCGTGAAGATCCATTCTGTGAAAGTTATCAGAATATTTTTTTCTTGCATTTGCCTGGCATTTGGTATTCTCTGATGTGCATATGAATTTGCCCAACTGCAATAACAAGCATTTCAAAAAGTGATTTTTAAATAAAGATTTGAGAGGAGCATATGCAGGCATGTCCTGATATCCACTGATTCGGTATCCACAGTTTCAGTTATCCACGGATACCATGGATACTGGGATGCCTATTAAAAAGACAGGGGAACATTGAACAAATCTCCTTCTTTTACCTTGTTGCAGCAAAACCACTGATGTTCCCCTATCTTTAAAAAGCTGTCCCCAGTATGGTTTCAGGTAACCACAGTGGGGTCTGGAATGGAACCCCAGTGGATATCGGGGCGCGCCTGTATTTAAAAAATGACTTCAACAGTTGATTTTTCATTTTTATGTAAAGAAAAGCAACTCTATTACCCATATTTCTTACTTGTATAGAATTGGATGGTTAATATCAAAGTGTCCATTTAATGCTCTTAGAGTGCAGTCCTGTGCATGTCTACTCAGATGTATGTCCCATTGTGTTCAGTAGCGCTTACTTCCAATAGAGTGTGTATAGACTTTCAACCCTAGATTGTTAGAATGCACCATACTAATGCGAAGTTCGGGTGCATTCAAAACCATTTAGGCCAAGACAGAAGTAGACTTTTGAGGGGCTGTTTGTTTGAGGTGGTGGTAGAAGTAGAAATGGTTATTATTATTTTTTGTCTACTGCCCAGTCAAGAATTTTTGATGCGCCATCGAGAAACGGCTGACAGTTGAATGCATTCATTTTGGATCCAGTGCTGCATCACAAAATGAAAACATGAAAATTACAAAAAATATGCTGTTGCTGGAAAAAGCTCTGCTAGTGTACCTCTTGATTATTGTTACTGTTATTAAGAATATTTATATACTGCCTTTCAACAAAAAGTCACTCACAAAAGGTGCTTGCATAGGTTAATTACAAATGGCTCTCTGCCCCCCAACTGGATCACAGCCTTTTTTTTTTTTTTTTAAAGCACGCACGTATACACAGGAATATAAAGTGCCAACAGCCACCATTGGAAAAGACGCTGGACTGGGATGAAGACGGACATTTGCTCTTCCCCTGCTAAATATAAGAGGATACCGGTTTAGACACCAGTGTTCATTTAACAGTGTTTCCAATACTGTCTTTCATGGGTTAGTCCAGGTTCGAGTAAAAATGTGATGTTTCAGTGGTATACTTTCAGAGGAAATCGGTGGATGTGAGTTGCACCCAGATGTCACGTTGACCACAATGTATGGGTTGACTTGCACACTGGACTGATGATGAAGCAGACCCAGAACTGCTGCGCTCCGTACTTAACTTTGCTTGGGTCCACAATGTTCGCGGATTGTTGGCATGCCAATATGGTGGTATGGTACCCAATCCTATCCCCCTTACTCTCATCCTATACACTCATACTGCCCGGGCATTCATACTGTTGCGCATGGCGCTGTTAAGCACGCAAATGCCAGTGGTAAGACGTTACCGTCGGTGCTGGGGCGGCACCATGGCAACGCTGGCCATGGGCGCCCTGGAGGGAGCACGGTTCGCTGATGAGTGGTGAGATAGCCACTCAGTTGCGTCGTGGCCTTTCAGGGGAGGGGGAAAGGGGGGACGGGGAGGGACCAGTGGCAACTCTCGCTGCCGGTTCCTGACCTCCGAGTAAGGCCGTGTGGCCTTATGCAGAGGCCCTCGCTTCTGCGCCAGCTTTTTAGCTGGCGCTGAAGCAAATAGACCCACCACCTGCCCTGCGCCTTTACCGTGGGGAAGGGGGAGTGAATGTCCCTTTTCCCTGCGGCGGCTCCTGTAGTTGCCACGGAATGCAGCGGAGCCCGCCTGGCTAGTGCTGCGCTCTTGAGTGGTCAGGCAGCATAGGATTGGGCTGTGAGTAGTGATGGAAACAAAAGCAACATCCCAAATAAGGGAATTGAAAATAAGACTTTTTAAAAAATAAATAAATAAATAGATAGATAGATAGATAGATAGATAGATAGATAGATAGATAGTGATGATCTTCATAATTGTGCCTGTTGCCTTTAATAACCTGCATAAATATATTTGAATGCCAAGTAGCTAAAAGAGATGGTCTCAATATTCAGTCCTTTGTAATATTGCTGCTCTCCAGGAGTCGGTTATGCCGGCTTAAGTCTTGATGACATAAAAAGGGACTTAAGTTGTGGTAATGATGTGCTGGATTGCAGGTAATGTATAGCGGCTTCTATCGAAAATAAAGCTGGGCTGCGGGTTCAGAAAGAGAACGTCAGCAATGCTTAAGGTTGGGGCTGTACGGTATTGTCCGTATGTAGAAGCAAACATTATTTTGCATCAACATATTTCCCATATGGCTATTTCCATGGAGAACACGGACAGTTCCTGTGTTTGTCACCCTAAGCTGAGCGTGAGCACTAAATAAAGCTGAAAAATATGGTATATAATTGAAAATTATTAAGAGTAAAATAACTCACTGGTTCCTTGGATATATTTTAATGAACATCATAGCACCCTTTGTAAAGTGTCTTTGTACAGCAGTCTTTGTACAGTGGCATCAGCTCTCTTTTAAAATTGAAAACCAACTCAACACACAAAAAAATATTCAAAATTTCCTAGTTGATCTTTATAGTTTTTTTTTCTTCAGGAGGGGTCGAAGCATCTGATTTTTAGCTGGCTATGGACAAAGGGAGGAAAAAAAAATCTAGAATTGGCATGTTAAATAAAACCGCGTAACGATAATATGCGTATTCCCGGTTATCGAAATGTTGAGGCATTGCATAATCGTTTGGGCTCATTTTTCATATTGATTGCGACGAGGATTCCAGTAACGAGATGCTGTTTGCGAAGGATAGGGGAGTGCAATGATTAGTTACCTTTTCTCAGTAGGCAAACTACAAAGGAAAATTCCATGCATGTCCCCACGCCGCCGTAGTCCTCTCAGGCTGACAGTCTGTTATGTGAAGTTTCTTTTTCTCCTCAAGTCCAGTTGTCTTCAGAAACCTTGCTTCGGTGTTCTTGGCTTACAAATGTATTAGGTTTAGTACATTTGCATCCTCCTTGCACCGTGGATTAGATTTTTTTTGACAGTTCCCTGTACTCGCGGAGTATCGCGCAAGGAAAATGCAAAAGCTGATACAACAGTGCCCTCTCTAGTCGGCCTGAATACAGTTTCTTGAGGCGCTGATGGAGGCTGTTATATTTATTCGTAGCTCAGTTAGAAGCTCTTTTTCCTAAGTCAACGTTTTTATTTTCAATCGCTGCTGCACCTTCCAGAAATTAATTTTGAAAAAAATTGAGACTATATTCTCCCACTTTATTCAGATTTCTTCAACTCGCCAAAACCATCTCCTGCCCCAGGCAGGCATAATGGAAATAAGATCAGCTGCCCAACTCTGAATCATATCAATAAGGTGTAATTCAGTCTTGGTAGATCATCTGGTTTCTGTCTTGTTGTTACATCACCTTAGCTAGAGTTTGCATTAATTTTTGCCCATAATTCGTACAATGAGTTTTTAAAAAAAATTTCCCCTGATGTACGGACATTCAAGTTACAGACAGTTGCATTGGCACTTTTGTGTCTGTGCAGTCCATCCATCAGTGATGTTTTTGTGTAGGCATGACGGTGCTGAGGTGGCAAGACGCAGGTGTTTCCAACAAGTACATTTTGACTTAAGTACAGATCCCTGCAACCTAACCTGTAGTTACGTAGGGGACTAAAGACCCAATCCTGATGTATCTTTATATACACTTTTGCAGTGGTCTTCAACCGTTTTCATGCCACGACCCCAATATATAAATAAATAAGGAAGGTATGAGGCTGGGGACCCCACTGTTGATATCACCCCCTCCCAGGATTCTATCTGCCCACCGCATCACCACAAACTCCCTGATCCCAGCACTGTTCACAGTACCTAGAGATTCTTCTTCTTCTTCTTCTTCTTCTTCTTCTTCTTCTTCTTCTTCTT
>JAJKFI010000007.1:27509614-27530336 GCA_029204185.1 Lerista edwardsae
TTCTTCTTCTTCTTCTTCTTCTTCTTCTTCTTCTTCTTCTTCTTCTTCTTATTATTATTATTATTATTATTATTATTTTATTGGCCAAGTATATAAACTATACCTGGAATTTGATACGGCCGCCGGCTACATACATACAATACTACACATACATAGTAAACAAAGAATACATAGAACAAATAAGGGCATATTCAAAATAAACCATTGCCTCAAACTCCTAGTCGCATCAACATAATTACAAATTCAGCAATTTAATGGCACAAGGAAAAAAACTATTTTTGTGCCTCGATGTTTTAGTATATAGAGTCTTATATCGACGACCAGAGGGGAGAAGATTGAACAAGTCATGGCCAGGGTGCAACGGATCTGCAGCGATCTTTTCTGCTCGCTTTTTAACCCGAGCAGTATACAGATCTTCTATTGAAGGCAGATCAGTTCTGATTATTTTTTCAGCAGTTCTAACAGTCCTCTGGAGCCTTTGCTTATCCAGTTTGGTTGCCGAGCCAAACCAAACGGTTATGGAAGTACAGAGGACAGATTCAATAATGCCTCTGTAAAATTGAACAAGCAGCTCTCGAGGCAAATTGAATTTCCGAAGTTGACATAGGAAATACAATCGCTGATGAGCTTTTTTAATAATACCACTAATATTAATTGAACAGAAAAAGCTACTGTGAAGCCTGGCGCTAGTGAAAGCTATTTTAGCACAATTGCTAAGCACCTGAGCAGGACCGCAACACCACCTGCTGGTACCTACCTGAAGGTACATCGATGCCTCCCCCTTGATCTGGTGGTGCTCCAGTTCAGTGGTCCTCAACCTTTTTCATTCCCAGAAGTTGCCGCAACCCCGAAACTGAGGCTTCGCGACCCCATTGGGGTCCTGACCCCAAGGTTGAAGAACACTGACCTAGTGCAACGGCAGCCAGGCTGGAGGAGATGTCTGCCCAAGGACACCAGCGCAACGCCATAAAAATGCTTCACCGACGTAGTTTCAGTTGCTAGCACAGATCCACCAGCAGGGTTCTGAAAACGGGGGCGATTGGGCGGTTATGTGTGAGGGGCTGGGAGAAGTTGACATGTACCATATCCTAACCTAACGGGGGTGGCATAGGTACGAGTAACCCTATAAAGAACAATGGGGCAGGGCCAAACACACCTCCCGCCACCCCCTGCCCTATTCACTTACCTATGATGGAGTGTAGGATGCAGACTGCATTTGACAGCCAGTCGCAGCTCACTCATCCCAGTGCTTAAAATCCCTGTCAGGAGGACTACATCTTAGGTCAGTGCTCTTCAGCCTTTGGGTTGAGACCACAACGGGGTTGTGAAGCTTCAGTTGTTGGACCACGGCAGCTTATGGGAATGTAAAAAAATGGAAAACCACGAGACTAGAGCACCACCAGGTAAAGAGCAGAAGGTGTGAACTGCCTGAGGCTAAGCAGGGGAATCTGTGGTCTATTTTTGGATGGGAGACAGAATGCCAGGCTGTGACAAGCTGCAGGACCTGCTGTGGCAGAACGGAGTCACTGTGGAGCTGATTAGCCTGTGCAGGAATGTGGTGAGAAGGCCAGCCGGCAAAAGAACAGAGTCTAACCTTGAGGACCTGTCCAGGATGGACTTAGGATCACCTGCTGAAGCTCCATGTCACATGGCCAGAGCAGAGAACCACACCGTGAAGGCTGCATCTGGGATTGAAGATTCGGTGAATCGCAGAATATGGTCTATTTGTAAATGATGTCATTGAAAAATGGTGCTTTAGACTAGCCTGCCCACGTAAGCTGCCTTGGGCATTTGCTTCGGCATGGGAAAGGCGGGGTACAAATCCTTCAAAATAAAAAAAAATAAAGGGGGAGGCACCTGGAGTACTAGGAGATGGTGTCCTAGTCCTGCTCTGATTCTTAGGCATTGTGCTAAAATTGCTTTCAGTAATACCAGGCTTCATGGTAGCTTTTCCTACGCTCTCTAATAAGCCTATTCGGTTACAGTGCACAGTGCAGGGAGGCAGGAAATGGGTGGATAGGGTCCTGGGAATGGTGGGATCGACAGTGAGGTCCCTAGGTTCATACTTTATATATTGGGGTTCATGGCATGAAAAAAGTTGAAGACCTCTGGCTTAGATGGTCAGGTGTGTGACGTGGGGCTATGCCTTTCTGGTGTCTGAGAGGTAGGTGATGGGAGCCTTGGTGAAGGGGCACATGGAGTGCAAAGTGAGGGGGCACAGCGACTGGGCCCCAGTTGGCCCAAAGATCACCAAAGGAAGACAGGCTTTCTTGCATTTCAACTACCCAAACTGGAGACTGCTGCACCACTGTAAATTGTCCCCGAGAGCCGCTTCTGGCGTCAGCCATCCCAGCATCCTTGGGCACAGGGTTCTGTGCTGATGCGGCTTGCCACGAAGATCCCTGGGGACTGTAGTCGGGATCTTTGCGTTCACCTGAGCGGAACAGTAGACGCCGTTCACTTGGGGGAAGGATCCAGTGGGGACCGGATCCGGCCTGCAGGCCAGAGTTTGGAGCCCCCTGATTTGAACCAATGTGAGATCCCATAAGGTTGGGGGCAAAATAATTATGAAATTACATCACTCTTGACCTTCGCAAAAGCCACTGAGGGGAAGCACCCCCCCCCAGTGCACTCTGAGGCAGGAATGCCTCTGGCCAAACCACCAGTCTGTTGGATTCCTTGCACTGGCCTTGCTGGGAGGAGGGGCTTGGCAACCCTATCTGTGGGTTTCTCTTTCAGATGCTTCTCTGTCGCTGATACAACTCAATAACAACCACGATGGCATCACACTTATTTTCCCTTTGTTAGCAGAAAGGGATTTTGTTTTTCCATCCAGGTTGTTTTCTGCCTCAGTGTGGGACTCTGAGGGCACAATCCTATGCTGAGTTAGGCCGGCATAAACTTAAGCCAGCAAAGTTTGGCCAGCACAAGGGCCACTGTAAAGTACGTTTGGATCACTCTCAGAGTCAGAGAGGCCGGCAAGCAGAGTAGCTTTATGGTGGCCCTTGTGCTGGCCAAACTCTGCTGGCTTAACCTATGCTGGCCTAACTCCAGTTTAGGATTGCGCTCTGTGTGTGTGTGTGGGGGGGGGGAATGGAACAGGACTCTGTTCTCAGTCTGCAGCAACTCCACTCAGTGATTTCTTGGGCTCCGAGGGCAAGGTGCTCTTGAGTCCCCTTGTGTCTGTAGCCATCCTTTATACATTGGGCAATGGCAAGGGGACAAGGGGGCAGCATAATGACTTTTTTTTGTAAAGTGTTACACGCTTATTAGTGGGAATGGTGGGAAAACTCCTTAATGTTGAACCCTCTTAACAACCTCTAGAGCCACACCTCCATGCACAGTTTCTTGGGTGTAAGTGACATTGAATACTGGGGGAGTTACAGCCCAGTCCAGATCTTCTCTTTGGTCATAGAAGAAGCTATTTGTGTATCTGGCAAGTTGTGGGAGTGTAAATATATTAAATTAAGCAGTTTGTGGGGTGCGTGCGTGCAAGGAACCTATCCCCATTGGCATGTATCTGAGAAAGGAACTTCTCTTCTAGCCTACTGATAACAATATTGAATTTCCGTGTAGTAAGAACACATTACAAAAATTCAGCGTAATGTGGACATGCTGGGTGATGGTATGTTGTTCGTACATTTTTTTTATTTATATACTGCTTTTAAACAAGACGTTCTTATGGAAGTTCTTCCTTTCCATAAGAAGGGAATAAGATGATTTCCTGTTCCATGGAGGCACAGGGTGCTAATGGGATGGGGCAGGGATTGGAAGTAAGGATAAATTAGGGATAATTGCTGACTTGTTTATCGGAGGACAGGGTATGTATTCTTGTCTCCAAAGGTTCATAATGACTCACAAAGAGAAAATAGTCATAACAGTATCTTAAAAACAAGAGCAGCAGCAAGGATAAGAGCGTAACACAAACATAGGTGAACAATAACCAACCATTGTCTTATAAATATTCAACAAAACACTGCTGAAAAGGGCAGATCTCTAGACTTTAGTGGTATCTCGGCAGTCAGAGGGCTTGTTGAAACACAGGACGGGGTTTTCCATAGGTTTGGAGGCAGGCCGCACCTGGAATATTGTGTCCAGTTCTGGTCGCCGCACCTCAAAAAGGACATAGTGGAGCTGGAAAAGGTGCAGAAGAGAGTGACAAAAATGATTATGGGGCTGAGGCACCTCCCTTATGAAGAAAGACTGCAGCGTTTGGGGCTCTTCAGCCTAGAAAAAAGGCACCTGAGGGGGGACATGATTGAGACATACAAGATTATGCATGGAAGGGATAGAGTCGATAAAGGGATGTTCTTTTCCCTCTCTCAAAACACCAGAACCAGGGGGCATCCGCTAAAACTGAGGGTTGGGAGAGTTAAACAGATAAAAGGAAGTACTGTTTTACCCAGCGGGTAGTTAATCTGTGGAACTCTTTGCCACAGGAGGTGGTGATGGCATCAGGTCTTGATGCCTTTAAGAGGGGATTGGACAGATTTATGGGAGAAAAGTCCATTGTAGGCTATAGGCAATGATGGGTTGTAACCTCCTTACATTAGTAGTAGGCTACTTCAGAGTACCAGGTGCAAGGGAGTGGCAACAGGATGCAAGCAAGAGGCACTTTTTCAAGTGGTGTCCTCTTATATTTAGCAGGGGGAGAGCAATTGTCCCTCTTCACCCCAGCACAGTGTCTTTCTCGTGGCTGTTGCTGGTGGTGTTCTCCATTCTTTTAGATTGTGAGCCCTTTTGGGACAGGGAGCCATTTAACTTTAATGTTATTATTTGCCTGTAAACCGCTTTGTGAACTTTGTGTTGAAAAGCGGTATATAAATACTAGTGATTGATTGATTGATTGATTGATTGATTGATTGATTGATTGATTGTCTCATGCCTCCCTGGGGCACCTGGTGGGGCCGCTGTGAGATACAGGAAGCTGGACTAGATGGGCCTTTGGCCTGATCCAGCAGGGCTCTTCTTATGTTCTTAACGTTGTTTTGCATTTTACTACCTCACACTCCTCCGACGGAATTTGCAAGAGAGTCTCGTGGGTTTATATGGGAGATGGTGGTTGCTGAGATGCCTTGGCCATAATCCGTATAGGTCTTTAATGGCCCAATCCTATACTACTGAGCCGCTGCCAGAACTAGCATTCTGATGGCCGTCACAAACCAGGTTAGCATGGGAGTCCAAACCAGGTCGGCTTGGGAGGCGGAACAGAACAGGACGTGGCGGAGGTGGAGGGGGTGACACTCATTGTGGGCAATTTGGGGCAGATGCTATCCTCTCCAATAGCACCTGGCATCGGTGCTGGAAAGGTGGATGTAGTAGGCTCTTAGGCAAGTAATAATAGCTGAAGTTGAGTGTGAGAAGTTTTGTAATAGATGATGCAAATAATAGCATTGATTCTTGATGTTCGGTCGAACAGAAATGAAGAAGTACCTTCAGTGTAATGCTCTGATATCCAAGACAACACGCAGTGTATGAAGATGATGAAATGAGCTAGGTACATTTTCTGGAAGTGAAGATAGCAAATTAAGATTCACTTTAATTAAAATAATGATAAATGTAGATTACATTACTGAGGACAATGAATTACAACGGCTCTGCTTAGTAAGAGTTTGCGTAATTTACTAAGACTGTGCAAGGAAGTGACAGCGCACCCACTACAAATTGGTATGGGAAATGTCCTGTTTATTCTACATACATTTCTTTTTTTAATTAAACTGTCAGTGATAATTTTACAGCACTCCACCAAAAAAAAAACCGGGGGAAAAAACCTCTTTGATTTTCATCTTGAAAAGAAAAATCTTGTGGTTTCTGACGGAAAGATATTTCATGAAGAAAATCAATTTATTTAGTGCACATTTTAATTTTTTTAGGCCATTTCATGCTTGTTCTCAACAAAGTTGGCAAAGTTTGGCCACTAAATCATTTTTATGTGTTCATTTATAAAGTTTTTTACTCCCGTTTTCAAGGGTCACCGTACAATGAGATAAACTTTTTTCCTTTCCTTTTATTAAATGAGGGATGGTGAATGTTTGTTCCCTGACCTCGGAGCTGCATTGCCCTTACCCTGGTGCTGGAAGGTTGGTTAGGATTGTGCCCCAAATCATTTATAAAGATATTGAACAACACCAGACCCATAACAGAGCCCTGAGGATACCCCCCACCCCTTGTCATTTCCCTCTAGGTTCTAGTCCTGCCCATTCATGGGCACTTATGAGGAATCATAAGGGATATTTTTGGAACCACAGTATGGGGGGGGGACTTCCACTATGGCATAATCACACAACATCCCACGCACACGCATACGCACGCACGCACACACCCATACCCATGGATGCAACTATACCTAATAGGACGGGGTTTTAACAGAGCACATGATATATCTGAGACAATGGGAAGAATGGGCAGGACCAGCGATGGGATCTACAAATGAACAAGGGGAACGCTGGGCAGGACTTAGGTGGGACTTCCGCTTGAGTGGCAGCCCTTCCGCAGCGTTCCGCGGCTGCCCTGGTCTCGGGGGGGGGGGGCTCCTGCTCTCCAGGGGGGACAGGTGAGGGTCGCGCCGGGTGCTTGGGCAAGCAGCGGGGGGGCGCGATAACCAGGGGCAGCCCCCCCGAGGCCAAGACAGCTGCGGAACGCTACGGACGGGCAGCCAATCACACGGAAGCCCCGCGTAAGCCCCGCCCAGCGTTCCCCTTGTTCATTTGTAGATCCCATCGCTGGGCAGGACCAATGCTAATTCTCTTCTGTTGAGGAGGCTTCCGTGACTACCCCTCAGCGGCAGGATGCAGCACCTGCCCCATTGGCACAGCTATGTCAGTGCTGGAAAGTTGGATAGGATTGCACCCTTGGAGAAGAAGGGATGGTAAGATTTGTAGAAACCAAACTGAGAGCCCAGTTCTTTCCAGCACCGATACAACAGCAATGCAGCTTTGAATTAAGGGAACAAACGTTCCTGTACCTTGAGGAGGCCTCCGTGACTCCCCCCCCCCCCGACCTGCAGGGTGTAGCAAAGTTGAATGGGATTGGGGCATGAGAAGATCTTAATATGCTTAGAGCAGAGCTTCTCTAGAGCAGCTAATATCCTAGAGCAGAGGTTCTTAAACTTTTTAGCACTGGGACCCAGTGTCATTTTTAGAATGACGAGCTGCCCAGGACCCACCAGAAGTGATGTCACGGCTGGAAGTGCCGTCACTGTGACGCCAGAGCCTGCCGCTTTCCTGAGACTGCGGCAATAAGTTGGGCTCTTTCTCAACCCAATTTGCTAATAGCGAAGTGAATCAGAAAGAAAAAAAGCCTGTTGACAACCTTGACACAGGCAGTGCAACCACACAGCACCCCCCCCCCTTTCCAGTGTACCATCTTCCCATACGTCTTGAAGGTCTTTAGGCGAGTCCGTCTGTGGGTTTGGAACCCATGAATTATGAAATCGGGATATTGAACCCACATCTACATTATATATTATAGATATACAAAACCCACTATACGTTGCATACAAAATAGAACTACTGGTCCCTATCTGCCCAGCCCAGTCACAACACCAGAACCAGGGGACCTCCACTAATATGTTTGAGATTGAGAACAGATAAAAGAAGATATTTATTTCCCTAGCGGGCAATTAATCTGTGGAACTCCTTACCACAAGATGTGATGATGGCATCTGGCCAGGATGCCTTTAAATGGGGACTGGACAGATTTCTGGAGGAAACATCCATTGCAGGCTAGAAGTCATGATGGGTATGTACGTGCAACCTCCTGCTTATACAAGTAGAATGCCAGGTGCAAGGAATTGGCAACAGGATGCAAATATCTGGTGGTTTTGTGTGCTCTCTGAGGCATCTGGCAGGCCACTGAGATACAGGAAGCTGGACTAGATGGGGCTATGGTGTCATCCATTGGGACTTCTTCTCAAAAAGGACACAATGGAGCTGGAAAAGGTGCAGTAGAGAGTGACGAAAATGATTTTGATGCTGGGGCACCTCCCTTATGAAGAAAGACTTCAGCATTTGGGGCTCTTCAGTCTAGAAAAAAGATGCCTGAGGGGGACATGATTGAGACATACACAATATGCATGGGAGGGATAGAGTCGATAGAGTGATGTTCTTTTGCCTATCACAACACCAGAACCAGGGGACATCCACTAAAATTGAGTGTTCTGAGAGTTAGAACGAATAAAAGGAAATACTTTTTAACCCAATGGGTAATTAATCTGTGGCACTCCTTGCCACAGGAAGTGGCAATGGCGTTTAACCTAGGTGCTTTTAAAGAGGGATTGAACAGATTTCTAGAGGAAATGTCCATCGTGGGCTATAGGCCATGATGGGTTGTGTAACCTCCTTACATTAGTAGTAGGCCACTTCAGAATTCCAGGTGCAAGAGAGTGGCAAGAGGATGCAGGCATCTTGTTGTCTCATGTGGTCCCTGGGGCACCTGGTGAGATACACTGTGAGATACTGTACAGGCAATGTGAGATAAAGGAAGCTGGACTAGATGATACTTTGGCCTGATCCAGGAGGGCTCTTCCTATGTTCTTAGGTAAGGCCACACCTAATCTTGGCTAGCCACCAATGTGTTTACCTCAGAATTTACCTCAGAATGCCCGCTGCAGGGGAGTGGCCACAGAATGCAGGCAGCCTGTTGTCTTGTGTACTCACTGAGGTGGGCTGCTGTGAGATAGAGGAAGCTAGATGGACTAGATGGGCCTTTGGCCTGATCCAGTGGGGCTGTTCCTGTGTTCCTTTGAGTACATGTCTGAAGAGGAGCATCTAGTTCTGATGGCTGTCAGAGAAATGCTGTGGAGGATCTTGACTAGGCACCAATTTGTTTACCTCAGAATTTACCTCAGAATGCCCTGTGGAAGGGAGTGGCAGCGGGATACAAGTATCTGATGTCTTGAGTTCTCCCTGAGGCATCTGGGGGACCACTGTGAGATACAGAAAGCTGGACTAGATGGGCCTTGGCTTGATTCAGTGGAGTACCTGTCTGAAGAGAAGCATCTGGTTCTGGAGGGGTCCATCGTGGGCTGTAGGCCATGATGGGTTGGGCAACCTCCTTGCGTTAATAGTAGACGACTTCAGAATGCCAGGTGCAAGGGAGTGGCAACAGGATGCAAGCATCTTGTTGTCTACTGAGCTCCTGGTGGGCCAGTGTGGTATACAGGAAGCTGGACTCAATGGGCCTTTGGCCTGATCCAGCTGGGCTCTTCTTATGTTCATAGTCTAACATTACTTTAATGTGCATCATCTTCTACTTTGTCTTCCTTTATGTGGAGGTGATTGGACTTTCTGCCTATGCCCTGCCACTGAACGTATAGCCCTTCCCCATAAAATGGTTTGGAATATTCTCTGAAATACTGTACTTGTACCAAATCCCATTCCCTTCCTAACATTCAACTCCCCCTTCCCCAATCAGTGATTCCGAATACACAGAGAGGCGTGAAATGTTTTACTTTTCCTTCCTCTTCCTCCACCTCCTTATTTCAACCCTGTCCTGATTTACTCCACATTAAATGTATGCAGGTTCTCAGAATATCTAGTTTGTCAGCAACAAACACCCTTTGCGTTTGTACTGATGGGGCCGTGAGACGCATTGTTGGGGGAAAAGTGGGTCAGTCATTATTTATTACCCAGTTGCCAGGGCGACTTATTCATGGCCTGCGTCATTATCCCCCAAAGTACTGCTTTTCAGACCGTTGAATTATGTTTTGGGAAAAGGATCAATAAATGCTTTCAGAGCAACATTTGCCGTGAGACTTATCTTCTTTTGTGTGTGTGTGTGTGTGTGTGTGTGTGTGTGTGTGTGTGTGGCATTAAAAGGTGGGTTTAGTGTAATTAAGACCAGAAAAAAAAATGGGGTGATAAGTGATTTGCATAAGGCGCTATTTAGGTCTGGGATGTAAAGCAGTCGCCTCGATTCTGGTCAAGTTTTATTTGTAGTTGATTAACTGCTCTTTGGGAAAACAAAATAGTGGGCATTTTCCCCGGGTCCAAGCCAAATGCATTTACAGTTGATTAACTGTAATGATTAACACAATGAAAATTTGCTCATTTACGTTTTTCAACCTTTGAAAATGTTCTGCATGTTATACTGCTTGCACGAAAGGTCAGTCAGATACATATTTGCAACCTGTGTAGAGGCTTGATAAATAGAAGTCTTAACTTTATAGCTGCTGCATGCAAAGCTGGGATGAAACCAGGTGACCTAGACGAGGCGCCACTGGGCCCCATGCGGCCCACAGAAGCTTCGTATCTGGCCCCCATCATAGTGGGGCTCTCCCAGCTCCACCATCAGCTGCTCTCAGTTGCTGAGCTGTGTTGAGCTGGATGCCCACTGCTGAAAGGGCGGCCTGTTTGTTAATTGGACTCTCCTGTATCTTCAAAATACGAACAAGATTCACATATTTTCCTTTTCTGTCATTTGCAGCTGATGAGCCCTACGTTATTTATTGTCATCACCTGCTTAGTGACATCACTTCCTGTTTAATGACATCACGTCCGGCCTTCAGCAGGCATCATGAATGCAATTTGGCCCACTGTATGAAACCATTTCGATGCCCCTGTGGTCCTAGACTAGAAAAAGAGGCTCCTTAGTGTGTGTGTGTGTGTGTGTGTGTGTGTGTGTGTGTGTGTGTGTTTAAACTCACCAGTAGGTGAAATGCAGATAGAACCAATATTACCTCTCTTCTATTTAGATTGATTGCATTTGCATTCTCATGTTTTCTTGTCCAATTTTTGCGCTGTATTGAACCCATGATCCTCCTTCTTCCAAAGCAACTAGTTCTGTCTGTACTGATGATCAGTTTTTCAGCTGCAAAAGCACGAACGGCGACAGGACACAGAATATCTTTTATTTCCCATTACTGCAGGTCTGCTTACGTTGGGATATTTTTCAAATCTTTTAATAATTGCTGTGCAAAGTAATTGGGTGGGGTGGTCTGTGTACATGCATTATTTTGTTTTTCAGGAGGTTTTCAAGATAATCTCCCCATGTGTATGCACAAAGACAAACAGCAAAGTTCAGCTCAGACTGCTGACTATGTTATTACAGTTTAATCATCGCATGGGTTAAGATTGCAAAATTGCAATCCTGCATCCAAAGACAATCCATGCGCCTTTAAAAAATGCAGTTCTTTGGTACTGTGGAGATACGCACTCCAACTTCCCTCACCAGTATTTGAGTATAGTAAGATCCCAGCAGGATCCGAGTTTTAAAACCTTTAAAAACGAAAAAGTGCCAACGTTGGAGTTCCTACTGTTTAGCACACTAAACCACGCTGTTTCCAAGCTTGCCTAGCTCCTTTTATTTAAGCTATAATGGGTATGTCCAGTCTGAGATTAGCTGGTTGCACATCATGAGAGCCAGGTAGGGATTTTTTTCTGTCATCCAAATTGGCCAGGTATGGCCGTTTTTTCGCCAACCCCAGACTGGCGAGGGAGGGACGGGTGTTCAGCAGGTTTCATGACTTAAAAATTGGTCACTTGTGTTTAATAAAGCTAAGTCACCAACCTCAGTCTGGTGTCTTCCTTGGGGGTGGTGCAGGGGTAATAGGCTACCTTAGAATGCCAGATGCAGGGGAGTGGCAGTGAGGTACAAGTATCTGGTTCTCTTTGTGCTCTGAGGCATCTCTGTGAGATACAGGAAGCTGGACTAGATGGGCCCTTGGCCTGATCCAGCAGGGCTCTTCTTATGTAATCTAATCTGGGTGTCACTAGGGCATGGGTCACCATGGCCAGATCTGAGCGCCCAGGTATGGTTGCAACTGGCGAACCGGTGGAAACTGAGCAAAGGCTTTCCTAGCCAAATAAATAAATAATACCGGTATTGGTATAGTATATCCCCTTTCCTGGTCATTGGATTACTCTTCTGACTTTAATCCAAGGTGGTTTACAGTAGGCAGGCTTTCTCGAAAGGGTTTTTTTTTTAAGTAACAAAGAAGTTCGAATATTTCAAGAACAAACAACATTCCAGATGGATCTTTTATAGTCTGGTCTCATTCTGCCCACTGTAGCCTCCCACGCTGACTGACAAACAGCTGCTTCTCTCTCACCGAAGAGTGGCTCGTACGGTTCTTTCTCACTGAAGAGGGGCTTGAAAGCTCGTCTCAGTTTTGTCAGTTGCTTTCTCGAAGTCTCCCCGCTCACTGAAGCTTCCATTGGTCTGAAATTGGCATCCTTCAGAGGTTATCTTCAGGCTTAATGGCTCCTCTACCCTCTGGACCAGACCTCCTGCACAATTTTAAAATACCTCTCGTCATGAGCTGTCTATGCAGAATGAAATATGCATTTGGATACACACTTACGCATTTGGCCATCAAACATTCAGTCCACCCCCCCTGCCCCCATCACACACATACAAACTACACAGCATGAATTGGGTCAAGTGCCCATTTCCATCTACATTTTGATGCATGTGTTGTCGCTCCCAGCAATATCTGAATTGGAACCATTATTTTTGAAGTAAATTTGCTTGCGTTGAGATCAGATCAACATTTTTGCAAAGCTGATTTGAAAATTTTCAGTGGGAAGCAAAAAAACATTGTGGACCAACATGCTGATGATAGATGTCAGTTTAGTTTAAAAAAAATCCTTTTCAGCCTTGAACAATGTGTGTGCGTGCGTGCGTGCGCACGTTAATATGCACTAACTTAAACATTTTGGAGATGGGAGTTGCAGAAGAAGTGTTTGATCACTATAAGCGGAAAAATCCTTAGTAAACATAGTACAGGTTCTCAAAAAAAATTCTAGAAGGGTAGACACAGGTTTAGTTACGTTACTTTATGGCAGTAAGACATGGTGTGTTATCAATGATATACTATATAAGTCAGGTACATTTGGTCCCTGTTCACTGAATTTTAAGACATCCCAACCTGCAAAAGCTTTTGAAAATTGTCAATAAAAGGAACTGTTCATGCACAAATTCTATTATCCCTCTTAGTCTGCCTGCTTCCAGTGGCTGAGACAGGGTTTCTAGGTATTTATGGAGGGCAGCAGGCAGGTGAACACACCATATAGACTTGAACAAAGCTTTATCAGGCATGTGGATGAGATGGTTATTGTGGGACGGCTGTATGGAACAGAAAGTGGGTAGAGAAATTAAGGGGGGATTATATGAAAAACTCTAATAATTATTTGAAAAAAAAAACCTGTAAGGAGAGGCATAATAAAATGCATTTCTAACTGCCCTCCATAACATATTACCTTCTAACCCAGGAATGGGCTTTGCTGCTTTCATGCTCAGAGGGTAGTTGACAACTTTTTGTTTGCTTGTTCAGATTAAAGAATGATTGTAGAATGATGTGTCCTTGCATTGATTCAGTGGTCTTAAATTTCTTTCAGTGGTGAAGTACAATCTGCCGCCACTTTACATGAAGGTTACGACCCGGAGACAGTATTATATGTAAAGCTAAGATCATGTATACTCAAAATTACCTTGAAAACCCATTACATCCTAAAACTGTGTACAGGTGTGCCCCAGTATCTGCGGGGGTTCAGCTTTGGACTCCCCCGTGGTTACCTGAAACCGTGGATTCTGGGGTCCCTTTTTAAAGATAGGGGAACTTCAGTGGTTGGCTGAAACAAGGTAAAATTTTGTTTCCCTATCTTTTTAATAGGCATCCCAGAATGGGATTAAGATTATCCCAGAATGGATAACTGAAACCGTTTCCCAACTGCACTTTCCTCCCAATTCCAATTTTCTCTTTTATTGTTGCCAGTCAGGTAGCCCAGATTAGCCCAGGCTTCTCTGCTTAGTGTTTTCCCGGTTCAGCACTGTTTTTCCCAACTCCCCTCTTTCATGGTGCAATTCTAACCTGGAGTTAGGCTGGCACAGTTAGGCCAGCAAAGTTTGGCTGCCATAAGGGACACCGTAAAGTATGTTTGGACCACTCTCGGAATCAGGGAGGATGGCGCACGGCTGTGTGCTGTGTGACTCCAAGAGTGGTCCAAACATACTGTACGGTGTCCCTTATGACAGCCAAGCTTTGCTAGCCTAACTGTGCTGGCCTAACTCCAGGTTAGGATTGCACCCTCTGTCTATAGGTGGAAGAACAAAGATGTTGAAACACTTACAAAATGTCTATGCAGCCAATCAGTAGCCACCTGCAACTGAGCCAATTTCTCTGGTTTGTTCCATCCTCATAGGCAGTAGCTTACTCATGTGTGGTTTTGGAGCACCCCAGTGCCTTATTAAAGCGCCCCCCCCTTGCTGTTGTAGCCATTCTGGGTGGCGACAGCAACGCAGAGGCAAGCCCTCCAAATTGCTGTCACCACATGGAATGACTCTGGTGCTGAGGGGCAAATTATGCAGCACGTAGAGGTGCCTGTGATACTTAACATGCCCGCCCTCTGGTTATGCTGTGGTCCATAGGCCCTGCCCCCAGGGTTAGGCACCTGACCGTTTTCCATGGGTGCTAGCAAAGAACAAAGCCTATGAACGTTCCTCTGCATCTCGGTACACTTGGACCAGAACATTTAAGCCTGTTTACTGGCTCCTACCCACCATCGTAAGAACACCCCCCCCCCAATCAAACTCAGCATACATTTTACATTTCATTGTTGCTTTGAAGATGGCAGTTGGGCATCCTGTGTGCCTCATATCCTGGGTCACTGGCATTGCGCGCTCTCTCTCTCCTTGATATCCAGTCCATGAAGCATCTGAAGCAGGTGACTGTTCAAGTTGAAGTTAAAAACATAAGAACATAAGAAGAACCCTGCTGGATCAGGCCAAAGGCCCATCTAGTCCAGATTCCTGTATCTCACAGCGGCCCCACCAGGTGCTCCAGGGAGGCAGGAGACAACAAGATGCTTGGATCCTGTGGCCACTCCCTTGCACCCGGTACTCTGAAGTAACCTACTACTAATGTAAGGAGGTTACAACCCATCATTGCCTATAGCCCACGATGGACCTTTCCCCCAGAAATCCATCCAATCCCCTCTTAAAGGCATCTAGACCAGATGCCATCACCACCTCCTGTGGCAAAGAGTTAAGATTCAAGATATCCAGGCTGAATTTTTAGGTCCAGTAAAACCAAAGATAAGAGGAACTAAATAAATAACTGTAGTTATTTATAGACTTTTGATTTCTTGATGACTAATCCTTTGTAGGCACGTCAATACTCAACCTCCTTATTAAAGCCCTGATGCTTCATAAAATTTCCCTCCATTATTCTCGGAGATGCAGTCGTCAAGCTTGAAATTAAGGTTCCACTCAAACCCTGTCTCCCGTCTTTTGCAATATCCTCTTCTTGGCTATTTTGAAGGTTCTTGGAACGGAAAAGAAATTTCATTTATTATTTAGCTGAGTGATGAAACAGTGTGTGTCATTTATTTAAGGTGTTTTAAACGTGGAACTCTTCTCAGTTTTGCCTCAGATTAGCATATTCCTTGGGGTAGTCAGAATTGTTTTTACTTCAGAATTATCTCTGAGTTGCTCTTCTCACTATTGTTGTTGTTGTTGTTGTTGTTATTTTCAACATGGCTTGCCACAGAGGCTTCCAGCTGAACCAAGGTTAATTACATAAAGATCAGATTGAAACAGTAGCCAGAAAGAAACCTGAATCCAGGAATAAGTAATGGATGTCCTCATCATAACAGAGGCAGTTTCTCTACAGAATCCTCATTAGCTGTTTCCATTGGCATTGTGAAATTGGTGGTTCTGGGAGGTGAACACTACACCCTCACACCTTGGTTGATGTAGCGGCTGTCCTGCTGTAGCGGACCCAAAGACCAGCCACAGGGTGTGTCCCCCAAAAATGTGCATGTGTTTTAATGAGCTCTAATTCCAACACACTTTATTGTCGGAAACCAGCAACACTCAAATCTTTAGGGAAGGAGTTGAAGAGATGTGTGGAACCATTCTAGAACACACATGGGTAGATCTCTACAGATCTCTTAGGGCACAGTCCTAACCTGGAGTTAGGCCGGCATAAACTAAGCCAGCAAAGTTTGGCAAAAACAAGGGCCAGCGTAAAGCTCATTTGGACCACTCTCGGAGTCAGGGAGGGTGGTGCACGTCCGTGTGCTGGCCTCTCTGATAGAGAGTGGTCCAATTGTACTTTACATGTCCCTTGTGCTGGCCAAACTTTGCTGGCTTAACTGTGCTGACCTAATTCCAGGTTAGGATTGTGCTCTTAGTCAATGATGTCAGCATTGTATGGATGCCAGTGGTGAACATCTCAAGCACCTGGTGTAATTCATTAGATAGCTAATAGGCTGCCCAATCCTGAGATGCTCGGATCCCATAGGATCGCTACTGCTGCATCCTATGGGCTCTACAGCTGTCACTGGGATCTCCTCAGGAAATCACTACTGCTGCATCCTGCGGGATCTACAGCTGCCACTGGGATCTCCTCAGGAGAAGGGCACGCTCATCCCCTCCGGCCCCAGGAAAGTCCCAGCTCCCGAAATGGGACTCCTTGAGTTTCCATCAACTATTGTTGGTGGAGACTGGAGTAGCCCCGTGTTCGGCTGCCCGGCCCAAAGCAGGACACAAAATATGAGAAGAACATTTACCTGCTGAGCCTAACAGTTCATTTTAAGGCTGCAATCCTGTGCCAAGTTTCTTGGGAATAAGCCACATTGGACACAATGGGAGTAGACATGCATAGGATTGTGCTCTAACTGAAGTTACAACAGGCAAACCTCAATGAAGACAAATTGTATGTAGTATTGTTACAAAGGTATAAACGGAATAACAAAATAGTTACAAAGTTGGATCTTCTCTGTTCTGTTCCTCCATGCATTTCACAATATTTCCATTTAAATGCAGATTTTGATGTTCCATCTCAGAATAAGAAGAATCTTTTCTGTTCTATAATCTACTTTAACACAACATTTTCCCCGTAAGGGATGATCATTCTTCGATCATAAAAACATATATATGTGTTGATCTGAAAAGTGTTTTGTTGCGAAACCACCAGAAGATTAAGGATTTTTTTTTTAAAAAACAAACCTTCCTCCATAACTTTACCCTAGTAAATATTCAGAATCTGTACTGTTTAAAGTATATTTTAGCAAAGGAAAAATAAATAGTATGTATGTTGTATTAAAGATAATCTGTGAACAGTGTGACAGCCTTGTATGAAGTTAGAAATCCCCAAGTAATGTTGGTAGTTTTGTTCCATTATAAACTATCAAATCAAATACATTTTTATAGAAATATGCTCAGGGAGACAACTGAAAGTTAATGTTTTGCTTGATTGTAATGTACCCAGCCTCTTTAAATATGGAGCTGAAGGATTAATTTCACCATACATGGCAATAAGAGGCAACAGTGCAATTAATTTGGACAAGATGCATAAAACTTTACACATGAGCAGTAAGCATCTCTGCATGCACCAGGTCTCTCTATTTTACCTGATTGAGAGTGCAATCCTAAAATGCGTTGGATTGGCAAGGCTGGCGGTCCTGTGCCAAACCCAGTCACCTTAGGTGCACTGGGGAGCCTCCCCGGGGCAAGGGGCACGTTTGTTGCCTTGCCCCATGGGCGGTTTGTGGCCGTCCCATGGGGACCCTCAGATCTGTGCCTGCTATTTAGCAGGCGCAGAATCGAGGAAGCCGCGTGGCCACAATTGGTGCTGTGCGGCCTCCCGACTGGCCCTTGGATGCGGCCTAATGGCTGTATCCCAGCCCCGCCCCCTGCCCCAGGCCGGCACACCCACCCCTGCCCAGTTCTGGCTATGCCATTGCTACCAGGTTAGTTTTTTTCTGGGTATTACACAACATATTTTGAGTACAAGAATGCCCCGGTATTCACAAGTGATTCGGTACCCACGGTTTCAGTTTTCCACAGATACCAGGACACCTATTAAAAAGATTAAAAAGGTAAAGGTTCCCCCCCCCCCGACCGAATGGTCTAGTCATGACCGACTGTAGGGGGCGGTGCTCATCTCCGTTTCCAAGCCTGTAGAGCCTGTTTGTCAGAGGACAAGTTTCCGTGGTCATGTGGCTGGCATGACTCTACGCCGTAGTGCGCATGGAACGCCATTACCTTCCCACCAAAATGGTACCAATTTATCTACTTGCATTTTTGCGTGCTTTTGAACTGCTAGGTTGGCAGGAGCTGGGACAAGTGACGGGAGCTCACTCCGTCTCGTGGTCTTGAGCTGCCAACCTTCCGGTCAGCAAGCTCATCAGCAGTGGTTTAACCCGCAGCGCCACCTTGTGCTTTATTAAAGAGATAGGGGAATTGTAAACAAATCTATTTTGTTTTACCTTGTTGCAGCAAAACCACAGATGTTCCCCTACCTTTACAAAGGCATCCCCAGTATCCATGGTTTCAGGTATCCATGGGAGGGTCCGGAACGGAATCCCAGCAGATACTGGGGCATGCCTATAATGTGTTATAGCACACCTGCGTCAATGAAGAACGTTAAACCCACCCTTCTGAAGATCTTCCGCATATGCATGCATTTCTCTATTGCTTGTCAGTTTCTGCTTAGATACGTGTTGATTGATGTATCTAAGTGGAAGAGAGAAGCTGTGATCCGCAAGCCACTGAATAGTGGATATATGAAGTGGATGTTGGCATTTGCAACTGCGGTAATTGACAGATGCAGCCTGTAGCTCTCTTTTTGCCTGCGTCCTCTTTTGTATTATATTTTTAGATATTTTCACTTATTCCCACATGCGTTTATTTTGTTATGGTAAATAAATGACAGGCCATTGTTCGGCTCTAATTTCTTTGATTTATCACAGTTAATTTCATTATTCCGTATTTCATTTTCTCTTCAGAGATTTTTACTCAAATACTATTAAAATTGCAATTTATAAAATCCTTTGTTAATGATCATTTGAGTGACTCCTTTGTAATTGGTTCTCTACAACGGAAAGCAATTGCCGTACAAATCTTAATGATATGCAAAGTGGCATGCATGTTTTGTATGTTTCCTGGGGGACAAGATTATGCAGCACCCCCAAAGCGTAATTCCACAGTTGTGGAATTCTCTCCCCTTGGAACTAAGAACAGCTCCCTCTTTAGCAATCTTCTGGCAGGGTCTGAAGCCTTCTTTTTTAAATTTACGGAAGCTTTTTAAAGTTGCTGATGTGCTGGGCTGGCATTTTTAATTTCTAATTTTGAACTATGAATGATTGCATTTTTTACTTAAGATCCATTGGGGTCTGCTTGTTATTAGTGTTTTATATCATTGTTTTAATCTTTTTTGTATTATTATTTTTTGCTTACTGTTTGATATTGTAAGATGCCTTGCGTGCCCCAAAACGGGGCAGAAAGGTGGAATAGAAATTCAAATAATAATAATAATAATAATAATAATAATAATAATATATAATATATAATATAATATAATATATTCTTACAGTTTTTGTGTATGAGTAATAGGGCTCTTTGTCGGGACCTGGTGGCTCAGCGAGTTAATCCGCTGTTGCTGGGCTTTCGACCACAAGGTTGGGAGTTCGAGACTGCACGACGGAGTGAGCTCCCGTTGCTTGTCCCAGCTCCTGCCAACCTAGCAGTTCGAAAGCACCTAAAATGCAAGTAGATAAATAGGGACCACTTCGGTGGGAAGGTAACGGCGTTCCTTAGAGTCATGCCGGCCACATGACCATGGAAGCTTGTCCTCGGATAAAAACGCCGGCTCTACAGGCTTAGAAACGGAGATGAGCACCGCCCCCTACAGTCGGTCACGACTAGACCATTCGGTCGTGGGGAAACCTTTACCTTTTTAATAGGGCTCTTTACTCCGGAAACTAGTGGAGGACAGGGAGGCCTGGCGTGCTGTGGTCCATGGGGTCGCGAAGAGTCGGACATGACTTAGTGACTGAACAACAACAACAATAGGGCTCTTTAGCATTTTCTTTCTAACTGAATCTCCTCGTATTCTATTATATTTGGCTCTATCCTGACTTTTTGTTGTGATTCTTCTGGAAGAATTCAGATTCTGCTTGAAAAGGAGCTCCAGTGTGCAGGTGGGAATTCTCAAATTTGTAGAGCACTACTTCTCCTTTTAGCACCAGGACCCACTTTTTAGAATGACAGTCTGTCTAAGACCTACTGGAAGTGATGTCATGGCCAGAAGTGACATCATTGTGACACCAGAGTCTGCTGCTTTCCTGAGAATGCAGCAATAGGTTGGGGAATTTATAGTCCATTTTCCAAAAGCTAAGTGAGACCACAATCCTAAACTGGAGTTAGGCCATCATAAACTAAGCCAGCAAAGTTTGGCCAGCACAAGGGCCACCATAAAGCGTTTTTGGACTACTCTCAGGGAGCCGAGGATGGCTCACATCTGTGTGCTGGCCTCTCTGACTCGAGAGAGTGGTCCAAACATACTTTATGGTGTCCCTTATGCTGGCCAGACTTTGCTGGCTTAGTTTATGCCAGCCTAACTCAGTTTAGGATTGTGCCCTGAATCAGAAAGGAAAAAGCCTATTTACAACCTTGACATAAGCAAAACAACCACACAGCCCTCCCCATTTCCAGCATCCCATCTTCCCATATTTTCAGTATGGCTACTCTTGGTGCTTCATGAACCTCCTGAAATTGGCTCGTGACCCACTGGTGGGTCTTGACCCACAGTTTGGGAACCACTGGTGTAGAGCTTTTTTCTAAAGATCTTTGGTTTATATATATAGCACAATCCTATACCTTGAGTTCAATGGAACTTACTCTCAAGTATAGAATTTGCAGCATTAGTTCCTAGATTTTACAAAGATCTGCTCTCTCTCTCTCTCTCTCTCTCTCTCTCTCTCTCTCTCTCTCTCTC
>JAJKFI010000007.1:27541804-27564028 GCA_029204185.1 Lerista edwardsae
CACTTCACTCTCCCTCCTCCCCCTCCCAATTCCTCTGCAAAGAGCTTTTCTTCTTGGTTGGCCAGCACTCAGAGGGTTAAAGGGAGTGACTCCGGATTCCTAGGGGGGTGAAGGCAGTGATGTCATTCAGGGGGAACGGACCAGAACGGACGTTCCGGATCCTAACGGGCTCCGTGGCTGGTTCTGGGTTCCCGACATGTGCCAGTCAAAAGTGAGTTCCTGTTCGTAAACCATTTGAATGACACCACTGGTTCCACTGTATCCATCCCAGGTCAAGTGGCTGCATCTGAATAGCAGGATTTTATGTCAGAGGCTGGGAAACAAACCCTATGAAGAAAAGTCGAGGGAACTTGGTATGTTTAGCTTAGAGATGAGGGGATATGATTTTACTCTTCAAATATCTGAAGGGCTGTCATAAGGAAGAGGGACAAATTTGTTCTCATCTGCCTTTAACAGTAGAACTAGGTCCAATGGGTACAAACTGCATGAGAGGAGATTCCAGTTGGACATCAGAAAGAATTTCTTGATGATAAGAGAGGTTCGACAGTGGAACAGATTGCCACTGGAGGGAGGTGGTGGATTCCCCCTCACTGGAGACCTCCAAGCAGAGGCTTGATAGGCACCTGCTGGATCTGCTCTAGGAGGATTTCCTGCTACAGGCGGGGGTTAGACTAGATGGCCTTGTAGGTCCCTTCCAACTTTATGATTCTATGATAGAGTTCAGTGGAGGCAGCCTTACAAAGATTTCCACTTGGTGGCAGCAAGACCACCACAGGAAGGGGGAGGTCAGAAAGAAGCTAATCAATTTGTTCTTGCTCCTCTTTCCCCCCATTCATGGTTCAGGCTACCATGTATACGGTAACGGGAAGCTCTACCCTCCCACTTCCACTGAGCTATAGTTAAATCAAGAGACTCCCTGTAATATCTGCATCATCCTCAGATATGGTGGGTAAGGTCAAATTGCAGACTTGCATCAGCATGACCTATTGTCAGTTACAACTTGAGCTAATAGCTACAGAATTCAGTATTATAGATACTGTTGTGGTAAGCCCTAGGTATCTGGGTTCAAAACACTTCCTTTAGTAAGCAATATTGTGATGGCTGGATGTAGATGTGTGAAATCTGTATCTGTTTTGTTAATACATTTTCTTTATAGCACGCATTGTTTTTATTACTTATTGAACGCAGTGTAAAGCTATTCCCAGGAGAACGTGAACTGTTTAAGAAATGCTCTTTATTTATTAAATGTATATTAAGTGTCTGTATTTTTTAAAAACACGTGAACCTGTAAATCAGCTATACCCGAATAGCCCATTCCTGGAAGCAGAACTTCCAGGGTGCTGATCTCAGCCTGAATTTTAGACTCCAAGAGTTTTGCCAATGCATTTTCTACCATTGATGCACTGGAGATTGCGTTTCTACCAATGTTGCTCTAATGCATCATTGGTAGAAAATGGATTCAGGAAACAGCAAATAAGTTGCTTGTATTAATTAATTAGTTGATTTCATTAAGAAGCAAAACATATGAAGTGGCACCAGTTCGTTTAGCATGGATAAGAAGCTTGAGTTTCATCACAGTTTTATCTGTTCATTCCTTCATATGAATTTTGGATTGGTGTTACATTAGGATTAATGGTAAAGGTTTCCCCACGACCGAATGGTCCGGTCGTGACTGACTGTAGGGGGTGGTGCTCATCTCCGTTTCTAAGCTGAAGAGCCGGCGTTTGTCCGAGGACAGTTTCCATGGTCATGAGTATACGCCAATCCAGTCCAGTCCCTTTATTGGCATCACAACAAAACATCACGATTACTGCAAGAGAATAAACAACACAAAGGAAAAAGAGAGAAAAAAGGCTAATCTTACATCTCTGGGTTATTACATGAGATAGAGGTTTGAACTGCGCGGCACCTACAAAAGATTAAGTGAAGATATTTGGCCACAATCCTTGTGTGCTCCTGATTTTCCCCATATAGTACAAATCTTATAACCTCCATCTCTGGTTTCCAAATGCCAAATTGATCTTAAGTGTTGCTGATGAAAGTCAGCATACAATTTGCATTTGAAAACCATATATGTAAGGACTTCCACAAAGGGCAAACTCTTCTTCTGGAACCCCAGCAAACCTTCCCCAAAGGAGGTTTGATGGGCAAGAATTGAACTTGGCCAGTGAAAATGCTATTCTTTTTTGTGGCTTGATCAGAAATTGAAGGTAGTTATGTTTTATTTCACTTGCCCAAGGGAGCTGAAAGTAAAGAGGGGAACACGATTTCCCTATTGCTGCTATAAGCTCCTGACAGTCAATATCCCACAGCCTAGTCCTTACCATAGCCTTAGCTAATGAAGGTGATACAGAACCCAGAAGATCCACTGAAAGACCAATTTGCTGTATCCAATTATGTGTTCAAACTGTTCTAATCCAGGGGACGTAAAAGCATCAGATAGCACTATACACCAGGGTGCAGGAAACCGACAGCTCCGCGGTTTAACCCGCAGCGCCACCACGTCCCTGTACTTTAGGATTAGCAATTTACAATTGGTTTGCATTGGGTCATGGTGGATATCTAAGGACAAATGAAGGATATTTTTCCTCATTTGAGATGGTTCTAGGAAGCAAGAGTCTGCCTGTTTGTACTTCGCTTATTATGGGATGAAAAATTGGTAGCAGCATACTGTATATATTGCATTTGTAAAGATTCATTGGACGCAAGTACCTTTCTTAACTTTTTCTATGCTTCAGGAGCAAAGACTCCCTGTGCTTATTTGCTACCTTAAGTTTCCTGCCCCCAGCCTCTTTCCTTTTTCAGTCTGACCCACTTGCTTTTGTTTGGTCTTTCTTCTCAGGCCTCCTGAAGTTGCCCAAGACCAATTCTCTTTCTCCTTATTCTTCTGAAGAGTCTTCTGAAGAGTTGTGCACCTGTGTATCTTATATACTCATGTATAACTCGAAAATTTATGCCTGACAAGTGACCCTAAAGACATAGCTAAACAGTCAATAAAGTGAATAACAGCAGCTTGGGCTAGCTGGCTAAGAAAAGAAAGCCAGGGTGGGTTTTTTTTAGAAACAAATAGTAGTTACTAGTAATTGTTCTCAGACACCCAAGAGACAGCCAGCAAAAAAAAAAAGGAAAAAAAAAAAGGAGCATTTTGCTTTCTTTTACCGAAAAGGCGCTTATGAGAATTGTAGTCGCTATGAGGACTGTTGCTATGGAGGAGCTGTACTGTATTGCTCTCGTAGTCTACAACTCCCATGAGTGCCTTCATCTCTCTTCCTTCTTGTTTGGAGAATTGCTCCATTTCTGGGCTGCCTCAGAAGAAAGTGAAATGGCTCCGTTTTTTGGTTGGCTGCCTGTTGCTGCCTCAGAGCAATTACTGGTAAGTCATTTTCAAAGAATTTCATACTCCCCCCCCCCGTTTACCCTTGACTTATCCGTGGGTCATAAGAACATAAGAAGAGCCCTGCTGGATCAGGCCAAAGGTCCATCTAGTCCAGCTTCCTGTATCTCATAGTGGCCCATCAGGTGCCTAAGGGAGCTCAGTAGACAACAAGATGCTTGCATCCTGTAGCCACTCCCTTGCACCTGCCATTCTGAAGCAGCCTACTATTAATGTAAGGAGGTTGCACCACCCATCATGGCATATAGCTCACGATGGACTTTTCCTCCAGAAATCTGCCCAGTCCCCTTTTAAAGGCATCTAGGCCAAATGCCATCACCACCTCCTGTGGCAAGGAGTCCCATAGCTTAATTTCCTGCTGGGTAAAAAAGTATTTCCCAACATTCAATTTCAGTGGATGTCCCCTGGTCCTGGTATTGTGAGAGAGGGAAAAGAACATCCCTCTATCGACTCTATCCCTCCCATGCATAATTTTGTATGTCTCAATCATGTCCCCCCTCAGGCATCTTTTTTCCAAACTGAAGAGTCCCAAACGCTACTGTCTTTCTTCATAAGGGAGGTGCCCCAGCCCCGTAATCATTTTTGTTGCTGTCTCTTGCACCTTTTCCAGCTTCACTATGTCGAGTAGTAATTGCAAATTCGATTATTTTTGGCTTAAAAAGTGCCCTCGACCTATCCATGAGATAGACCTATACAGGAATATATATGATGCATCTGTTCTGCGCTCCCCATACTCTTACCTGTCAAGGCTTGCTTCCATGTATCCTCACCCAGAGCATTTCCTCTTATATGTGAGATTGCTTATAACACACATTGTCGATATTTTTCTCTTCACTCACTATGGCTTGAGGCTTCTTGTTTTGGTTACATTAATCTACAAATTGAGATATTTTTTGTTTAACTTTGGGAAACATGCTGTGTTTGAGAGCCTGTTGTTTTACTTCCGCAGTAATAAATATCTATTATGCAACACAGTGAAAATTAACTGAAAATACTTTTGAATAGTATTCAAACCAGGGATGTGTGGTGACGTTCTGTGCCAGTGAGGCACAGAACGTCCTGAAGCCCAGAGATCCAGAAGTGACATAAGACTTCCGGGTTACCAGGCCTCCGAACACAACTGGAACCTCATTCTGGTTATGTTTGAAGCCTGTTTGAGGCCTGCAGAGGCCATGTGCAACCTTTATATGCTTCAGAAAGCCTCCCAAAAGTGTTTCTGGCAAAATCCGTAAGTGCTTCACCATCGGAGGGTGGGGGAGGTTCTGAAGCTTGCAGAGGTTGAATGTGCTTCTGGAAACCACTAAATTATCCATGGTCTCTGTGCTGGTGCATAAATATATTCTTCACCTAGGCAAAGCATCTTTGGAACGTTCTAGACCTATGGAGAGCATCTCTAGAACTTGTGCACATGAGCAAATAGAACTGCCATATCAGTTCTGCTCCTGATCAGTTCAATCAGATTACTGATCCCTGTAGCTCAGTTTTACCTATGTTGATTGGCAGAGCTATCCAGAATTTTAAGAAGAGGTCCTTCCAAGCCCTATTTATTATTATTATTATTTATTGAATTTATACCCCGCCTATTGCCCGAAGGCACTCAAGGCGGAGATACTCAAGGTATCTCCAAGCCCTACCTGGAGATACCGTGGATTGAGCTCATGGTTGCTACCAAGCACGTATCCTATTGTCAGGTACTTTTCCCTTGCTGGCTACCGGATCAACTTTAGCATCTACTATTGCAACTAATGACCTTCTGAAGTTGCTGCTGTAGCCACTCAAGCCAAGTATCATATTGACTTGGCCTCAGCCCAAAGGCGCAGGCAGACGAACTTGATGAACACCATCTTTGGAATGTAACCTTAAACTCAGGTATCTGGGGAACCAACAGAAAAAGGGAGATAGCACTGTGGGAATTGCCATCCACCCATACTGTCCGTTTCGTGTTGGACCTTGGGCTTTCCCTCATTGCTACTTCCACCTGCTGTGTTCCCCTTGACACCTACTATCTCAGATTCATAGCTCAAGGAATTATAGTCTCTTCCCTGGCCCTGGGTCTGAGCATTTTGCCACAGAACTCTGCACAACCTGGGTTTTCTCTATAGTGCAGTGGTTCCCAAGCTTATTTAACTGGCATCTTATTGACCAATGGAAGGTGCAATCCTAACCTGAAGTTAGGCCAGCAAAGTTTGACAGGCACAAGGGACACCGTAAAGCATGTTTAGACCACTCTCGGAGTCAGAGAAGCCAGTACATTAGATGTGCGCCATCCTCCCTGACCCCGAGAGTGGTTGAAACATGCTGGTGTCCCTTTACGGTGTCCCTTGTGCTGGCCAAACTTTGCTGGCGTAACTGTGCCATCTTAACTCCAGGTTAGGATTTTGCCCTGGGTCATTGGCCACAAATCTACAATCCTATACATTGTCCAGGGCAGTGGGCTTTTTGTGAGGATTCTGCTGCCCCTGAGGAGCTGTGGCTCACAGTTTGGGAACCACTGCTGTAGTGTCTTGAACCTTCTACACTTAACTTGCACTCCATTCCAATCAAATTTGGTTCAATCTTTTTGTACACTGATTTTTAATACACTGATCTGACGCAACTCTGATGGCCACTGCTGATCTCCGGAGAAGGGGGGGGAAACACGTCTCCATTCTGCAAAGTGCTTTTTTAGGGAGTCAGTCAAGGAGTCAGAATATTAGAATTATTTTCAGTTCACTCTGAGACCCTCTGTCACTGAAGAATGAATGTGAAATCACTTTGGCATTCCATTTTTCAGTGAGAGAGGACAAAGGGAGGGAATACTTTTCTCTGAGCAAGCTGAAAATAGCTGTTCTAATTGACTGGCTGACCTACTCGTGCTTTGTTTAATTGTAACTGCTTTTATTTAACACTGTTTTTGGTAGCAGTGGGGAGACCCAGAACCACCCCCCAGCAGATACCGAGACAAAACTATACACTAATTCTTAGTTCAGAAACAGCGGTGTTGTGTCTGTCATGGCGGGGCGGCGGAGATCCCCCGTGAGAGCCGGGTGCGAGGGTGGCCACGGGGCTTGGCGGTACTTACAGCGCCTCGGAAGGATGCTCTGGACACCGGCTGTTGGTTTGCTGAGGCTCTTTAATCTGGGCAGTGCCTTTACACTCATCGCACCCTGTTGCCCCACAGGGCTCTCTCACAGTCTATAGCGAGCAGCGCCGCGTCTGGTGAGCTCGCAGGTCTGGTCTGGGCCCCCTGCGTAGAGTGGCTGAGCCTCTTTCCTCACGGCAGGGGTTGTAGCCCGGTAGGTCCAGCTGGAGGCCAGCCGCTTCCCCAGGACCGGGTCTTGCCTCGCTGAGTCTGCTCGGTCCCGAGGCCTTGGCCCATTCGGGGGGCAGTCAGGACCCTTGCTGGGGTCCTGTCAGGAGAAAGGCCCCTGTTGGACTGACCGATCTCCCTTGCCAGAGGCCTCCCCAAGTGTGGGCTCCAAAGCCCGTACAGGTAAGGAGGTTGCGAGCCTCCCTGCACGTCCTTTCCCCCTGCCGGCCGGCCAGAGACTGCTCCTTCTAGCCAAGCCGGGCTTCCTTTTAAGGCCCAGGCTCCACCTCCGGGCCTTGCCCTTTCCTCCCCGTAATCTCTTCAGGCGTCCCCCTGCACCGGCTGGCTCCTGCATCTGCCCATAGGTCTGGATAGGCCCTGTTCTTCCCTAGGTGTAAGGGCCTCCAGCCTCCCATGGTTGACGGGGCCTCCTTGCTTGGCTCCTTCCCCCGGACCGGGTGTCTCCGGGGTCGCTCCCCGCAAACCCCCTCTGGCGGTGGTCGTCCCGGTCCTGTCAGGGGCGACAAGCGGACTTGTACATTCAGAGACTGGTGAAGCACCCTCATGAGACAGATTCAGATTCAGATTCTTTATTTACGGTCATCTATTTACGGTATTTATTTGTGTATTTTGTGACCAGCTGAACACAAACAACTAGACAAAATACACAAAAATAAAGCCATCACCCCTTTCCCACTAAAACACACATATGAGAAAAAATCATACAACCAAGAATTTATACTCTCAATTTCCTTCTTACCAGCTGTGCAGCATGGCAAAAACGGGCAACCCTGAAAGATATGTCAGAGGGAACATCAGATAACAGAAAAGCAATTTGCTCATCCTCCTGCATCCCCATTACAGTGCCGGGAATCGGGAAAATAAATTTGACTCTCAGATCATCATAATTTGGGCACTGTAGGATAATGTGGGCAGTTGTCTCCACCACGTTGTGAGGACAAGGGCACAGTGAGTAGGGACACCTTGCATAACATCCCAAAAGGACTGATGATAAAAGTGCATTAAGCCTGGCTTTTGTGAAAGCGATCCTAAATTTAGGAATAGCGAGCATGAGACAGATGATGTGCCACCATCTTTGATGAGTCACCCTGTTCATGCGGTATGGTCTCTATTCTGCAAGTCTCTTTCCCCCTGTGATACCCACTCACTCTGACTTGCGTGGCTTTTGTTCCTAAAATTGCAAAGTAATCAAGTCGTACTTAGCTATACCAACTCCCAAGGTTGTTAGAAGGATTAATTGTGTGATTTTAAGAAGTGCTTTGGACCCAAGGCTGTTACATGAATACTAAGTAAAACTAGTGGCAATTCAGCTATCTCACATATCAAAGATATACAGAGCAGAAATATCAGAGGCTTTTATACTTACAATACCCTATTCAAGTGTTTCAAAAACTTTGTATGGCTTTATAGAAAATGTTGAAAAGGATCTATTTAGGGAAAAGTACACTTATATAGCTAGCTATTTATCATTTAAAAATAGTGCAAGAATGGGTGGATGAAGAAAATAAGGCAGATATGATTTATCTGCAATTTAGCAATGTCTTTTGATGCAGTCCAACACAGGAAGGTAAGAAAAAATGTTTTCTAGATATTAACAATGCAAAGGATGATGAATTGGAGGACACATAAAATTTAGGTATGTTATCAGTGGGAAGGGGCCAAATAGGACCTTGTATTTTTAGCCCCGAAGCCAGTAAATTCAGCGTATTTACTATTAATGTAATTGTGAATTCGTATTCAACATTGATAGGATTTGCTCATATTAAACTTAGGATTTCCAGTGTGTTTAACAGCACAATCTTACAGAAGAAGAGCCCTGCTGGATCAGGCCAAAAGCCCATCTAGTCCAGCTTCCTGTATCTCACGGCGGCCCACCAGGTGCCCCAGGGAGGCACGAGACAACAAGATGCTTGCATCCTGTTGCCACTCTCTTGCACCCGGTACTCTGAAGTAGCCCACCACCTTTGTAAGGAGGTTGCACAATCCATCATGGCCTATAGCCCACGATGGACCTTTCCTCCAGAAATCCATCCAATCCCCTCTTAAAGGCATCTAGACCAGATGCCATCACCACCTCCTGTGGCAAAGAGTTCCACAGATTAACTACCCGCTGGGTAAAAAAGTATTTCCTTTTATCTGTTTTAACTCTCTTTATCTGTTTTAAATCTTTGGCATGTCTTCTCAGGAGTAAGGTCTATTGAGTTCCATGGGACACTCGGGTAATTGTGTATAGGATTGCAGCCTAAGAATCTACCAATTACAGACATGCCTCGGTATCTGCTGGGGTTCCTTCCAGACGCCACCGTGGGTATTGGGGATCCCAGACTCTCTGCAGATACCGAAAACAGTGGGTTGAGAACTAAGAGGGCCTCCGAACGCAACTGGGAGTACGATTCTAACCTGGAGTTAGGCCGGCACAGTTAGGCCAGCAAAGTTTGACCCGGCACAAAGGCCACCCTAAAGTGCTTTTGGACCGCTCTCTGAGTCAGGGAGGATGGTGCACATCTGTGTTCTGGTCTCTCTGGCTCCGAGAGTCGTCCAAACATACTTCACGGAGGCCCTTTTGCCGGCCAAACTTTGCTGGCCTGACTGTGCTGGCCTAACTCCAGGTTAGGATTGCACTCCCCGTCGCATTTGGAGGCCCTGTTGGTTCTCAACCCACTGTTTTCGGTATCTGCAGAGGGTCTGGGAATAGATTCCCCCCTAGATCCCGAGGTCAAACCTGTAATAAGAAAAAAATCAACTTTGATGTCATTTCATAGCAACAAAACAGCAAAAAACAAAGAACCCACAATGGACAGTTTGATGTATTTTAAGAAGAGTTCCCTTGGCCTCTCATGCCTGCATGAAGATTGAGAGATGGAGGAATGTGCATCTTCCGTCCTGGCTAGGAAATTCCAGCTGTCTGATGCTGGCTTTCCTTCTCCCACAAAAGCCTATGGTTCCCACTGATAATTCTGGGCAAAGTTTATAGAGCTGTAGTTGAGACGACGACAGCGTTTGTTTCTGAAATTGAGATCGCACGTAAGCAAGGAGTCCCTGATTACAGACTTCAATCCTTCTTTTTTTTTTCTGTTACACATCTAAAGGAACTGTTTGCATCCTGAGTAAAAGTAAACACTTCTCATATTTACAGGTGCTTCATAAACTTCCTGATGCAGAGCTCAAACATTTATTTATAACGTGTTATTTTTCTTTTTTCCAGGAGGAGGAGGAGGATGTGGAAGGGGTGTCGGTCGGAGCAATACTTTCAGACTATCAACGGGTCCGTGTGGAAGATGTGTGAGTAAAATTAGCCTTCGTGGTCGGCCATCTATTCAAGTCGGCAGCGGTGCTGCTCTTCTTTTTAGAGACTCTAAAACGAAAGCCTTACACTAAAGTTGCTTTTAATCCAAGTGCATAATTCAGTGTTCATAATTCATAATTTAGTGTGGTACAAAATAGGCGCTGAACCTTTACTCAGTAGGAGTTACAGCATGGTATGTACGTTAAGCTCACACTGGAGGTATTCTGCGTCTTGGCTGAGTATTTTGAAAATACGTAAAGCTACTGCACAATTCATCTAAACAAACTGACACAAAACCGGAAATAGAGCTGTGGCTACACCCCTAGCCAGCTCTTTTTTGATGCTTTTTTTGCAAGTTGGCTAGTTTTTGGTTCTTGACGGATTTTGGCCCTTGATGGTTTTTGGTCTGTGGGTGGGTCGGCCCAGGGAAGGGATGGAAATAGGATCTGGCACTTAAGCCATATCCTAACCCCTGTCCCCAGTGTGGTTGCTCCCAATCTGAGTCTCTGCATGTTACCTGGGGGAAGGGAAATGGAAAGAAAAGGCAAGGAAACACTTTTCCTTGGGTTTCCCCGCAACCAGTCCCAATCCTAGGCTGGATATGTGGCAGGCGTGTCAGCCCGCTTATTCCAACCCGGGATTAGGATTATTTGATGGCAGGATTATTAAAACATTTGGGTTTCTTTTACAGCAAAATAATACTTTATGCTAGGTCAGTGGTATTCAAACTTTTTAGACTGGGACCTACTTTTTAGAACGGTACAATTGTTGGGACCCACTGGATTGAAATGATGTTGTGGCAGTGGAAGTGACATCATCAAGCAGGAAGTGCTGTCATTGTAACATAATAAGATAATACTTCTGAAATGCAAATTGGCCTTCTTGGACTGTAGCAATTATACAGCCATAAAACATCCATGACAGAAAGCAAGACTAGGACAAAATATGATGTAAAAACACTGAACTAAAAACAAAATTAAAAAACAAACTCTCACTTGAAAATTCAAAGTGTTAACACTCACAAAAGGAATAGAACAAGAGTAAGGTCTGCAGTTTCCAAGATGGCTGCTCCCAGCTTTCTGTGACCCACCTGACATCAGGTCGCGATCCACCAAGTGGGTCTTGACCCACAGTTTGAATAACACTGTGCTGGGCTTCATAGTATTTTTGCTAGGAAAAGGAGCACACAACTCTGATCCAAAACTACACAATCTTGCACTATTAACTTCACTAGAGTGAATAATTCTGCTTAAGTCAATTGGGCTATTCATAGTAGCAACATTGAGAACAGCTGTTCCTGTTTATTGGTTTAATGCCTATTTAAAGAGTAAAAATATGTTTAAGTGGTATAATAGCGTACATTACCTTTATTCAGATCCTTGCATCTATCTCTTGTTGTTTTAAAAATGTGCTTGTTTACGCGGCAATTAAGTTTTTACTCTTGATGTATGTCAAGGTGCATTTAGACAGAAAATGGAATTCAGTCTTCAACTCCCCCTAAGTCTCATTTTAAATGTTTTGTTTATTTAAATAAAGTGTCCTTGCAACATTTTGAATACACACAGCAGCAAGGAAAGCTAAACTGAGGCTAAATGTAAATACGACTTCAGTTATCTTCAAGAAGGACAAATATAAAGCACAGAGTGTGTGGAGGTAGCCACAGAGAGTGAACAGAAATCTGCCTTTTTATGTCAGAGCATCATCATCATCATCATCATCATCATCGTCATCATCACCATCATCATCATTTGTATAGCACTTTGAATGTATAGCTATTTGTATAGCTGTAAAGCACACACACACAACTGAATTATCAGGAATGGATTATGTATAGTCTGTGTTAATGTAGTTCATCATAAATACAAGTTTTCCTTAGGAAGAGACTTTTAAGGGTGCAGTCCTAAAGTGAGTTAGGCCAGCATAAACTAAGCCAGCAAAGAATGTTTGGCCCACTCTCCGAGTCAGAGAGGCCAGCACACAGACATGCACCATCCTCCCTGACTCTGAAAGTAGTCCAAACACGCTTTATGGCAGCGTGTGTGCTGGTCAAACTTTGCTGGCTTAGTTTACGCTGGCCTAACTCCAGTTTAGGATTGCGCTCTAAAAAATGTTTGAATGCGCTTAGAACTAAAATGCACATTTTTTAAAATAAAACTTAGGGGTTTTTTTACCCTACTATGTCAGTTGAGGCTTAATTATTGTTTCTCAGTCTATTCTGCTTACAGGCTGTTCACAGAACTATTTTTGCCTCCAGACCAGACTATTTTGATTTCTTTGTGGACTTGAGCTGCTGAGTTTTTGTGAAGGGCTTCTTAGAGGCTTCCATTTCCTTTCATTTAATTTTCAAATGACACTAAAGATATATAGTCGGAGGGGTGTTGCCATTAAGTTCCAATGGTTGAAGCAAAAAGCTGAATTTGTGGAATGCATGCTGTCTAACAAAAGGAAGAAAAGGACATCATATCTCCTATTTGACAGGAATCTTCGTGTCTCACAATACGGGCTTTGTGGTACCCAGCCCATCTTTTCCTGTTGAATCCTGAAGCGAACTGTCTAAATGTATCCACAAATGAAAGCTGGACAGATATAACGGGTTACAATGATTCCATGTTCCTTTAGTGGCATTTGAGGTCACAAGGAAATGTAGCAGCAAATTATCAACTCTGACTTTATTTCTTGGGAAATTAGTTCCATATAATTGGATTCTTTTTTAAACAGATACTTCTAGGTATATATATTACAGTTGCCCCACCTTTGATATAGCTACAGAAAGAGATGTTCAGTGTTATTTTATTTTATTTTTCATTTTTATAATGCCTGAGTGTGAGCATCATGACTTTCTGGGAAGCTCTAATTTGGTTCTCCATTTTGTTTGGAAGCAATCTAGTGGTAGACTACCTCTTCTTCCATTCCTCTAAACCTAAAAGATTGGTTTACACACACTCATTCTAGTCAGTTCTCTTCCACCCTTACTAGGTTTGCTCCTCTTGGCCTCCTGGAGTATCAAGATAGTTTCATACAGAGAGCCACATAATGTTCATGGCTCCTTCTGAGGGCAGGAAGTGATGTCATTAAACAGGAAGTGACATAATTAAGCAGAGGATGACCAGAAATAAGAACTTTTTCTCCCCACTTAGGAACTCATCTGCAAATGACAGAAGATATCCAAGCCCTTGGTCATGTTTTTCAGGCATGAGAGAGCCCAGTTACCTGGCCAATGAGACTTGACGGTTCTATCACAAAACAAAATATAACATTACAAGGGCTTAGAGATTTTGTTGGATCAGTCGAGAGAAGGGAGGGTCAAAAATAAGGCCAGTGAGCCAGATACAGCCTGTGGGAGCTTTTTATCTGGCCCCCATGAGAATTGGGCTCTCCGAGCACCACCATCAGTTGGTCTCAGCTGCAGACTGTTGCCTTGACAGAAGCTATGTCGAAATAAAAAGAGCTTGCCACACTTGTTCATAAAGCCACAATTTCTGTATAGGAGAACAAAAAGATACGGTGACCCAAGCATTAGTGGTCTGTAGTCAATCTTAAGCTGGTCAATCTTAAACTGGTCAATCTTTTGCATAAGGGAGAGAGTTGATTTTTCTCTGATACCCTGTTTGTCTGCAGCTCCATGTACACTCCAAATATGTGCTATTGAGGGTCTGTCAACCCTCAGGAGCAAATTTTTGGAAGCTTTAGAATAGTGGTATCTAGAATAGTGCAGGCATCCCTGCAGCCTCTTCTTCCTGGCTCAGCCAGGAGCCACCATCTTGAATCTCACAAAATCTCATGAGAGCCAAGATGGTGGCACCCAAATCCTGCAAAATGGCAATGGCAGAATATATTTCTAGAATAATGGCTTCCAAACTGTATGCTACGGTGCCTTAGGGTATCGTGATGCACTCACAGGGCTGCTGCGGGAAATTCCTCGTTGCCTATCTTACCTGCTCACCCAGGCGCTGCTCTTACCGGCTCACCCAGGTGCCCAGGTTGCCTCTCTTACTGGCTCTTGTAGCCATCTTGAATTTCATGAGATCCAAGATGGTGGTGCCCAAACCCTACAAGATCCAATATGACATTGGCAGAAAATCACAAGACTTGGGCGCCACTGCTTTGGATACTGTGAGATTTTGTGAGCTTCAAGATGGCGACACCCTAAAGCACCACAGGACACAGTTTGGAAGCCAGTATTGTAGAAGTAGGTGAGAGAAAACATTTTCAATTATTATGTAGCTGCAATATATTAATCTGTAGTAGTTAATCTGTGGAACTCTTTGCCACAGGAGGTGTTGATGGCATCTGGTCTTGATGCCTTTAACAGGGGATTGGATGGATTTCTGGAGGAAAGGTCCATCGTGGGCTATAGGCAATGATGGATTGTGCAACCTCCTTACAAAGGTGGTGGGCTACTGGTACCGGGTGCAAGGGAGTGGCAACAAGATGCAAGCATCTTGTTGTCTCATGCCACCCTAAGGCACCTGGTGGGCCGCTGTGAGATACAGGAAGCTGGACTAGATGGGCCTTTGGCCTGATCCAGCAGGGCTCTTCTTATGTTCTTATTCCTTTCATGTCCAGCTCCTTTTGACCCACTGGGTTGGCAAATGGCTGGACTGTCCATTATTTGCCAGGTTAAAGGTAGCAATTTTTGTTTATGACAGTGAAATACTTTGGTTAAAAAATTACATGACCTGTGTTTTGGATGTGGAAGCATAACTATTTTTTTTTCATTGTTCAAATAGGTGTAAGAGGCTTACCCTGCAGCCTTTAGCTTACCTTTGGCGTCAAAACCAGGAAACCTTGCTCAAAGAAATGATCTCCTCCGACATTCGAGCCATAATCATCAAAGTAGCAGCTTTTGGTAAGAATCCAAGATACGGTATTAACTGTTCTTAACACTTTGATACCCGTATTGTGTTAACAAGCAAACTGAAAAAAGCATCGCCCACGGGAATACAAGGGTTCCTTTGTACTTCTGATGTAGCAAAAGAAAGAGAAATGGAGGAGGAGGTGGGGAAGAGTGGGAAATACGAAAATGAAGAATTTCCGCTGTATGTCTAAACAATTAATGGAACTTGTCAATGATAAATATTTGTCACGCACAACGGTGAAAAAGTGTGACACTCTTTTCATAGCCATCATGAAACGTACTCCATGAGTGTGTGTCTTTCAATAAAGGTTCATACATAATGCAACAGTTGACAGTTCACTTATACATGAGTGATACAAATGGATTGCCAGACATGGGGCTATTATTGCGGTAAAATGTAATCAGCGCCAACGGAAGGGTTTAAGCAAAAACTTTGCTAACGGCATGTAATGTACAACTTTGCTGGGGCCAAAACAGCTTTTCAGAGCGCAATTCTTTTCTTTTCCCTCTCTCAAAACACCAGAACCAGGGGGCGTCCGCTAAAACTGAGGGTTGGGAGAGTTAAAACAGATAAAAGGAAGTACTTTTTTACCCAGCAGGTAGTTAATCTGTGGAACACTTTGCCATAGGAGGTGGTGATGACATCTGGTCTGGATGCCTTTAAGAGGGGATTGGACAGATTTCTGGAGGAAAGGTTCATTGTGGGCTATAGGCCGTGATGGATTGTGCAACCTCCTTACATTGGTGGTGGGCTACTTCAGAGTACCGGGTGCAAGGGAGTGGCAATGGGATCCAAGCATCTTGTTGTCTCATGCCTCCCAGGGGCACCTGGTGAGCCACTGTGAGATACAGGAAGCTGGACTAGATGGACCTTTGGCCTGATCCAGCAGGGCTCTTCTTATGTTCTTAATCCTAACCTGAAGTTAGGCTGGCACAAATTAGGCCAGAAAGTTTGGCCAGCACAAGGAACACAGTAAAGTTTGTTTGGACCACTCTTGGAGTCAGACGCCAGCGCACAGATGTGCACCATCCTCCCTGACTCCAAGGGTGGTCCAAATGCCCTTTACGGTGGCCCTTGTGCCAGCCAAACTTTTCTGGCTTAACTTGTGTTGACCCAACTCCAGGTTAGGATTGCGCCCTCAGTGATGGAGTGATGGCTTATACCCACCTGCTGTTACCGGCTCCTCTCTTTCCGTTCCTCTTGTGTCCTATCATATCATGCTTGCAGTTCTGTCTCTATCCTACCTGAAATGACCAGCAGCCTAGAGGTCCCAAGAAAGTTGCACGTTAGATTGAAATAGCAGTGGTTGGCCCATCCTTGTCCTCCTTTTATGTACCGTATAGCTAACTCACAGGCCAGTGGTGGAAGCCATATTCCACTAGTGCTGGCTGCAGTGACGTAGCCGTAATGCACAGTACAACAGCGCTAACTTCCAGAGCATTGGCAGGAAGGCCAGAGACTTCCCACTCATGCTGGAAGATCTGCGGAAGGCTTGCCATAAACCTGCACGGGGGTGGAATGGAGCAAGGAGAGGGGTGGGTTGGGTGGAACAGGGAAGGGGTAGGGGGAACGGGTGGGAGATGGGGTGGGAGGAAGGGCAGATTGGACCTGGAAGGGGACAGGTTCAGCGGCACCTGTCGCTGGTTCAGACCTGAGTTGACCCATAGTGGTTGCTAGGGACCAATATTTCCTTACCCCTAGGAGATCTCCAGCAGCCAAAAACTCCTCCACCAGATATAGCGAAGGCCAAATCACGGTCACTGCATCACTATGTGGGGAGTTAGAATTGAAAGAGCCACTTTCTTGCATTTGTGGCTCTGCTATTTCTGTATGTGGCATCTTGTGTCCCTTCTTTACATGAGGAGCCACCTCATTCCTGAGGACAAGCAAGATTGTTCTCATGTCAGGTAAGCGGCAGGTTAGAACGCACTTGTGCTTGCGGCCCCATTTTCAAAAGTGTATTAAGTGTGTTTCGCATATAAGATATTGTACGTTTAGAGATGTGGAACTTGACCACAGAGATTGGAATCAACACATTGCTTGACTGCCAATGTCCAAATAGTGATTTTAACCTTGAGCTGACCTCCTATGGAAGACCGCTTGACCAGTCAGAAAGACAAAGGAAGCGCATTTTTGAAGTCGGGTTTATTGAATGGCGTGTGGGTTCCCTAACCACACAAACGGATGAGAAACATATTAATAGGCCGATATATCATTTCAAAATTACAGCCCTCTGAGCAGCATTTCACATAAAAAAGTTAGATGAGGTTTTAGGTGTAAAATTTGACAAAAGGACCTTTTTCCTTTTGGGGTCAGTAGAGGTTTGTGGCCCATTAGACCAAAGAATGACCGGTATAATAGGAAAGAATCTGTTCTACATGGGTGGATAAAAATATATATTTCTGATAAATTGTGCAGTATAATCTCAGCATGAATCAAGCCTTATCGTCTTCGTATTTGGTGAGCCACTTCTGTTAAGCATTTAATGCTTTCTGTAGCCTCCTCATTTTCAAGCAGGAGTTCATGTCTTGAGGGGAACATTGGTGAGAGCGAACAGAGAAACTTCATGTTGCTATTATATATAAAATATATTATGTTGGAACTTGAATATCTATTAGGAGGAGTAATAAAATATTAATTCTTCTTCAGCTGTGATGCTTTGCCAGAATCATTTTATTTTTACAGCACTTCTGGTGTGAACAGTAAAATGAGCAAGTCTTTCGGTTCATTCCGGCCTTTCTTAACATTTATACAAAGGAGGAAAAATAATTTAAAAAATCTGTCTTTTCATCACAAATTACGCGGGATTCTCCTAGCTGAGGAGGCTTCGAAATTAACCTGTGTCGCTTCTTAAAGCAAGATTCTTGGCTTTCGTTGAGAGATGTCTTCAGTCTCTCTTTGAAAAGGCAAGAAAAAAGCTGTTAGCTCAGGCTCAATAAGCAGGGAACTATTTCATGGCGAAGCTTTGTATATTCTTTTATTAGTTACGATCTAGAATGGTTTTTCCTCCAGTTTGTCACAAAGCGCAATCAGTTGGGTTTGTATTATAATTCAGCCCCTGTTGTTTAGAAGCAATGCTACATTTTGATTTATAAACCGCAGCCCATTAAAAAAAAAAAATCTCTAAAAATTGGTGAGCCTTGAGTGGTACAGGAAATAACTGCAGGGGTGACATTGTCGGTGACCTGTGTCATCCCTTAAGCAAGATAAACTTGTCTTTGTATCTCAGCAGCTTAGAACAAGTTTGAATGGGTTTTCGGGGGCACAAAGAGCCTTTTGTCGCATTCCTCTTTAAAGCAGAAATGCCACAAATAGTTGTAGATAGTAATTAGATAGAAAAGGCTGCCTTTTTTTTGGCTACAGGTAAAAAGAAAGATCTTATCGGACAAAATTTCTCACCTGCCTAGGGCAGGCATAATTAGATGTAAGCAAATTTAATGGAGCTTGTATGCTCCGAGGCCATTCTGTAGTGCTTTAATAATCGTGCACTTTATTAAGGTGGGTTTAAGATATGAGGGCTGTTTAACGTATCGAGTGGCAAAGAAGCTCAGGAATGGGTTACCATATTACCTCTTAGATGAATAATCAAAGCTGCTTTTAAGCTAAATTGCTGTAAATGTATTTGGAACAACACATTTAAAAAGTTTGCGGGGGGGACGCATTAGATGGCACATAGCGCAGATGTGAAAGGAATAAACAAATGCGTAACTTGAGCTTGGCATTTAGCAACACTGGCATGCTCCTACAGCCTCCTATAAGTCCTTGTTTTCCATTACTGTAATGACAACAGTGGGATGATACAAAAGCTGTAGACAGCACATAATTGCACAAGCAAATGCACATTAATTTTAGAACAATTTTATAAATCCACCCTTACAAATTAATATTCTGTCGTTGTGAGTTTCACTCCTGGGGGGGTCATGTCTTTTCTCTAGGCTTTTCCTAGCTAGAAATTCTGTTGAGCTTTCCTAGCTTCAATTCATTGAAGATTTTCAACGTTTTTCAACTCATGGCACACTGACACAGCACTAAAAGGCGTGCACCAAGCCGTGCACCAGTTTTTTGTTTAGAACTGTCAAGGCACAGCACACTGCCAGTGTCGGTAGCTCACTTCCAATGGCCCTGCTAATACATAAACCTCCAAACTCCCATGGTACACCTGTGGACCATTCTTGGCATACCAATATGCCATGGTTGAAAAATTGCTGCTCTACGTCCTTCTCACAACAAGATAGTCAGTTTCATGGGAGTCCTCTTCGGAACTGTTTTTTGAGCAAGATTGGGTTTACAGAGATGGTGCGTGTTCCTGTGTAATTAGGTGCGAGTGGACTTTTTATCAGGATGCAGTAAAAAAATTCAGCGGTAGCATCTAGAGCAGTGGTTCCAAAACTGTGGGTCAGGACGCACCAGTGGGTCGCAAGCCAATTTCAGGTGGGTCGCAAAGCACCTAGGAAAATATGAGAAGACGGGATGCTGGAAACGGGGAGGGCTGTGTAGTTGTTTTGCTTGTGTCAAGGTTGTAAATAGGCTTTTTTTCCTTTCTGATTCACTTTGCTATTGGAAAACAGCTGAGAAATAGCCCAACTTATTGCTGCGTTCTCAGGAAAGCAGCAGGCTCTGGAGTCACAATGATGGCACTTCTGGACATGACATCACTTCCGATGGGTCCCGGACAGATTGTCATTATAAAAAGTAGATCCTGGTGCTAAAAGGTTTAAGAACTATCTAGAGACAAAATAGGGCCAGAAATTGACAGCGGTATGTAATTAGCAACCCCTGGTCTAAGCCCCTGGAGAATGGGCTGTTTTGTTATTTACATTATTTAGGACTCAATCCTCACCTGGAGTTAGGCCGACACAGTTAAGCCCGCGAAGTTTGACTGGCACAAGGGACATCGTAAAGTAGGTTTGGACCACTCTTGGAGTTAGAGAGGCCAGCACACAGCCATGCTCCATCCTCCCTGACTCTGAGAGTGGTCCAAATGTGCTTTACGGTGTCCCTTGTGCTGGGCAAACTTTGCTGGCCTAACTTAACTCCAGGTGAGGATTGCGCTTGTAAATGTTTTTCCAAAAATATATGGGGACTCGGTTCGTGCCACTTAAAAAGTGTTTGCATGCCGCTGGTTGGCAACTTCTGGTTTAAGCAGATTTATCTCCACCTTTTCCTTCCCCCACGTTGTTTCAATGTGTTCATTAAGTTGTACCCTTGTGCAGCTTTATGGAGCTTTCTCTTTAAAGTACATCCCAAAGCGAAGCAATTCCAAGGGAGTAAGACTTGCATTAATTTCGAGGCCGCCTCAGCCAGGAGAATCCCGCGTAACTTGTGACGAAAAGACAGATTTTTAACATTATTTTTCCTCCTTTGTATAAATTGTAAGCTGAGCTGGAGCAGGCAGGCCAGAGGGCCTTCGCTGCATCCAACCCAACTCCCAGCTTCGGAGGCCATTTGTGTCCTTGCACCAGGGGAGGTACCGGTCTCCCCAATGGGTTCCTTGAGTTGAGGTCATGTGGCCGGGGATGAGGCCTTGAATGCGGCCTAAAGGTCGCTTCCCAAACACCCCCCTTCCCCGGGCCGCCCTGCCCACCAGCCCCCCTGCCCAGTTCTGCCCACCCCTGCCCAGAACCACCCTCCCAGAACCGCCCCTGCGCCAGCCGAGTTTGGCTGTCTCAGAGGCCGCTCAGCGCCCGCTCTCAGAGGCCGATGCTTTTGCTAGCATCGGCCTGGGAGCTCTAGCGGTGATACAGGGGTTCACTGGCGCTACGTAGGGCCAGGGATTGCTCCCTGAGTTATTTTGAACTCAGCCATTAAGCCTGACCACATGATTGCCTTTGTCAGAGATTCTGTGTATTCTTCATTGGGCAGCAGAGAAAACAAAAGCCCCTAGCAAGCCCACCCGCTGAGATTGGCATGTGACCAGTGATGTCATGCAGGGAGTACGTGGGGGTATGCGAGTACCAATTTCTAGGATTATGGCTAGCCCCGCCCATTCGCCCGCCCACTCATCGACTCTACCCCCTGCAACATTTGAATTTCCTGCATGTTTGAGTTGCCTGCACGTTCTCAGAGCCAGGCAGGCAGGCAGGCAGCGAGCGGAGCCTTGCCTTGCCTTGCCACTGAAAAATGAGCTGCTCTGGGGTTTTGGAACTGTTGGGTCACTTTAACATGATGCCAGGCCTCCTTAACGTGTTCTGGAGGTGCTGTGGAATATTGTTGCAACTGTTGGGTCAGTTTAAAATGGTCTGAGTCCTCAAAAAGGGCTTTTTTCATGTCACTTCCTGCCACAACCTCACTTCCGGCTTATGACATCACTTCTGGTGGGCGGGTCCCGACACATGCCAATCAAAAGTGAGTACCTGTTCTTAAATCATTTAGATGACACCACTGCATGTGACAGTCCATTAGATGCTTTAACCCACAAAACCGACGGCCCAATCCTGTGCAAACGCTGCCCCAGCAGAGCATGTGTTCTGTCGGCAGGCGCTGTCCAAACAGGTCATAAAGCGCTTTGCGACAGCGCAAGGCCCAGGAGGGTTGGGACCTTCCTGCTTGAGCCGTAGGCTGTAGGCTGCTCTTTATTAGAAAAATTAAGCCTGCTTTTGCAGCTCTGAATTCTGAGAAAGCTGTGGCCTATTAAAGCTAAAGTACAGTCTGTCGGCGTTCGGACGCATTTCCTGTCACTGTGTGTGTTTGCCGTAATGGAAATGTTTATCACAACTTTTGAAAATGGTATATTCAAAGGCAGTGCCCATCTATTCTCATTCCCCTGTATCCTTCTTAGCAGTAAACTCTTTTGGTGGGTGGGGGAAGGAGAAGGCATTTTTATGCATGGCCTTTCTATGCAGAGAGGCTGCGATCTTCCATAAAATTAGTTTTAATTTGCCTTGCATGTGTATCTGATGGTGCTTAACTCCTGGCTATTATTCTATGCTCTTGTTAAGCTTTGTGAATGCCTGGCATGTGTTTTAGGGAAAGGCTATCATGTTACTCCCCTCCTCTCTCAAGTCCCTTGTCTGCTGAGCAGCCAGCGCATACTCTGGTAATTACCATGGGGAGGCTGATCTTTCATAGTCTGTTCTTGCACTGTGGAATGTAAATGTGTTTGACCTTTTTTTTTTTCCCCCAGACATATTTCCTCCGTGCTGTTGTCACTTTAATTCATTTAATAACAGAGTTCACATTATGATCAACAATAAGAGAAATCTTTGTCTGATGGGTTTGGAGGGAAAATGGCACTTCAGGAGCTTTTGGGCTCTCATTTTCTTTCTCTGTGTGAGCAGTATTGGCAGAACAGGATAAATAAAATGTAGTGTAGAATAATAATAATAATAATAATAATAATAATAATAATAATAATAATAATAATAATAATAATAAT
>JAJKFI010000007.1:27573117-27625042 GCA_029204185.1 Lerista edwardsae
AAACGGAGCGTGACGCAACGGGCGGGCTGCCGCTCACCTGTTCCTCCCGCCCAGCGTTCCGGTAGCGTGACACTACTGGGTAGGTGCCGACTCCCCCCCCCATGGGCCTGCTTGGATATGGCCGGTTTTTTTAGCAGGTGCAGCTCCAAGCAAACCCCACAGCCCGAATTGGGGCCACAGGGCCTGGGGACAGAGGCTTGGATGCGGCCAGTAGGCCTGAGACCTTGGAGAGCAACCGCCAGTCTTAGTACATAGGATTGGCCTAAATCTGGGGTGTCAAACCCGTTTATATTAGGACACTTAGCTGAATAGCATTCATTGCTCCTGCTGAGTGCTGGAAGTGACAGCTTTAAGCAGGCAGTGACGCCATTAAGCAGATAATAGCCAGAAATAACCACCTTTGTTCTCACCTAGGAACTCCTTAGCTGCAAGTGACAGAAGAGAAACTAGGCAAATCTTGATCATCTTTTCAAGATATGGGAGAGCCCAATTATCACACAGGCCACCCTCTTGGCCGTGCTGCTTCTGCCGAAGCATCACTTTGCAGCTCAGGTGCTCTGTGAAGTGATGCCTTGGCAGAAGTGGTGCTGCTGAAAGGGCACTCCGTGTGGTAGTTAGATCCCTGGATCACCCCCTTCTCGCGCTCGTCTTGATCTGCCCCTTCCCTTGCAGTGTTCCTTGCCTCTCTCTCCCAGAGCCTCAGCAGAATTAGCGCTGCTGAACTGGGAGAGCCCAATTAAAACTTGGGGCGGATAAAGAGCTTCCATAGGCTGAATCTGGTCTGCAGCCCTTATGTTTGACATCTCTGGCCTAAATCAGCTGTCGCCAAACTTGCGACCGGGCACAGATGCCACTGTCTAGAGCAGTGATACTCAAACTGTGGGTCGGGACCCACTTGGTGGGTCGCAACTTGGTGTCAGGTGGGTCGCGGAAAGCTGAGAGCAGCCATCTTGGAAACTGCAGACCTTGTCATATTCCTTCTGTGAGTGTTAACAGTTTGAATTGTCAGATGAGGGTTTTTTACATAATATTTTGTCCTAATCTTGCTTTTTGTCAGGGATGTTTCATGGTTGTACAATTACTGCAATTCAGGTATTCCAATTTGCATTTCAGGAGTGTCATTTTATTATGTTACAATGATAGCACTTCCTTCCAGGTTAATGGCATCGCTTCCACTGGGTCCCAACCCGAGTGCGATTCTAAAATTGGGTCCTGGTCTAAAAAGTTGGAATACCACTGGTCTAGACTGTCCCTGCCACCAGTTCCGCCAGAATGACGAGCACGGATTCAGTGGTATAGTAAGCGCTGCTCACAGGGCAGAAGGGTTTCTCCAAACCCCGGATCCAGCCCACGGACCAAGGTTTGGAGAGCCCTTGCCTAAATGGACCAGGGTTTTAAGCTTCATATTATACTCTGGTTTCTCTTCAGATCGTATAAATCTTTCGCCTTTTAAGCTTCGTATTTTCAAGCAGTCTACAAATTCTACAGTCATTCCTGATTCTTGGAATAATGGAAACTCCTGTAACGTAAAATCCGCAATCCAAAGTAAGGTAATGATTTTAGGACGTCCAACTGAAAAAGGACAAGATGTTTTGAACAAACTTATGAAGTGTTCTAGAATCCTTCGGGCTAACTGATAAACAAACAAAGGGATTGGGGGAAATGGGGGGCATTATATAGGTGCCCCAACAGTCTGCCATTTTTGTACAGTAAAAAAAATGGTGTCCAGGAGGTTTAATGCAATTAACATGGTTATCAAATACACTGTTTACCCGTAACTGTTTCCTATAAACTTTTGAAGTGGTTTTAAATACAGATCCCAGGGACCGCTTTCATTATCATAAATTGGCACTGCCCTTTTCCCTCTTTTTACTTGATGACATTTCTCTGAATGGAAAGCAGGCCGTGAAACAATGTGTTTTTCCAGTGGGTGTGCAGGACAAAGGAAACCAGCGTATTTTCTCCCAAGGTTGGAAATCAGTTGTTCAAAGGGAATAAAAGAGTGAATTCTGGCTAAGAACATCTATGCTGGCCTTAACATTATTTTTGATATACAGGAACTGACTTCCAAAGGAGAAGGTTTCTTTTTGTTTTTTAATAACTCATTTCTGACGCCCAACCCGTACTTTGTTCTCGAAAATATATTTTAACTTCTTTTGGCAGGTTTGGATCCAGATAAGCATCTCGGAAAAACATTGGATGAAATGGAACCCTATCTTTTAGAAGTAAGTATTATCTAAAGAATGCTTGAAATATTATATGCTTTCAGAAAACCAAAACACCAATTCATTCATTCATTCAGTTAACTAACAACCCTAAACGCAGCTGATAAAGCACTTTCAGAAACAAAAGATTAGGCCAAAATTTGCCAGGCTTAAAAAGATAAGTGTCTGTTATGTAGTCCAAAGTCATTGTCTCAATACAGTAGAGCTTTGTTGTTGTTGTTGTTCAGTCGCTAAGTCGTGTCCGACTCTTCGCGACCCCATGGACCACAGCACGCCAGGCCTCCCTGTCCTCCACTAGCTTCCTGAGTTCGCCCAATTTCATATTCATTGCTTCGGTGACACTCTACTGTATTTTTTGAGAAAGGTCTAAGGAACCTTTTCCTAGACCAGAAAATGTTATATATTTCCTACAGAGAAGAACAGTTGTGCCTCTGTATTTGCTGGAGTTTGGTTCTGGGAGTCCCCGCTGATAAAAACTGTGTTAGTACAAGCAGTTAAAACACAAGTCAGTCAAGCAGTTAATAAAAACTGCTGTTTTCAGCTCACTCTGAGAAAAAGTGATCTCTCCCTTCGCCCTCTCTCGCTGAAGAATGGACGAATCACTTTCACATTCCATTCTTCAGCGAGAAAGGGTCTTGAAGCAAGATAAAAGTAGCGGTTCTCATTTTCTGACTCGCTGACTGACTTCCTAGAAAGGCAGGTTTTAGACCTGGGACGTGTTTCTTCCTCTTCTTCAGAGCAGGGTCCTTCTTATCTGCAGTGGCCATCAGTGTTGAATGAAATCAGTGTATAAAAATCAGCATATAAAAAGGTTGGGCCTTTAGTCTTTGCATAGGAAAAGAAATACATCTCTTCTCCATAACATATGGAGTTCCTTGTAAGAGACTTGGGCAGTTTTTCTGCTTCATACTTCATATAATGAAAATTAGGGGGGGAATCTAGAAAGGTCGTTATTCTTCATGTAAAAAGTGTTAATTCCTTTTTCTTTTTTGTTAATTTCATTATTCTTCATGTAAAAAGTGTTAATTTCTTACCCTTGCCATTCTTTATGCCTCTGGGTGCCTGCTGGAACACCTAATGTATCCTGCCTGACTTTCTTCAACTCCCTTCTGAAAATTCACCATTTCCACAAAGACATTGTCACAATGCCTTAGGCCAATGTTTCTCAGCCAGTGGTACTTGAACCACCAGTGGTACTTCAGCTGATTTGCACAGGACCCTCAGGCGATGCAATGTGACAAGCAGCAATAGGGGGCTTGGCTCAGCGGGTAGAGCTACGGCGTCCACTTTTCACATGCTCAAGAGCCCTCTTGTCCAGCTTGAGCCTCTTACCAGTGTTTGTTCTGTTGCATCAGGCCTCCAAGTCTGGAAGTAACTGGTGATTACATCATCACCAGTTACCTCTGGTGGTACTTTCAATAGGTGGACCATGCAAAGTGGTATGGCGGCAGACAAATATTGAGAAAGGCTGATTCCCTGAGTTCAACCAAGCTTTACATATAGCCCAAACAATTGGACACTCCTCCCTTGCTTACTGCTTACTCCTGTCTTCATTTTTCCCCTCTGTCAAGATAAAGATTGCAAGCCTTTTGGAAAAAGGACCCGTCCTTTCATTTTGCGTAAAGTGTCATGTACACTGATAGTGTTATAAGAATAATTTAACTGAATATGAGCCCAATCCTATTCTTCCACCTGTTGATTCAGCCGTGCCAGAAAGTGGGTGGCAGGACTCGGAGAATTTGGAAGGGGAATTATTTCATTTGTTCATAAATGACCTGGAGACAAGGACAAACAGCGAGGTGGCCAAGTTTGCAGATGACACAAAACTTTTCCGGGTGGTGAGGACCAGAAGGGATTGTGAAGAGCTCCAGAAGGATCTCTCCATGTTGGGGGAATGGGCGGCCAAATGGCAGATGCGTTTCAACGTAGCTGGGGCACCTCCCTTATGAAGAAAGACTGCAGCCTTTGGGGCTCTTCAGTCTAGAAAAAAGGCGCCTGAGGGGGGACATGATTGAGACATACAAAATAATGCATGGAAGGGATAGAGTCGACAGAGGGATGTTCTTTTCCCTCTCTCAAAACACCAGAACATCCGCTAAAACTGAGGGTTGGGAGAGTTAAAACAGATAAAAGGAAGTACTTTTTTACCCAGCGGGTGGTTACTCTGTGGAACTCTTTGCCACAGGAGGTGGTGATGGGATCTGGTCTAGATGCCTTTAAGAGGGGTTTGGACGGATTTCTGAAAGAAAAGTTCATCGTGGCTATAGGCCATGATGGATTGTGCAACCTCCTTACATTAGTAGTAGGCTACTTCAGAGTACCGGGTGCAAGGGAGTGACAACAAGATGCAAGTGTCTTGTGTCTCGTGCCTCCCTAGGGTACCTGGTGGGCCGCTGTGAGATACAGGAAGCTGGACTAGATAGGCCTTTGGCCTGATCCAGCAGGGCTCTTCTTATCTTCTTATGTTCTCATTACCCTCCATGAGCCTCCCACTCCTGTCCCTCAATGGGTAAGAACATAAGAAGAGCCCTGCTGGATCAGGCCAAAGGCCCATCTAGTCCAGCTTCCTGTATCTCACAGTGGCCCACCAGATGCCTCAGGGAGCACACAAGACAACAGGCTGCCTACATTCTGTGGCCTCTCCGTTGCACCTGGCATTCTGAGGTAAATTCTGAGGGAAACACACTGGTGGTTGGTCAAGATTCCCTACAACATTTCTCTTTGCAGCCACGAGAATCAGATGAGTAAAGTTGCTCCGTAGATATGCAGTCTTGTTGGTAAGGCTTTTGTATTTTGCCATAAAAGCCAGCATTCACAAATATTTTACTAGATATTTAGTTTGCTTTATAACTTAGTGAAGCTGAAGCATAAACACCAGCTGCAGAGAAAGTGTAGGCTATATTTCTAAAAATATTTCCTTTGGATTTTGTCAGGGGGTGGCGTGTTTGCCGGAGTGTGAAAGAGAAGCGGGCCAACTTGAGAAGCGCTTCCTTTGTCACTTGCTGTTTTGTCAACTTCCAGTTTATGTGAGCACAATATAACTTGACCCAAAGCCTGATACTGTGCTTTTTACCTACCTACCTACTCACCTACCTACCTATCTGTGGGGGACGTGGTGGCACAGCGGGTTAAACCACTGCAGCTGGGCTTGCTGACCGGAAGGTTGGGAGTTCAAGACTGCACGATGGAATGAGCTCCCGTTGCTTGTCCCAGCTCCTGCCAACCTAGCAGTTCGAAAGCACCTAAATGCAAGTAGATAAATAGGGACCACTTCGGTGGGAAGGTAACGGCGTTCCGTGTGCTACGGCGTAGAGTCGTGCCGGCCACATGACCACGGAAGCTTGTCCTTGGACAAAACGCCGGCTCTACAGGCTTTGAAATGGAGATGAGCACCACCCCCTACAGTCGGTCACGACTAGACCATTCGGTCGTGGGGAAACCTTTACCTTTACTACCTACCTACCCACCCACCCACCCACCCACCCACCACCGACCTACCTACTCTGGCCTTCATATTTGCACAGAGAAGAAATCGTAGAACCCTAAAATGTTAGAGTGGGAAAGGTTTTTGAAGGTCAACTAGTCCAATGGCCCTGGAATTTGCATACTTCCTAGGGTCACTGTGTGACCTCATCTCTTTGCAGAGCCTATCAGGATTGCCAATCCAGAAACCCAAAATGGATTTAAACCAAGATAGAGTCAGTCTGAACTGTGCACGTGCTAGGAAAGAGAGGCCTAAATCTGCAAAGGGTAATAATTCTGGGGAATAGAGTTAGCAAGATAGCCTGCTTTTAGAGGGAGCTGATTTGAAAGGCTACCTGAACTTTCAACTGTAATTCTCTGAGAGCCCAACCCAATGGGCTAGTATTATACTAAGGGCTAGTATAATATTACTACTGTATATTGCTAGTATAGTCTCAGTGCTGTGGGCTAGTACATGGCATAGAGCACTTCGACGTCACCTGGTGAGGAGTGGATTTAGGGCTGGTGTTGGGCCAGCCCCAGTGGTGCTGAGTGTCAATGCTGTGGGGCCAACACTGCATTGCCAGACAGTGCTAAGTGTCACCGCGGACCAGCAGTGCAGGTTTTGGCGGTGTGGGGAGGGTGGGGGGAATGTGGGACTGGGCAAGGGGAAGGGAGAAGCGGCCCTGGGAGGAGTGTGGGACTGCTGTCTGCACTCATCTCCAAATCCCCAACCCTTCGTGTTGGGCTTGGAAGGCTGACACACACTACTTCAGTTTCCTTCTGCAAAGTAGCAGGCTGAGACTGGAGTAGCCCCATTCAGCGGCGTCATGCAGCCGGAATGCTGAGCGGGAGGAACGGGTGAGCGGCAGCCCGCCCATTGCGTTCTGGTCCGTTTCGCCATCTTCCCCGCCCCCGTGGGGGCGGGGAAGACGGCGAAACGGACCGGAACGCAACGGGCGGGCTGCCGCTCACCTGTTCCTCCCGCCCAGCGTTCCGGCTGCTTGACGCCGCTGGCCCCATTGCAAGGCCTGCGTCTTTCCTTGATGGAAGGGGAACAACATCTCTTTCTCTCAAGAGGACTCTGATGGCTGTCGCGGGGCCTGCAGGAAGCAGCCGCCGCCATTTTGGTAACGGCCAAACTCAGACTTGTGACTCGGACTAGAGCCAAGTACACGCTTTGGCAATTGCTATTATCCCAGTTGTTCCTTTATTTAAAAGATTGCTATACCACTTTTCCTGTGCCGGAGCAAATGCCCAAGGCAGCTTACAATTTAGACTAAAAATATATGGAACAATAAAATAAAGGGAAAGAATATACTAAAGGGAAAGAAAATAAAAACGAAGACACACCAATTGGAGGAGGGCAGCTGTTTCTAAACAAAGCGCTGCTGCAGAGATGTAGGGGGCAGACAGCCACACATCATTCAAACGCAAGACAAATACGACTATTAATCTAGGATCCAGAATCTTTTCCCATTAGTGAGGGAGATTTGATGTCCTTTCCCCTCCTCTTCATCATTAATCTGTATTTTTTTTTCTATGATAAGCATTGTCTTCCCCATGAATTTTAACTCTCATAGTAGGGAAAGGATGCAAATCCACATCCTGATGCTTTGCAAAGGCCTTTTTAAGCTGTCTCTGTTTCTAGAAAGCATTTAAAGGTATAAATAAAGTATTTAAAGGCTAGCCTAATGTTTGCCTTTAGAAAATGCACGCCCGTGAATAGTGCAATGCGGCTTGACTTGTGCAACTTGCAAGTTTTGACTTGAGGAAGAGATCACCGTTTTGCTTTTCATGTTAGTCAGTCCTCATTATCTGCTAGGGTTGGTTCCTTGACATCCTCGTGGATAGTGAATTTGCAGATAATGAACCATTGATCAATATGATCGATGGGTTAGTTGCAAGGAGTATCTTATCTGCCATCAGCAGAGACCCTCAGGAAGCCAGCAGAACACAGCAGGAAGTGCCAAAAGATCTCTGAATGCTGCAGAGACCTTCCAGAGGCTGCAGGGAGCTTCACAGTGGCACCTGTGACCAGTATGGACCCCTTATAACATGGCTGGCAGAAGCATCCAATTCTAAAGAGGTCAGCACTAGTTGCAGGTGCCATTCTGAAGGGTTCTGTTGCCTTTGGAAGGTCTAAAGTGGATAATAAGGACAGAAGGGCAGATAATGAGGAAAGTAGTAATTCTGCCCCTCGCAGATAAGCAAGATTTCATATAAAGAGGAGAGACGTGGTGGCGCTGTGGGTTAAACCGCTGCTGCTAGCTTGCTGGCCGGAAGGTTGGCAGTTCAAGACCACATGACAAAGTGAGCTCCCGTTGCTTGTCCCAGCTCCTGCCAACCTAGCAGTTTGAAAGCAGTTCGAAAAAATGCGAGTAGATAAATAGGTACCACTTCGGTGGGAAGGTAACAGCGTTCCGTGCGCCTTGGTGTATATTCATGCTGGCCACATGACCACGGAAAGTTGTCATCGGACAAACTACAGGACAAACTTGTCCTCTACAGGCTTAGAAATGGAGATGAGCACTGCCCCCTACAATCGGTCACGATTAGACCATTCGGTCGGGTGGAAACCTTTATATAAAGAGGACCGACTGTATTCACGTGGAGCATAATGCTTATTAATCTTGTCAGATCAAATTTTGCACAGTTTACACCTTTAAAGCATTACTGTTTCACAGCAGTCTAAATGTTGCACTGCATACGAATGAAAAACAAATACTGCTGGCTGGCCTCTATTTCATCTATTCACTGAGCATGCAAATCCGTGCAATTTTCTTTTTGATGTTCATTGTGAATTGAGTACAAACTGCAAGCATCCAGTGCTATATTTTTTGGCGTAGAATTGGGCACATCCCTTTTTTAAAGTTTTATGCCACGACATGTGAAGAAGGTTGCCACATCTTTATCCCCTGCTAACTGGGCAAGCACTTTTCAAGTGGTTTCCTCTTATATTTAGCAAGGGGAGACTATATCTTGTCACCCCAACGCAGTGTCTTCTAGAAGCTGTCCGCTGGTGTCTCCTCTGCATCTTTTTAGATTGTGAGCTGTTTTGGGACAGGGATCCATTTAATTATTTGTTTATGGGCCCAAACCTCTCCAACCTTGATGCAACTGGGCCAATGAACTGGGCCAACCTCGATGCAACTGGGCCAATGAACCGTGTGCTGCATCCTGCTGTGGTGGGAGCAGTCGTGGAGGCCCCCCCAAGATAAGAGAATGATAAGGGAGCTGCACTGCAGCAGTATCAGAGGTGCAATGTTGGATAGGATTGGGTCCTTTGCAGTAGTGGGATCTAAATGATTTAGGAACAGGAACTCACTTTTGATTGGCACTTGTCAGGAACCCGGAACCAGCCACGGAGCCCGTTAGGATCCGGAATGCCAGTTCTGGTCTGTTCCCCCTGAATGACACCACTGGTCCTTTGTCTGTAAACTGCTTTGTGAACGTATTTGTTGAAGAACGGTATGTGAATACAGGCATGCCCCAGTATCCGCTGGGGTTCCATTCCGGACCCTACTGGGAATACCTGAAACCGCGGATACTGGAGATGCCTTTTTAAAGATAAGGGAACATCACTGGTTTTGCTGCAACAAGGTTTAAAAAAGAGAGATTTGTTTAATGTTCCCCTAACTTTTTAATCCGTGGTACTCATGGATAACTGAAACAGTGAATAGTGAATCAGTGGATTCCAGGGCGTGCCTGTACTGTTAATCATCATCAGCATTCTTAACAATATTTATTTACAGGTAGACTACTCCTTATCCAGACATCCAAAATCCAGCCATTTTTGTCCAAATCTTTTAACAAAACAAAACAAAAAAAACCCCAAATCTTTCTGTAGTGTGAACACTAGAAGGTTTTGTGCTCATTACATTCCCTCATTCAGGCTCTAAGGCCTGTTCTCTGCTCTGCGGTGGGTGCCATTGTTGAAAAATGTCAGAGACCAGCAGACACGCAATTGGGTAACAATGAAAAGAGGAAGCATTTCTCATTATATTTATGCATTTATTCCAAAAGCCATACAAATCTGAAACCTTCTCATCCCAAGCAGTCCGGATAAGGGATACTCAACCTGTACCACTTTTCAACAAAAAAAAGTTCACAAAGTGGTTTACAGACAAAATCAATGAAATATCATCATCATGTATTTTTTGTGAAATCGGACCAGCTTCTGGGGTAGCTTGAACCCCACCATTAATGATTTTTCCCTTCCAAAATAAAAGTGGTTTTTTTTTTAAAGGGATTCTAAAGAGGTACTCTTTGACACGGGAAACTGGGATATTCCAAAAAGTCTAGAAAACACAAACTTGGAGCTCTGTGTTTTGATGTTGGTGTCCAGGAAGGATTCGCGGCACCAAATTGACAGCAATAGAACCGGTGATGGGATCAGCTAACGACTTGGGGGAACGCTGGGCGGGCAGCAGGAAGGCTGTCCGGGTGATTGACAGCCCGTCCGTCCGGGTCCGCCGCCTGTCCGCCCGCTGCACGGGCTGCCCCCGGGTGGCGCACCCTGCCGCTGCACGCCCTGGCACCTGGGGGCCCCCACCCGTTCCCCCGGCGTGCGGGCTCCCCCTCCGAGGCCAGGGCAGCCCGTGCGGCGGGCGGGCAGGCGGCGGACCCGGATGGACGGGCTGTCAATCACCCGGAAGTCCCGCCCAGCCTTCCTGCTGCCCGCCCAGCGTTCTCCCGAGTCGTTAGCTGATCCCGTCACTGAATAGAACTAACACTTTTAGAAATGACTTGTAAACAACTTGGAAACGAAGTATTCTTGTCTTCTCCCGTGATATGTTGCACCAGAGCATCAGTGAGGAAGGACACCCATATTCTTGTTGTTCCAAGTATAGCTACCTTTTTGGGGAAAAAACAAATTAAAAAGGCCTTTGTCGCTTCCATACCTGGGAGAAGTCTCCATTTCCAACAGCTTTTCAGCAGTAGTTTTTGGCAGGGAGAAGAATAAGCTGTTTTGACTAACTGTTTTGTAAGTTGTCCGTTCTTGTTGCATCAGCATTAATTATTCTTGATAGGTTTGTCCTACAAGAACCTTCCAGCCGCCGTCTGACAGGTGGAGCTATCTTGAATGTCAGCCTGCGTGAGTTTTGGAAGTGCATGGCTTGATGAAGTGAAATGTTTGGTTATTTTTAGACCAGGAGATATTCACTCATTAAAAGGAAAACGTCTTTGATAATGTAGGCCTGGAAAAGATAATTTAATCTCTATTTTGAAAGGGGGGAAAAAGATTTCAATTTACCATCCAAAATGGGTAAACAGACATGATTTAATTATATGACAGATAACAAGTTTCATTTGAGCGCTCTGTATATTTCCCCAAAGTAAAAGGTTGAAGGAGAGCAAAAAAGTCTTCTTAAATATTCCATTTTAGTCACATTGATAGATTAAAAATGTGATAAGGAGTCCAATAGAGAGGTAGCGTTCTGGTGTGGATTTTTCTTCATTCAAATGTCTTGTGTTGGTGCAGCTGTGTTGCGGCTGTGTGCGAAGACCTTGACCAGGACATGGTGCCTGTGCCTTTAAATCAGTGCCAACAAAGAACAAGGTTGTCGCTCTCATGTGTTCTCCCTGCCCCTCAGCCAGACCTCTTCTCCCTCTTTCCTAGCCAATTGTGTCCAGAGAGGCTGTGCATCAGCTATGGCTTCCTTTTTGTGCCTCAGTTCACTCTGAAGGTATAGGAACGACTCCACATGAGCGTGTCCAACCTGTTACCACAGTGTTATTTAAACTGTGGGTCAGGATCCACTTGGTGGGTTGCGACATGATGTCAGGTGGGTCGTGCAGAGCTAGGAGCAGCCATCTTGGAAATTGCAGTGCAGACCTTATACTTATGAGTATTGCTTTTGTGAGTGGTAACACTTTGAATTTCCAAGTAAGGGTTTTTGTTGTTTAAAAAAAAAAAAAGTTTTCATTTCAGTGCTTTTCTATAACTTTTTTTCCCCTAATCCTGTTTTCTGTCAGGAATATTTCATGGTTGTGCAGTTGCTGCAGTCCAAGAATGCCAATTTGCATTTCATTTCTTGTCATTTTATGTTACAATGACAGCTCTTCCTGCTGGATGAGGTCACTTCCTGCCACAACATCACTTCTAGGTTAATGACATCACTTCTGGTGGGTCCCGACGCAAGTGCCATTCTAAAAAGCAGGTCCCAGTCTAAAAAAGTTTGAGAACCACTGTGCTAGCATCTTAAAGAACTGCAGTATATAAGAATCATTTTTTGTTCTCCTGATAACGTTTTTCATCCATTTTTCAGCTTTCCAAGAAGTACGGCGTCCATATCTGTGGAGAAGGCGGCGAGTATGAAACCTTCACATTGGATTGCCCTCTCTTTAAGAAGAAAATAGTTGTGTAAGGAACTGTGCCTTCCCTTTCCTTTAAATTTTAGCACTGGGAATGTATTAATGTTTCGCTGGAGGCCACCTCTGTTGGCAGCTGCTGAACATGTCCTCCAAGTTCACAAACACTCACTTTGTTTAACACTGGCAAAGTCCTCCACCAACCTAAATCAATGCCTGACAAGACGAGACCTTCATAGAAAGCTATAAACTTTTTAGACATTTGCACTTTCGTTTACTTGCTGATTATGGCCTGCAGTAAAACTGGTACCTACACACTGACACTTTTATCCTTTCATGAAGTGCGAATTGCCTGTAATATTTATCTTTCATTACAGCTACATTTGATAAACTGCCACATCAGTAGCCTGTGGGTTCCATTAACTCTGTTTTCCCCCTTTTTTTTCTCTCCCTCTCTCCCTCTCTCACTCTGTTTTTTCTTTTTCTTTTCAACATTAACAACTTAGGATGATAATGCTAAACATTTTGCTTGAATTACTAAAATATGTTTTTTGAATGTTAATGTTTCGCATTGGTTCGGTTTGCACCGAGTAGGCTATTTCTTTGCCATAAATTCTGAAAATGTACGTGGAAAGGTTTGCAAAATTTCTTCATCCCTGTGTGGATTTGTCAGTGCAATTATGGTAAATAACGTCGCCTGCATGTATTAGAGGAGGTATTTTGACTGCCATTTTCCTTCTTTTATCTGAGTTTACAGATGGTCTAATAAAACAGTATCAATGTCTGCTCTGCACCACTTTTAGACCAATAATTTCAGTGAAGGAGGTAATTTGATTACAGTCTTCAAGCAGCTCGCTTGGGAGTAGCTCAGTTGGCTACACTTGGGTGGGAATGACTTGAGGATCGTATTACTTGGAACATTTCAGGCGTGAAAGCTGCCCTCCCAATAAACACAGAATTGATCTGGGCTGAATTTACGCCAGCTGAAATTGCCCTTGGGGTACGTTTCAGAGACGAGGCCATGCGTGCTGGAGTAGGGTAGCTTGCAGTGTGCTGTCAGTGCTGATATCTCTTTGCATCCTAGGTGGGAATTAGGCATGCTTGCAGGTTCCCCAGACCCTTTTGTACAGTACATTGCAACTATAGCCTAGTTGCTAGAGTGGCAGTCCTGCCCTTACGGCGCTGCCACCAAGCCTGGACGGGGGGGGGGCGTCTCCACCACGCTGCCCTCTGAAAAACCAGAAGTATTGATTAAAGGCAGGGCTGGATGATTCACAAGCTGGAATCAAGATTGCTGGGAGAAATATCAACAACCTCAGATATGCAGACAACACCACTCTAATGGCAGAAAGCGAGGAAGACCTAAAGAACCTTCTGATGAGGGTGAAAGAGGAAAGTGCCAAAATTGGCTTGAAGCTCAACATTAAAAAAAACTAAGATCATGGCCACCACTCCCATCACTTCCTGGCAAATAGAAGGGGAAGAAATGGAAGCAGTGACAGACTTTATCTTCCTGGGCTCCAAGATCACGGCAGATGGTGACTGCAGCCATGAAATTAAAAGACGTTTACTTCTTGGGAAGAAAGCTATGGCGAACCTAGACAACTTAATCAAAAGCCGAGACATCACCCTGCCAACAAAGGTTCGCATAGTCAAAGCTATGTTTTCCCAGTAGCAATGTATGGCTGGGCAAGGGACATAAGCTGGGAAGTCCCTAGTTTGAATCCACATCATTGACTCTTTATCGTCTTGGCCGCAGTTGCCCCCATTCAGTCCTCAGTCAAGATGCAGCCAAACTGGAGCAGGTTCAGAGAAGAGCAACAAAGATGATCAGAGGGCTGGAAAACAAGTCCTACAGAAAAGGTTGAGGGAACTTGGTGCGTTTAGCTTGGAGAAGAGAAGACTGAGAGGGGGTATGAGAGCACTCTTCAAGTATCTGAAGGGCTGTCACAAGGAAGAAGGGAGAAATTTGTTCTCTTCTGCCTCTGGCAGTAGAGCTAGATCAAATGGGTACAAACTGCAAGAGAGGAGATTCTGGTTGGACATCAGGAAGAACTTCTTGAGGATAATAATAATACTTGTATTTATATACCGCCTTTCTTAGGTCACCAGATTTCTCTAATGACTATAATCAATCAATCAATCAATCAATCAATCAATCAATCAACAGGTACTTATATACCGCTTTTCAACACGAAGTTCACAACGCGGTTTACAGGCAAATAGTAATAATAAAGTTAAATGGCTCCCTGTCCCAAAAGGGCTCACAATCTAAAAAAAGGCAGACCGCCAGCAACAGCCACTAGAAAGACTGCGCAGGGGTGAAGAGGGACAGTTACTCTCCCCCTGCTAAATATAAGAGGAACACCACTGGAAAAAGTGCCTCTTGTCCAGTTAGCAGGTATAACTCAAGGCGGTTTACATAGGCAGACTTTATTCAGAAACCCGAAGGTTTTTACAATTTTTACAGAAACGTTCTATCTTCCTAGAACTACACACATACAGATGGATCTTTCTGGATTTAGTCCTTCTTTCTGGCCACCCGTCTTCTGCTGGCTGATAAGCGGCTTCCCTGCTCCCACCAGAGAAGCGGCTGACTTCGGCACAACTCCCCCTCACACAAGGCAACTCCCCCTCACAGAGACAGCTCAGCTGTTAATCAGTTGCAATTAACAGGTCTCCTGCTCACAGAGACTTCTGGTAGTCCCGAACTGGCGACCTTCAGATCTTCAGCTCTTATCTTCAGGCAAACGGAGGCATTAACCCTCTTGACTAAATCTCCTGCCCAGGGCGGTTCGATAAGGGCGGTTCGACAGTGGAACAGATTGCCAAGGAAGGTGGTGGATTCTCCCTCACTGGAGACCTTCAAGCAGATCTCGACAGGCACCTGCTGGAGATGTCCTAGGAGGATTTCCTACTATAAGCAGGGGGTTGGACTAGATGACCTTGTAGGTCCCTTCCAACTCTATGATTATAAGGAAGGAATGCTTTTGTTTATCTATAGGCATTATTAGATGCCCTTGAAATCATCTAGCTGTGTCATGCGACATTTTGAAACATCTGAGTGCTGTTTATGGATATGGGATTCAGGGCACAATCCTAAACTCAGTTAGGCCAGCATAAGCTAAGCCAGCAAAGTTTGGCCAGCACAAGGGACACCGTAAAGTATGTTTGGACCACTCTCGGAGTCAGAGAGGCCAGCACACAGACGTGAACCATCCCCCCTGACTCAGAGAGTGGTCCAAACGTGCTTTATGGTGTCCCTTGTGCTGGCCAAACTTTGCTGGCTTGGCTTATGCCGGCCGAACTCCAGTTTAGGATTGTGCCCTGAATTCCATATCCATAAACAGCACTCAGATACTTCAAAATGTCTCTGCGTTGCCTCAAATAATGGATATTATGAATGTACAGTAGAGTTGGTTTATTGATCTCAGATTATTTATTTTTCCCTTTTGTATGCCACCCTTCCTCCCGATTGCTGAGAGGGGTGTACATAGCTCCTCCCCTTTTGTCCTCACACCTACCTGTGAGGTAGGTGAGGCTGTGAGAGAGCGGCTGGCCCGAGGTCAACCAGGAAGCTTCATGGCTGAGCAGGAATTTGAACCTGAATCTTCCAGGTCTAACATGGTCTAGCGTAGATTGTATATAAAAGTGAGGACTTCCTTCCAAGAATGCATGTTTAGGATTGCATCTTTGTGTTTCTGCATGTGTGCACAATTAGCTGCAATGCTCATTTTGCCCATATCAGTGTAATCAAGATATGACTCATGTGAAGGCTGGTTTGGTTCAATGGACACAGTATTCTCGTACTATAAATGGGATTTAAATGCAAATGGAGCCTCAGAAATACTTTTCTCTCTTCTACCCATCTGTAAAATGGGTAGAATATTAATCTCATGCTGAGATGCTGTACTTTTCCAACCTAGCATTCTTTACCATTCTTGACCTCATCTGCAGCATCACTGGCTTAGGCTATACAGCAATTAAAGGCACAATCCTAACCAACTGTTCAGCTCTGGGGTAAGGCCAATGCAACTCCCAGGTAAAGGAACAAACATTCCCTTACCTTGTGGAGGCCTCCTTGACTACTACTCCACTGCAGAATGTAGCACATACCCCATTGGCACTGCCAGGTCAGTGCTGGAAATTTGGTTAGGATTGTGCCCTAAGGTGCATCCATTTCAGGCCTATACCATAATATTTTGTTAGAGTTGTCCAGGCAACCCTTAGGATTTGGCTTGAATTGCTCCTGCTGCCTCTGTGGCCATTATTGTATGACAGGTAGTATGATGCTGTTTCTGATTACTGTGCATTACATGGAGCCATTCAGCATCACTGGGGCAAGGAGAGTAGGTTTCTGTGTACTTTTGTCACTGTGCAGTGAAGAAACAGAAGCCTTTATTGGCATTAAAAAATACCCCAAAATATTACATTTGAAAGACGTCTCGACAATGATTAAGAACTATTTTGAAATATAGACATGATTGAATTGTTTACTCTGACATTTAATTATGCAGTCTACAAAATTGGCCACTTTCTCTATCTTGTTCTCCACTACATCACTCAAAATGAAGTAGATTTTTCCCCCATCAAGATGGCCTCTCAGTTTTGGCAGAATTGATCCCAGATACTTTTCACGAAAATCATTATAGAGTGGACAATATAAAAACCTATGTGAGATGGTCTCAGTGCCTCCCAAAGCCCAAATACAGCACCTCTCCTCATATGGTATCTGTCTGAATCTGCCATATAAGACCGCCGATGGGATAATGTTAAATCTGGCCAAGGAATAAGCTCTACGCTTTTTCGGATCTTGTAGGTGATACAAATAAAAGGACGTATGACCAAAATTGATTGATTGTTGTTGTTGTTCAGTTGCTAAGTCGTGACTGACTCTTCGCGACCCCATGGACCACAGCACGCCAGGCCTCCCTGTCCTCCACTAGCTTCCAGAGTTCGCCCAACTTCATGTTCATCGCTTCGGTGACACTATCTACCCATCTCATCCTCTGCCGCCCCCTTCTCCTTTTGCCTTCAATCTTTCCCAGCATGCGGGTCTTTTCTAAAGAGTCCTCTCTTCTCATGAGGTGGCCAAAGTACTTGAGCTTCAGCTTCAGGATTTGTCCTTCCAGGGAGCAATCAGGCTTGACTTCCTGTAGGATTGACCGATTGGATCTCCTTGCAGTCCAGGGGACTCTCAAGAGTCTTCTCCAGCACCATAATTCGAAAGCATCTATTCTTCGGCGCTCTGCCTTTCTTATGGTCCAGCTCTCACAGCCATACATTGCTACTGGGAAAACCATCGCGTTGACTATGCGAGCCTTTGTTGGCAAGGTGATGTCTCAGCTTTTTATTAAGTTGTCTAAGTTCGCCACAGCTTCCCTCCCAAGAAGTAAATGTCTTTTAATTTCATGGCTGCAGTCACCATCTGCGGTGATCTTGGAGCCCAGGAAGATAAAGTCTGTCACTGCTTCCATTTCTTCCCCTTCTATTTGCCAGGAAGTGATGGGAGTGGTTGCCGTGATCTTAGTTGCCATGATCCAAAATTGATAAAGGTCCCAAAATGTAAGGGGGAACAGTACCGTGAAGACATAGAGGTCAAGCTGCCCAAGTAACTTTTAAGTTGCAACATAATCATCAGACCTAAAACAGAAAAAAGGCTGATAGTAAAAAAGTGCCCTGTGTGCTTTCACACTTACGTTTGTTTTTCATTATAGGGATTCCTCAGAAGTGGTTGTGCATTCAGCAGATGCATTTGCTCCTGTGGCTTACCTTCGACTTTTAAAACTGCACTTGGAAGACAAGGCAAGTACAACATTCCAGTGTTAATAAACCTTTGTTTATTATCCGCTGTGTTGAAAATTCTGGTCTGTCTCATCACGGTGTCTCGGTGTTTTTAAACAGTGTCAAATTTCAGCCTGATTAAAAAACAGTGAAGGACCAAACACCAAGGTGAGGGAGTTAGATTCTAGGGACCCAAAAGCCTCTTTCCAAGTGATACACAGTTGAAGATGATGGTCCATGGGGAACCAATTGGTCCATGGGGAACCATAACCTTGCAGATGCTGCTGCTGGGGTGGGGGGGGGAAGGGGAAGAAGTGATATCTGTGGTATGTCAGGTAAGAACATAAGAACATAAGAAAAGCCCCACTGGATCAGGCCAAAGGCCCATCTAGTCCAGCTTCCTGTATCTCAGAGCGGCCCACCAGGTGCCCCAGGGAGGCATGAGACAGCAAGATGCTTGCATCCTGTTGCCACTCCCTTGCACCCGGTATTCTGAAGTAGCCTACTACTAATGTAAGGAGGCCACACAATCCATCATGGCCTATAGCCCACGATGGACCTTTCCTCCAGAAATCTGTCCAATCCCCTCTTAAAGGCATCCAGACCAGATGCCATCACCACCTCCTGTGGCAAAGAGTTCCACAGATTAACTACCCGCTGGGTAAAAAAGTACTTCCTTTTATCTGTTTTAACTCTCCCAACCCTCAGTTTTAGTGGATGCCCCCTGGTTCTGGTGTTTTGAGAGAGGGAAAAGAACATCCCTGTATCGACTCTATCCCTTCCGTGCATAATTTTGTATGTCTCAATCATGTCCCCCCTCAGGCGCCTTTTTTCTAGGCTGAAGAGCCCCAAACGCTGCAGTCTTTCTTCATAAGGAAGATGCCCCAGCCCTGTAATCATTTTTGTCGCTCTCTTCTGCACCTTTTCCAGCTCCACTACGTCCTTTTTGAGGTGCGGCGACCAGAACTGTCCACAATATTCCAGGTGCGGCCTTACCAGCGATTTGTACAATGGCATGATAATATTGGCTGTTTTATTCTCAACCCCTTTTTTAATTGTCCCAAGCATGGAATTGGCCTTCTTAATTGCTGCCGCACACTGGGTCGATACCTTCATTGAATTGTTCATCAACACCCCAAGATCTCTCTCTTGAGCTGTCACAGACAGCTCAGAACCCATAAGCCTATAGGCGAAGTTTTGGTTTTTGGCCCCAATGTGCATCACTTTACACTTGTCTACGTTGAAATGCATCTGCCATTTTGCTGCCCATTCCCCCAACTTGGAGAGATCCTTCTGGATCTCTTCACAATCCCTTCTGGTCTTCACCACCCGGAAACGTTTTGTGTCATCCGCAAACTTGGCTACCTCGCTGCTTATCCCTGTCTCCAGGTCATTTATGAACAAGTTGAATCCTAACCTGGAGTAGTAACCTAACCTCCTAAGCTGGATGACGATAGCACCCCCCCACTATTACATCACTCTTATGGCCTGGTAATTTAACCCACAGTGACTCTATGGTGGAGTCTGGCCCACCTTCAATTTCTACTCTGCTGGATTCTATCCCTTCTTTGATATAGATGGCCACCCCACCGCCAACACGCCCTTCCCTGTCCCTCCTATAGAGTTTATAGCCTGGGATTGCAGTATCCCACTGGTTCTCTGCATTCCACCAGGTTTCCGTTATGCCTACTATATCAATGTTTTCCCTGGCCACCAAACATTCCAGTTCCCCCATCTTTGCTCGGAGACTTCGGGCATTTGCATAATAACACCTATATATGGGGTTCCCTAAGGAGGGACTCTTTTTTGATCCCTTTTCCCCACCTCTCTTTCTACTGGACGAACTGTCACTTACACTCACGTTTGAAGTTCTATTTCCTACTCCTCCATTACTCGGTGGTACTCCTCCACCCTCCTCTTCCCATAGGGATGAGGAGTTCTGAACTGGACGCCACTCGGCTCCTGTCAGCTTTCCCCCAGCTTTTCTACCCGTTGAAAGCCACTGAAGATGAAATCAGTCTTTCAAAGAACAGGCTGGTACAGTGATCTGAAGCTTATTAAATGATAGAGGGCGCAATCCTAACCTGGAGTAGTAACCTAACCTCCTAACCTGGACGACATCCGTGCATCGTCCTCCCTGACCCCAAGGATGGTCCAAACTTGCTTAACGGTGCATTTGTGACACTCCTTATGCCGGCCTAGGTTCTATTTCCAGCCCGCCATTTCATCCGGCCCTCAGCAACGTAAAATATTTGACACTTTAAATCATTGTATATCATTTCTAAGTTTAAGTAGGACATCGTTTCTTTGTAAGTTTCAAATTTCTCCTTTGTTCTGAATCATATCATGCTGATTCAAAAAAAGGAAGATCCAAGTAAAATTCATTCATTTAAATTTCATTCAGTCATTTATAAAACTGATTTTTTTTCAGCCTGCAAAGATGTGTAAAATATACAGTGTGGCTCTCAAACAGAAAGGTTTGGAGACCCCTGTCCTATAACCAGTAGTGTCATCTTACCGGTACGCTGGGCGGGTCTTCTGGGTGATCGGCAGTGCGCTCGCTGCGCTCCGTTGCATTCTGTTCCGCTGCAGCGGGTGGGCTTTCGCCATTACGCAATGGAACGCAGCGAGCGCGCTGCCGATCACCCAGAAGACCCGCCCAGTGTACCGGTAAGATGACACTACTGCCTATAACCCCTGGCCTATAAAGCACGTTTGTGGTACCCTGGGAATAAGGAACACCAGGCAGACTTTTGGTTTACTCTAATAAAATTCTCAGAATATTCCTCTTTTGGCTCTAGTGTCTCAGTGGGAGATGCCCTGCCCCAGGCACAGGACTTACCCCATGGGATGAAGGGGAGGTGGAAGACCCTGCAACACCTTTACGTTGCAGTGCCGTCTCTTTGTCTTTGTCTTACTTTTTGCATAACCCACAATATTAACTAATTTCACTAGCTTTTTCAGTTGTTGTTTTTTTAAGTAGGGGCGTTCATGACAATATGCTTCAAAGTAGGCATATTTGTGAACGCGTCATTCAGGGCACAATCCTAACCTGGAGTTAGGCTGGCACAGTTAGGCCAGCAAAGTTTGCCCGGCACAAGGGACACCGTAAAATATGTTTAAGCCACTCTCGGAGTCAGAGGACAGCACACAGATATGCGCCATCCTCCCTGACTCCACGAATGGTCGAAATGCACTTTACGTTGTCCCTTGTGCCGGCCAAACTTTGCTGGCCTAACTGTGCCTGTTTAACTCCAGGTTCGGATTGTGCCTTCAGTGTTTGTCAAAAAGAGGCTCAATTATTCCGTTTTCAAATTCTGCGAGAGATTTTTCGTGTTCCCATCGCCTGGCCCCCCAATGTCAAATGTGCTGTTTTAGTACATACCTTGTTTGACGAGGATTTTTTTTTACATTGCGAAGCCTTAAAATATTACCATGAGACTGAAGATTATGCTAGTCGGCTATGTGAAGTGAAACCAAATAAGCTGAATAAGAGAACACTCTTAGAGAAGGGGGGGGGGAAGTGGAAATATATTAATATTTCTTAGGGGCACCGAGTTTATTGCTCATGGCAAACTTGATGCTAAAATGCTCCATACATCACTGCAATGTGGCAGGCTAGGGAAAATGAAAAACACAAAGCTTTACATAAATCAGCCAAAAAATCATATTAAAATGCATAACATTTTATATAAGAATCAAGATTTTACTTTTATCTTTTCAGGAGCTCTTTTTTTCCCCCTTCTTATGTAGATGTTTAAGATTTTGTTAAAGTCTCACAGTTTCAAGCAGTTTTATAGCAAATCATATTTCACATTCATTGTCGACAAAGCTGTCACCTCCTTAAAGAGCTAGCATTTATGGAATTGTGGTCTAGATTTGGGTATATATACTTAATGTCTTGTAGTGCTAAGGAGGAAAATAGTTCGCTTTGTGCTGTGATGGAACCATGGCAAAGACACTGCAATCTTTAGATTAGTTTATTTTCTGCCGTGTTTTCTAATAAGCTACATTTTTAATACATTGTAAATATGGAGGGATATTTGGTTGTTCAAGTACAGAATACATCACATTAGAGTTAACATAAGAGTTAACCCTGTAAGACTAAAGAGCAGTTCATGTTGATAAGGCAAGCATTTAGTTTCCTGTAACACTGGTTTTTTTTCTTGCGTTCTTCCTCCACATTCCTGCCATTTGTTCATATATTTTATCATTCCTTTTAACTGAAAACATTGAGTGGTCTCTGTTGAAGACATAGCTACTTACTACTGACCTCTGGAACTCAAGGCGCCTGAGGGGGGACTTGATTGAGACATACAAAATTATGCATGGGATGGATAAAGTGGATAGAGGGAGGTTCTTTTCCCTCTCTCACAATACCAGAACCAGGGGACATCCACTAAAATTGGGAGAGTGAGAACAGATAATAGGAAATACTTTTTTTACTCAGCGGGTAATTAATCTGTGGAACTTCTTGTCACAGGAGGTGGTAATGGTATCTGACCTAGATGCTTTTAAAAGGGGACTGGACAGATTTCTAGAGGAAAAGTCCATCACAGGCTGCAGGCCGTGATGGTTAGTGCAACCTCCTTACTTTATAGAGTTAGGCTACCTCGGAGTGCCAGATGCAGGGGAGTGTCAACGAGATGCACATATCTAGTTGTTTTGGGTGCTCCGTGAGGCATCTGGTGGGCCGCTGCGAGATGCAGGAAGCTGGACTAGATGGGCCTTGGCCTGGTCCAGTGGGGCTCTTCTTACAGTATATTCTTATGGTCTAAGTATAGTAGCTTTGCACTGGATTAAAGGAATGCCTATGCAGGTAGATGATTCGAATATCTGAAATCAGGGACGACAGGTGTGCCCCGTGTCCACGGTTTAAAGTTGGAAGGAAGAAGGCAGTGGGGGTTCCCAGTCCCAGGTACCAGCTTGGCTTGATGATGCTTGGACTGTGGCACTGTAGGCTCCCTCATTTGAGACTCGACTCACGAAATGCGACTGTGGAACATCCCTGGGGACTCAGCTTTCTAATGATAGGATTCCATTAAGGGTATATCACAATCCTATCTCCCCTGTTGGTGCTGTTCCAGCACAGGTTAGGATTGCACCCTGGGATTGAGTATACTGGAACAGCAGGTCACTTTAACCAGAATTGACATAATTTGGGATGGCGATGATAAAATTCCTGTCGGGGTTGATCAGTTTAAGCAAAGATGGTATTTGCTGAGTTCACCACATGCTGAGTTCAGTATTCAAACATGTCATCCTCCTTAGTCACATTTCACAGGTGTTAATTTTACATTCTCTCAATTGAATATTTTATTACCGTTCCACTATTTTGGCGAGCGTGCCTTGGTGTATATGCTCCTACTCTCTTCTGCTGTTCTGTAATGCATTTTCCTTAGATAAATCTCTTCATGTTTAACTACAAAGGCTCACTAGAAATTTGTTTTAGATTGTTTCTGGCAGCACAATGAGCCCTTGTGCCTTGGGGAGAATAACATTTTATTCACTGTTCTGGTTTAATACATTACCGCGCAACTTCAAGATGCATTTTTGCATAATAATTGAAAAGCTTCTTCTGCTCTCCTTGTTTCATTAAAGAAAAATATTATTTTTCCTACAAATGTTGTGGTTAAAAAAATGAAAAAGTACTATGCAGTGTCCTGTTTTCTGGGTATATTATAAGCACTCCAGAACATTATTTTTTATTTAACATTCACGGTCGTCCAGGGAGGGCCCAGTTGCTGCATCATGGAAAACAAGGCCACTATTGTATGAAGTCTCGCTTCATCAATATTTCACTTCTGTACAAATTTGATATCATGTGCCAGGGATGTGAAATGTCCAACTTCTTCCTGTCTTTACAGTAGTTGTTGTCATCTTAGGCTGCCACTTCCCATTACATATGCCACAAATGAGCTTGTGTAATGTTGAGTCACATAACTGGCTGGTAACGTCGTCTAAAAGGTAAAGGTTTCCCCACGACCGAATGGTCTAGTCGTGACCGATTGTAGGAGGCGGTGCTCATCTCCATTTCAAAGCCTGTAGAGCCGGCGTTTGTCCGAGGACAAGTTTCCGTGGTTCTGTGGCCAGCATGACTATACGCCGTAGTGCACAGAACGCCGTTACCTTCCCACCGAAGTGGTCCCTATTTAGCTACTTGCATTTTAGGTGCTTTCGAACTGCTAGGTTGGCAGGAGCTGGGACAAGCAACGGGAGCTTACTCTGTCGTGCAGTCTTGAACTCCCAACCTTCCGGTTGGAAAGCCCACCAGCAGCGGTTTAACCCGCTGCGCCACCACGTCCCTATCGTCGTCTAGAACTTTCCAAATTCATGGTGGTTCATTGTTTTATCGTCCAAGGAGGAATGAGTCGCAGACAGATTTCCTTCCTCCCGCCTTGCGCTACAAGGAGAAAAAGTGTTGCACTACAGGTTCTGAATTGGAGCTGGACTAACATAGAGCTATGGGCCCGGGGGTCCAGTTTGGCTGTGGTGCATGCCGAATCCAACCCCCCTTCTCTAGCCCGATGCACCTGCACCGATCAATGTGGACTAGTGCCAATGTGGACAAATGGAGCTGCTTCAACTACCCCAGGCAAGAGACATATATCCCTTGTGTTTTGTTGCCTCTCTAAGCTGCAAGTATAGAGACACCCATGTGACTGGCCCTTTGTGAAGGATTTTTTCCCCCATTTCCTCCCTTCATAGGTATATGACAGTGATTCTTGGCAGAATCATTCACATGAATTTCATTTGAAGCCATTAGACCAGTTGAATACCCGCTGTCTCAGGATCAGCTCCAGGAGTGGCGGGGCCCAATGCAGGGCACTCCCGCAGGGCTTCCTCTCCTAGTGTGCTCCCCCCACTTCACCAAGATTCTTATAGAGAGACAACATATTCGAAATAAATCAGATACAGTTAAAAAAATGTGGCAAGCTGTGCCCAATAAATAATACTGAGGGTGCAATCTTAACTTGGAGTTAGGCGGGCACAGTTAGGCCAGCAAAGTTTGGCTGGCACAAGGGATACTGTAGAGTATGTTTGTACCACTCTCGGAGTCAGAGAGGCCAGCACACAGACATGCCCCATCCCCCCTGACTCCGAGGGTGGGTCCAAATGCACTTTCCGGTGGCCTTTGGGCCAGCCAAACTTTGCTGGTCTAACTCCAGGTTAGGGTTGTGCTCTAAGTCTTTCGGGCTTAAGTACGATTCATTCATTTCTCATTAAAACAAATTGGTTTCATCCAGTTTCTTGGAGCATGAAATGTTGTGCTAATCTCCACAGGATCAAAGTTGTTTAAAAACTTGAGAATATTACTTTATCAAAGCTTGAAACGGAGATTTGCATCTGTTTGTGTAGAGCATTTGAAAAATATTGCCTGAGCCGCAAGACCTTTTCTACTCAGGTGGATAAATGATCAGCAAGAGAGATTCTGGTCAATATGGGGAAAGCAGTGTTGTTCTTAAGCCGTTTCAGCTTAAGATCCCTAAAATGTTACTGTTTTTCTATGGCTGATACGCAGTGGCATAGCTATAAAGGACGGAGCACTAAGTATTGCAGGCACTGCAATGTGCCGTATAACTGGCCCCATGTTGCCATCACGTGTTGCTGTCCAGAATGGCTCTGATGGCGAGTGGGAGTGGCCAGTTACACGGCACATTGTGGCACCTGCAATACTGAATGCGCGGCAGTCCCCTGTAGCTTTGTTGTTCAGTCGCTAAGTCGTGTCTGACTCTTCGCGTCCCCATGGATCACAGCGCACCAGCCCCCCTGTCCTCCACTAGCTTCCGGAGTTCGCCCAATTTCATGTTCATCGCTTCGGTGATACTATCTAACCATCTCCTCCTCTGCCACCCCCTTCTCCTTTTGCCTTCCATCTTCCCCAGCATGAGGGTCTTTTCTAAAGAGTCCTCTCTTCTCATGAGGTGGCCAAAGTATTTGAGCTTCCACTTCAGGATTTCTCCTTCCAGGGAGCAATCAGGCTTGACTTCCTGTAGGATTGACTGATTGGATCTCCTTGCAGTCCAGGGGACTCTCAAGAGTCTTCTCCAACACCATAATTCAAAAGCATCTATTCTTCAGCGCTGCGCCTTCCTTATGGTCCAGCTCTCACATCTATACATTGCTATTGTTGGCAGGGTGATGTCTCAGCTTTTTATTAACTTGTCTAGCTTCCACTGTTACGCCTCTTCATAGGGTGTCCATTATTGATGCAGTGTTGAAGATGAGGTGACACGCATATTCCAGATGAAAATGTGCTTTTCACTCAGCTCTGTTAGATTTCAGCACGGTTTAAAACTTCCCATAGTTGTGCCCCTCCCCTGAATTTTCCTTTTGGAAGGGGGGGGACCCTTTTACCTGTTCATTACCTGATACGGCAAGTCTTTCCCCGCCCAAAGTGTAATTCACAGCACGAGAAGCTGCATGTGGTCTCTCTCAAAATGTTGTCTTAACAGGAGAGGTGATCAAGGCAGAAAACAAGAAGCAAAGAGATTATCAGAGCTTTTCCTTCCGACTTCAGAGTTTCGTGCTCTGTTCTATTCCGAGAAGCGCTCAGTGGGAGAAATGCTGTCAGTTTTGGACTTTTGTAACAACAAGCCTCTTCTGCGGAGGAAATGAATATTTCTGACAAGTCAGACACCGAGGCTGCTAATTACGGTGGCGCATGGAACTTACGGCGTGTAACACATTCAGGTTCTTTGTTCCAAGAAGTTTGCCTGGGCCCAATCCTGGCCATGCGTACAATGGCACCTGAGGGCATGGCGTTGAAGGGCTAGTTAATCCATGGAGTTATAATAAACATGGAGACGAAATGACGTCATATTCTTGAAACTTCCGGTCTGGTCTAACAATATGGCCGACGCAATGGTTCTGGTCCATGGTCTGGTCTAACAATATGGCCGACGCAACTCCATGGGTCTAACAATATGGCTGACTAATTATGCGGAATTAAACCTTGGAATTGCATATTAACTCATAATTAGGTTACCAATGATGTTTCTCCACGATCACACGTTGTTATTTTGGTAAGTTTTTACTTCAGGAGTAAACGATTCAGTCCTAAACACTACGCGCAAAGCAATCTGAAATGCTTGGAATCAGCATTTTGAGTATAAAAACATGGCCGCTAAGCCCGCCCCCTCTGGTCTCACTGCGTTCCTATCTAACTGCATGGGCAGGGCCACCCCCTGAGTTAATCCAGCCCTCTGCCCAGCGCTGGAAATTCAAAGCTAGAGGTTCCCCAGCATCTGTTTTGAAGATCTCTGCTAAGAAAGAACCCACCGCCACCCTGGGGTGTGAATGTGCACAATCAGGGGGAATGATCTGTAGGAGAAAACCAGCATTATTTATTTTTTCTTCTGCATTTTGGAAGAATGAGCAGGGAAATTAAAGGGACATGGCAGGATCAATCAATCAATCAATCAATCAATCAATCAATCAATCAATCAGTCAATCAATAGGTACTTATATGCCGCTTTTCAACACGAAGTTCACAAAGCGATTTACAGGCAAATAATAATAATAATAATAATAATAATAATAATAATAATAATAATAAAGTTAAATGGCTCCCTGTCCCAAAAGGGCTCACAATCTAAAAAAAAAAGGCAGAGCACCAGCGACAACCACTAGAAAGACTGCGCAGGGGTGAAGAGGGACAATTACTCTCCCCCTGCTAAATATAAGAGGAACACCACTGGAAAAAGTGCCTCTTGCCCAGTTAGCAGGATATCATGGTCTTCCTTACCTATGTATTGAGTATCCTGTATCTAGATGCCTTTAAGAGGGGATTGGACAGATTTCTGGAAGAAAAGTCTATCGTGGGCTATAGGCAATGATGAATTGTGCAACCTCCTTACATTAGTAGTAGGCTACTTCAGAGTACCGGGTGCAAGGGAATGGCAACAGGATGCAAGCATCTTGTGTCTCGTGCCTCCCTGGTGCACCTGGTGGGCCGCTGTGAGATACAGGAAGCTGGACTAGATGGGCCTTTGGCCTGATCCAGTGGGGCTCTTCTTATGTTCTTATGACCCTGTCCGGAAGTCGTGGGCAGAAGACAATTGGCCTTGTTCTTTGTCTGAAAAGTACTGCTCTACTTATTATGATACCAGTGGCATTGGTAAGTGGGGTGCAGAGGGCAATTATTATTCTTATTTATTGAGTTTATATCCCGCCTTTCTGGCCCATATTGGAACACCCAAGGCAACTCACACCATTTAAAATACAATCATTGCAATTGCACTGGGCAACAAGCTGTAGGGGGCAACAAGCTGAGCTTTAGTTGCCAAAATTGTGAAAACCTTGGTAAGTATGAATAATACCACTGTATTGGTATTTCACTGGAATATCATTGGAAAGGTGATGCAGTATACAATGAAACAAACTGTGTTGGAATATCTGTATTCTACCAGAAGTTATGGCCAATTAACAGGAAAAAAAAATTATTTACTTACTTGGTTTTGTCTTGGAGGAGGGGGCTACAAAATCCTCTTTGATCCCAAGTAGTAGATGTCTTTAGCTATGCCACTGGTTGACACAGTTATGTCTAAGTTAGTGTGCAGTTCTTGGCTTGTTCAAAAGTAGTAGTTTTGGTCTGATAGTTTTCCTATGTAATTTATTGCTTAATTTTTGTGACGGGCACATGTCCACTTGTTCAAATATTGTAATTAGAGGACCAAAAGTCATTCATGTTCTACGTTCTAGGTTTTTATGAGTGACAAAATAAAAATTCTACAGTCTGAGAGACAATGGATATAAATGATGTGCTATTTGTCAGGATTAAAAGGCCAGTTTGTTCTACTCTCTCTCTCTCTCTCTCTCTCTCTCTCTCTCTCTCTCTCTCTCTCTGAAGCTTAAGTCCAAATCAGCAGAAGAAAACAAAAAGAAAAATCACACTAAAATATTAAGTGTAAAAAAAGATTTTCCAATAAGTTTAGATGCCTTCAAAGCTGTACTTCTGAAATTCTTCCAGGACAAAACTATTTGCCTTATGATTTAGAAGAAGAGCTCCTGAATATTAGAGAAACATAACTCCAAACAGCTTCTTTGCTCAGGACTAGTATACAAATCTTTGGATTCTGATCTAAAAGCTAGGTCTTGCTGGATTATATTGAGATGCTGGATTATATAATCCAATATATTGGATTATATCCAATATATATTGGATTATATTGAGATTATATTGAGATGCACCTTGTCCTTCTGTCTGTGCAAAAATTCCAGCATCTGGAAGACATAAGGCGGTTACCAGCCTATATTCTCCTAGTCCACCACAATCTAGTTTTTGCTCCCCATCAGTCGTAGCGCCCTTGCGCTGCCTTTGAAACCCCTTTTTTGAAAGATTATTAGAAGCTTCAGTCTTAAAAAGAAGCAAACCAAAATTTGCCTATTAGCCCATGTTAATGTCCAAGCCAGTCATTCCCAAACTTTTTCTACTGGCAGCTGCCTCGACCTACTGGGCCTTTGGCTGTGACTCCCCAATCAGGGCTACAATCCTATACATTGTATAGGGCAACAGGGTTTTCACGAGAATTCTGCGTCTCCTCAGACTGGTTTCTGTGGCTCCCCGGAGAGCCACGACTCACAGTTTGGGAACCAGTGGTCTAGGCCATTGTCTTTCTGAAGAGCTACCTAAGAGACTTGACGATAAGGGCGGTTCGACAGTGGAATTAATTGCCAAGGGAGGTGGTGGATTCTCCCTCACTGGAGACCTTCACGCAGAAGTTCGACAGGCACCTGCTGGAGATGCTCTAGGAGGATTTCCTGCTACAGGCAGGGGGTTGGACTAGATGACCTGGTAGGTCCCTTCCAACTCTATGATTCTATGACTTAATGTAGCTCACGCTACATAAAGGCTGCAATCCTACAGAAATTCACCTGAGAATAAGGGAATGTATCACGTATTGAATTTGCTAGGACTGACTTCAATCAATCAATCAATCAGTCAGTCAGTCAATCAATCAATCAATCAATCAATCAATCAATCACTAGTATTTATATACTGCTTTTCAACACAAAGTTCACAAAGCGGTTTACAGGCAAATAATAACATTAAAGTTAAATGGCTCCCTGTCCCAAAAGGGCTCACAATCTAAAAAAAAAGGCAGACAGCCAGCAACAGCCATTAGAAAGACTGCGCAGGGATGAAGAGGGACAGTTACTTCTGAGTAAAGATGCCTAGATTAGCACCCTAATGTACCTCTTTTATATTGGGGGGTATATATTTGTTTTAAACTATTGCAACCCCCTTTTTGATTTTGGAATTGTGGGAGTGACATCTTTAGATAGCAGGAGATGTGGACTGATGGTTGAGCTGCTGATACTGCCTGAAGCTAAGCAGGAGTATCCATTGTCGATTTTTGGATGGGAGACAGAATGACAGGCTGTGACAAACTGCAGTACCAGTTGTGGCAAAACGGAGTCACTGTGGAGCTGATTGGCCAATGTGGGAATGTGTGAGAAGGCCAGACGGCAAAAGAACAGGGTACGATTTTGAGGACCTGTCTGGACTGGATGGCGCGCTTGATGGCATGCAGCATGCAGAGGAGAGAACCACACTGTGAAGGCTACATCTGGGACTGAGGATTCGGTTAATCACAGAACACTGTACAGTACGTTTGGAGAAAAAAAAAAACCTTTTAAAAATGGTGGCTTAGACTCGCCTGTCCATTTAAGCCACCTTGGGCTTCAGCATGGAAAAGACGAGACATAAATTCTTCAAATAAATAAAATTTATATTTAGTATGTTGTGTTTCAAGGCAGAAATAGGTGGTAGGAGAAGAAAACCTCATAATGGACCTGTTTAGAGTTCTTTGGTTGTTGCTGGGCATAAAGAATGTCACGATGAGCTCTTGCATTCTCAAATTTACCATACTTCCATTGTGTATATGTACACATATGCGTGCACACACACAAACCAACAAAATAATCAAAGCAGTCCCCTTCCTGCTAAAAAAAAAATAAGAGAGAGAGAAAATGACCTGAACCTCATCAAAAGAAAGACAACAGTCATTAAGTTCTTCTGCTTTGACTCCCCAAGATAGTCATGTATCATTATTTTAGGTTTGCATTGTGGTTGCGTTTAAAGCACTTCCTTGCCTCTGTTGCTGTGAACATGATGAATGTCCCCATGTGTACTGTGCATTTGCCCTGCTTTATCTATATAATGATTCTCTGTTAATTGTGCTAAGTAAATTAAGTCACTGTGTGATGATGATCTGCTGTTGGCTTCGGCTGCAATCCAGTTTCATTTGTGTTAAGCCCCATTGATCGACCTGGGATTTAAGCTCCTGTAAACGTGTGCAGGAAGGCTCCCAGTAATAGATATTTGCATCTTACCCCTATGTCTTGATCTAAAATAGACGCCAACGCCTTGCGTTCCTGGTGCAACGGGGGGTTAAGGTTGTTGCCAGGGCTGGCTTTAAGCCAATATGACCAGTGTTGTCACATTGGGCCCCGCACTTTGGGGGGGAGGGCCCACACCACAATATGCAACGAGCATATTGCCTGCAGCATCAGCCGGGATCGGTATGAACTGTAAGCGAGTGGGGCGAATAGAGCACCTTTACCTTGCCCCTCCACCTGTTCCTGCCTCTGAACTTTCCAAAATGGGCCTCCTGGAAGCAGTTGGTGGTGACATCATCATGTCACCACCAACTATTTGCTGCGACACCACAAGCACTTTTCTTGGTGAGTGGGGGGGGCGCAAGGAGGGGGGGCCCGTGGGAATGCCCCACATTGGGCCCCGCTGCTCCTGGAACCAGCCCTGGTTGTCGCAGGATTCTCATTTTACACTAACCTTTGTTGCAATATTTTTGACCATCAGGTGCCATCTCTGGGCAAGGTCCTGGTTGGAAGCTGTTCTTGTGAGGTTCGGAGTCTGGAGGAAGACACATGCCCTACATCAGAGGAGCAAAAGGAAATCCCTCCCATCACCTGGCACTTGTCGAAACCTCCTTTGCTGAAGTCTTGTGAGTTTTCTGATTATCTCAGTCGTGAGAGAGAGAGAGCGAGAGCGAGAGCGAGCGAGCGAGAGAGAGAGAGAGAGAGAGAGAGAGAGAGAGAGCGAGCAATGGTACAGGATTTGTTTTCCAGATAAAATAATGTTCAAGTAAGTGAAGATCGTATTTTTAACAACATATTCTACATTTTAATGGAAGCAAGACAAAACAAAACTTTGCAACATTGCAGCTTTCTGCCTAGTTAGGCTTTGTAATGGAGGTCTTTTGGCTTCATTGTTTTCCTTCATTCTACCTTCAGAATCCCATTAGGGATGTCAGCATTTTTCTTAGCTCCAAAGTAAGTTCAAGGCTCTCACTCCTGGACTCTTAATGACTCTCTCGCGCATGGATGGGAGATTTATACATATAATTCCCATTAGTGTTAATAACGATTACAGCTTTCCAATGTTGATCTCCTCCCCAGTGATGTGCCCATGCCTCTTTAAATTTGAGCTATAGGTGTGCGGATCTTATTTATCTGCATGAATTAAAACTAGATCTGACAAAAAAAGATACTGTTCTGTGAGAGGTCCTATTTGTTTCAATAACATACTGTGCAGAATGGTAATAAGGCTTGACGGAATAGAATATTCTTCTTTTCCTTTTTTTCCTACGTGAAAGGCCAAGAAGAGCAACATATAACCTGTGGACTAATGGACAACGCTTGATCATATCATAGAGCATCTTCTATATCAGTGGGCTCCAAACTGGAGACCACTATGAAACAAACAAACAAAAAAAACATGTTCCTGTCTTGAGCCAAGTGTACCTTCCGCTGCTTTATCACTGCAGTCTGCAGATCACTGCATAGAGATACTTTCGGAAGTCATGTCTATGGCACAACATCCCAGCAGGACTTTGCACAGGGATGTCACCATAGACACAACTGCCCAGAGTGTACCCAAACTCAGACTGGGTGAAGACAGGAGCAGCAGAATGGTACATGCTGCTCACTGGAGAAGGATTTTGAAAATTCCGGATCCGGTCCATGGGCTGGGGTTTGGCAAGCCATGTTCTTTAGCATGGGCCTGTTCCACCGAATCCCGTCCTTCTCCAGTCTTTCAGCCAGTTCTTCAGTCCTTCAGGCAGTCAGGCAGCACTCCATCAGTCCAGCAATGCATCCCAGGTACCATCCTCCAGTACCTACCAAGCTCCTTACCAAGGTACCATCCTCCAGTACCTACACAGCTTCCCTTACTAGGACCTTCCCAGGTACCATCCCAGATCCCTTCAGTTCCCTCTCCATCTCTCATTCCAGCTTTATACCTAGGCCAATATACTGAGGCCAATCAGTGGGCAGGCTTTAATTCATCAGCCACACCTATCTGCACCTGTGCAAGGCTTGCAAATACCTTCTGGGATTAACCCTATAATCCCTGGTTTATCTGGGACAAGGGGCCTTTGCTGATACCACTCCTTATCCTCAGGGTGGCTCCTGCCTTTTCCAATACAGGGCCTCCAAACTCCAGCCCAAAGGACGGATCCAGTGCCCCTGTGTAATGATCCCGGACACAGTGTGGTGGTGGTTCAGCCCAGGAGCCTCCTGTGTTCGCGCAGCCTTGCACCAGACAGCTGCTTCTGCTGGAAAATCGGGGCACAGAGCCTTCTAGGGCAATGTGTGGTGGAAGTGGCACAAGGCTGCACGAAGATCTGGGGCGGGGATAGGAGGCTCCGGGGCTGGACAGATTTCTGGAGGAAAAGTCCATCGTGGGCTGTAGGCCATGATGGGTTGTACAATTGTCTTATGTTAGTAGTAAGCTGCATCAGAATGCCAGGTGCAAGGGAGTGGCAACAGGATTCTAAGCATCTTGTTGCTTCATGTGCTCCCTGAGGCACCTGGTGGGCTACTGTGAGATACAGGAAGCTGGATTAGATGAGCCTTTGGCCTGATCCAGCAGGGCTCTTCTTATGTTCATAACTTTAAATACTGTTTAAGTACAACTGTGTAAATAATATTTCATTGTCGAGATCACAATATAGCAAAGATTTGGTTAGACCTGTTTTTGTTGACTAAAATGATATAAGTGTAAATGAAGATTAAACATTGTACTGTTAAGTACATACATTTTCAAATGTTCGCAGGTGAAATGTTAGGATGCTCCAAGAAATCTCTGAAAGGCTACCAGTGGATTGCAGGTATCGCTGCTCAGTTTCATCTCTCAGAAGGAAGAAGTGTGCAGGATTCTGCCAAAAGTGTCTTCTCGTCACTGCAAGGTAGTTTACTTGGTGTTTGTTTGTTTTAATGCAACATGATGCGTAGAACAGATACGCTTTAACTTTAAAAGACTGCAACTTTTAATCAATAAATAATGGGCAGAAGATTTAGCCGAGAGGGTTAATGCCTCCATTTGCCCGAAGATAACAGCTGAAGATCCGAAGGTCGTGAGCTCGAGATTTCCGGAAGTCTCTGTGAGCGGCAGCCCTTGCAAAACTGCAGCTGATTGAAAAAGCTGAGTTCCAGCAGCCTTGTGTGAGGGGGAGTGTGCTGGTCAGCTGCGTCTCTGGGGGAGCAGACGGGTGCCTAAGAAAGAAGGCTAAATCCAGAAAGATCCATCTGTATGAGTGTTGTTCTTGAAAGACAGAACGTTTCTGTAAATTGCAAAAACCTTCGGGTCTGTGAATAAAAAGTCTGCCTATGTAAACCGCCTTGAGTTACAGTCATTAGAGAAATCTAGTGAGCTTAAGGAAGGCGGTATATAAATACAAGTATTATTGTTGTTGTTGTTGTTGTTGTTGTTGTTGTTATTATTATTATTAATTGTTGTGATTAAGTCACTTTGTTGTTGTTGTTCAGTCGCTAAGTTGTGTCCGACTCTTTACGACCCCATGGACCGCAGCACGCCAGGCCTCCCTATCCTCCACTAGCTTCCGGAGTTCGCCCAATTTCATGTTCACTGCTTCGGTGACACTATCTAACCATCTTATCTTGCCAAGAAAACCCCATGGATTACAGAACCTGGAGTTAGGCCAGCAGTTAGGCCAGCAAAGTTTTGTTGTTGTTCAGTCGCTAAGTTGTGTCCGACTCTTCACGACCCCCTGGACCGCAGCACGCCAGGCCTCCTTGTCCTCCACTAGCTTCCGGAGTTGGCCCAATTTCATGCTCATTGCTTCGGTGACCCTATCTACTGAATGTAATTTAAAAGCACTAACTAGTCCTACTGTGCCCTCAATTCGAGCTGCAGCAAAGGAGAGGCATTTGAGAGAAGCCCCCACTGACAGAACGTGGCTGGTACAGGGCCGGCTTACCCTGTCTGTCTGCGGCAGTGTCCCTGGTCAGTGTGACTCCTAACGCTGTCCCAGCTCCGTCTTCTGTGGCGCACATGTATCTTACAGCCCGTTTGTGACAGCATTGGGCTGGCGTCAGGGACTCTCACAAATCCAGCCCCATTCCAGGATTACGCCCATCTTTTAAGTCGTCAGCTGAGTTCATGTCACACACACACACACACTGAGGTATGCACAACTTCACAGTTAGCAGTAAAGGAGGAGCCTGTATTTGCACAGAACTATGCGTGGCACTGAGGGACTTGGTGGCGCAGCGGGTTAAACCGCTGCTGCAGGGCTTTCCAACCGGAAGGTTGGGAGTTCCATCTTGCTGCACGACGGAGTGAGCTCCCGTTGCTTGTCCCAGCTCCTGCCAACCTAGCAGTTCAAAAGCATCTAAATGCAAGTAGATAAATAGGGACCACTTCGGTGGGAAGGTAATGGCGTTCCATGCGCTATGGCGTAGAGTCATGCCAGCCAAATGACCACGGAAGCTTGTCCTTGGACAAAACGCCGGCTCTATAGGCTTTGAAACGGAGATGAGCACCGCCCCCTACAGTCGGTCACGACTAGACCATTCGGTCATGGGGAAACCTTTACCTTTACCTTATGTGTGGCACTACCCTGCATCTCTAGCACAATAACTAAATTTAATCAGTCAATAATCAGTCAATTTATTTTAAAAACATGTGATTCCTGAACTATACTAGGGTTGCAACCCTAACTTTAGGATTTGAGCTCCGTCTGAGATAAGATTTGTGAAGTTGACTTTTCCAGGTGTGCATTTCTTGGAAATTGTGGTGTGAGGACTGTTGTGTAACATTCGATCGACACACTCTCCATCAAGGACTTTTCAGGCTCAAACCACCCTATGTTAGTCGTTTGTAATTAAGCAGGTTTTTTTTTTTCCTTCCTTCAGTGTGTTGCGTAGGAGACAGTGGGATTTGATGGCCTATCTTTATCTTTCTCCGTGTGTGCTCCCAATTGTGTATGCTTTCTCCCAGCTAAATGGCTTTTATCACCATAATTTTAAATTAAGTTCTCCAGAAAGCTGTTGCTGTGGTGCATTTTGGCAACCGCGATTAGGTCAGTGGCATTCAATCTCATTTATGCACTCAACACAGGGAAGGAACAGCTGCCTTGGGAATCGTGGAAGCTGAATTCCTCACTATCACCCCCTTACAAGATATTGACATATAAAACAAAATGCTTCCATTTTGTTTTGCATCTGTCCTCATTTTATACTTTTAAATAAAGAAATGTTTATGCAGGCATCTTTTTTTCCCCCTCATTCATAAAAATGGAAATGGCTCTTGGAGGCTACCACGGACAGGCTTGTATTCTTGTTCATGAATGCTTTTGATGGATCGGCTCATAAAAAGCGGAACATTTGGCTTGTGCAGCTGAGTTCCTGACTGAGTACAGAATGATAAAGCAGGGCTGGCAATTTTGCAAAGCAAAAGGTGGCCTGCTTTCCAAAGGACCCTTAAACCAGTTCTCAGCATCCGGGAAATCAGCAAGGGGACTGCAATCAGGAGTGTGAAGGCCGCATTGTTCTTTGGGGCACAGTTTGCAAATGGAAGCAATGGCGACTCTGTAGCATTTAAGTGGCTCTTGTTATATTTCCGTGGAGCCTGGCCAATCCAAATATTGGACATCTGTGAGGCACTCGCTAGTTGCTATCACCACAGGAGGTGGCAATGGCGTCTGGCCTAGGTGCCTTTAGAAGGGGATTGGACAGATTTCTGAGGAAAAGTTCATTGTGGGCTATAGGCCGTGATGGGTTATGCAACCTCCTTCCGTTAGTAGTAGGCTACTTCAGAATGCCAGATGCAGGCATCTTGTTGTTTCATGTACTCCCTGAGGCACCTGGTGGGCCACTGTGAGATGCAGGAAGCTGAATTAGATGGGCCTTGGCCTGATCCAGCGGGGCTGTTCCGATGTTCCTATGAGTACATGTCTGAAGAGGAGCATCTGGTTCTGGTGGCTGTCAAAGAGAAATGCTGTAGAGAATCTTGACTAGCCACCAATGTGTTTCCCTCAGAATTTACCTCAGAATGCCAGGTGCGTAGCCACAGAATGCAGGCAGCCTGCTGTCTTGTGTGCTCCCTGAGGCATCTGGTGGGCCACTGTGAGATACAGGAAGCTGGACTAGATCAGTCTTTGGCCTGATCCAGTGGGGCTGTTCCTATGTTCCTATGTCTGAAGAGGAACATCTCGTTCTGGTGGCTGTCAAGGAGAAATGCTGTAGAGAGTCTTGACTAGCCACCAGTGTGTTCCCCTCAGTATTTACTTTAGAATGCCAGATGCAAGGGAGTAGCCACAGAATGCAGGCAGCCTGCTGTCTCGTGTGCTCCCTGAGGCATCTGGTGGGCCACTGTGAGATACAAGAAACAGGACTAGATGGGTCTTTCGCCTGATCAAGGAGGCTGTTCTTATGTTCTTATGTCATCTTTCCCTTACTTTTCCATTAGAACAAGATGGAGAAGTAATGGTTATGTCACTGGCCAATGGCAAAGAAGCCTTCTGCTTTTTTCAGGTTATGGATTTACATTTAAGGTATTGTGTTCCGTTTCTAACAGACAATGAGCATTCGGGTCCCAGGCAATATTTGTCTTTCCCTTGGATAGGTCTTTTGCCTTCAGAGCAGGGGGTGGGGACATGGAATGAGTGATGGCCCTGTCATCCAATGGAAACCATCATGCATTTCTTTGCCAAAACGTTATTGAGACTCTTCAGGTATGTGTTAACTTTTCTCTCGGAGCAAGCTATACACACTGCCGGTTCACTCTTCTGTCCGTTCTACATTGTGCTGTGAAGATGGAGGGAACATGTGTTTTGTTGCAAGGCTAATTTATTGAATGCCCGGGGGTGGGGGTGGAATGTGAACTTGGCCAAACAGAAGCTGCTAATAGACGGGGTAACACACAGGGTAACAACGTTGCATCGGCGCTGCGCCATCCATAGGATGGTGCTGTAAGCCAGAGTTCAGTCATTTATCATTTTCTTTTCTTGAAGAAGCTTTTTCAAAACTGTTCCTGCCATCATTCTGTAGATTTTCCCCTGGTCTTAACAGCTATATTGTCTTTTCCTTTTTTACCCCCATGTGCAGCTCATCTGAATTCAAAAGGATTGGAATTGACAGATATTATTTTGGTCCATCTGTATATGAAGAGCATGAACGATTTTGCAGTGATAAATTCAGTCTATATGACAGTATTTGATTTGTGTCCCCCAGCAAGGTAGGTTCACACGACTGCTGCCTTATATTTATGATGTGCTAGAATACACCTCATTGCTACTACTACTTTATTTATGGTGCTTTTCTTCATGTCCATTTTCTCTCTGTTATTTGGGGTTGGACTTTCTTTTACATAGGTAGGTGTGTGTCTTTCTCTTAAAAAAATATATTTAAGAGTGCAATCCTAACTGTGCTCTAGGTCAGCACAAGTTTTTTATGCTTTCAGTGTTGCAAACCCACTGTAAAGCACATTTGCGCCACTCTCTGGAAAGGGCCAGTCCCACAGCACAGTCTTACCTTGAGCGTACCATCAGCTACATTGTTGCGTTGACGCTACATCACTAGCGTCGATGCAGGGGCGCCAATCGGCACCCCCTCGTTGGCGCTAGTGCTCTCAGACCAATGTTACGGTGGCGCTCTCCGAAGGCGGCACGGGGATTAGGCAAGGGAGGGAGAGAGTGGTTGGGGGGAAGGTGGGACATGGGTGGGCTTGGGAAGCGGCCATAAGGCCACATCCTAAGCCCGATTCGGGCCGCACAGTCTCCTCAGATCTGCGCTCGCTGTGCAACTCTCTTGTGCTGCTTACGCATCTGCCAATTGCAGACATGACTGGGAATACTAATTTTTTCTAGTGTTCACATCCTTTGTACTGTATATGGCTGGCAGGGATGAGCTGAAGCTACTAAGCTCAAGTCACGAGTCAGTGACCACTCGACTCACTAGTCATAGCGCTTTGCCTCATGGAAATTTTGAGTCGCAAGTCATTTGGAGAAACAAGTCAAATCCTTGAGTAAAACAATCCTGCAAAGCTTAAGTCTTCCTCCTCCCCTCAACCCCTGCAACCCCACCTGCTGGAACCATATGCCCTCCTCCCAACATGGCCGCTGAAAGTGTGTGTGTGTGCGCGCGCGCACACGCACGCACGCACGCGCACACGCACACACACACACACACACACACACACACACACTAAAGAGAGTCAGGACTTGAGTCAAATTTGAGTTATTACTCTTCCGAGTCGCTGGCCATGAGTCTTGAGTCAGTGACATTCATGACTTAACACGAGTCATGAAAAACCAGCATTTTTGGTACACCAGTTGACTCAGGATGACTTGAGTGCCCATCCCTAATGGCTGGATGCAGTGCAGTTGGAGTAGGGACCATTCGTGCAGTTCTGTTAATGTTTCATTTAAAAAAAAAATAGCCAACTGCACATGAATTGCCTATACTAGTTCTTTATGATGCCCGATGATAAGCATATACTAGAGAAATATGCCACCTGCTTGCCTTAGTTGTGATTTGTCAGTAGAACCTAATTCCCTGCCTAGTGGTCAGACTGGCCTTGTCTATTTTAAGATCAAAGGTAAAGGTTTCCCCAGGACCGAATGGTCTCGTTGTGACCAACTGTAGGGAGTGGTGCTCATCTCTAAGCCTGTAGAGCTGGCATTTGTGCTAGGACAAGCTTCCGTGGTCTTGTGGCCGGCATAACTATACGCCGTAGCTCACGAAACGCCGTTACCTTCCCACTGAAGTGGTCCCTATTTATCTACTTGCATTTTTAGGTGCTTTCGAACTGCTAGGTTGGCAGGAGCTGGGACAAGCAACGGGAGCTCACAGTGGTTCTAAACTTCTCAGATTGTCAACTATTCCACACAGTGGAGAAAAGAACATATTAGAGGGAACATTGCTCTGTAAACCTTTTCTGTTTCACTGTATATGGCAAAAGCCATATCCATTTTGGGGGATCCACCGTCATGTGGATAACTCTGCTTTCACCAATGATGACCACTAAGATTGAGTGCTGAGAGAACGGATAAAAGGAAATACTTTTTTTACCCAGCATATAATTAAGCTGTGGAACTCTTTGCCACAGGAGGTGGTGATGGCATCTGGCCTAGGTGTCTTTCAAAGGGGATTGGACAGATTTCTGGAGGAAAGGTTCATTGTGGGCTATAGGCCATGATGGGTTTTGCAACGTCCTTACATTAGTAGTAGTAGTTGTTGTTCAGTTGCTAAGTCGTGTCCGACTCTTCGCGACCCCATGGACCACAGCACGCCAGGCCTCCCTGTCCTCCACTAGTTTCCTGAGTTCACCCAATTTCATGTTCATTGCTTCGGTAACACTCTCTAACCATCTCATCCTCTGCTGCCCTCTTCTCCTTTTGCCTTCCATCTTTCCCAGCATGAGGGTCTTTTCTAAAGAGTCCTCTCTTCTCAGGAGGTGGCCAAAGTCTTTGAGCTTCAGCTTCAGAATTTGTCCTTCCAGGGAGCAATCGGGCTTGACTTCCTGGAGGATTGACCGATTGGATCTCCTTGCAGTCCAGGGGACTCTCAAGAGTCTTCTCCAACACCATAATTCAAAAATTATGTAGTTTACTTCAAAACTCCAGGTGCAAGGGAATGGCAACAGGATGTCTTGTGTGCTCCCTGAGGCATCTGGTGGGCCACTGTGAGATACAGGAAGCTGGACAAGATGGGCCTTTGGCCTGATCCAGCAGTGCTCTTCTTATGTTCTTATATTTATCTATATTTGAACTTACATTGTTTTAGAACAAGTATGTTTTCATTCCCACTCCTCTTTAATTTGGAATCGACTTCAAATGTATTTCATTTCCAGTTTCTTAATAAAAATGTTAATATGTAAAGTTAATGAAATAAGGACTCTACAATTAAAATATTTTAATGCTGCATAAAATCTTTTATAAGAAGCCAGTTCTTTGGCTTTTTTTTTTTTGTTGTTGAGGCATTATTACGACTTCAAGTTAATAAGATATATTTCCTCCTACTTAGTAATAGCTTTATGAGTAATTGAATCTCTGTGAAACTCATTGCATTGGGGACTTTCTTGAGATAAATATCCAAAGTTCTTTATTAATGCCATGCCCCATAATTTACCCAAAAAAAGAGAAAGGATTCTGTTTTATCCCAATATATAATCCCAATATATAATCAGCTGAGAACAGGCAAGAAATAAAGGAATTGTTTCATGTTTTAGTGTGTTATAAAGCAAGAAACATATAGGAAAAATGCTGTAAACCAGTACAACCAGGCCCTTGTTATCGGCGGGGGTTCCGTTCCAGGAACTCCATTGGATAAAGAAACCACGAATGTTGGAATTCGGTTTGTGGGCTGCCCCCACTCTCCAAACCTGACCCGAGCTTGGCTCCGGTCGAGTCCGGTGGCTCTTCCGAGGCCATGCATGTCCTCCTGCAGCCTCTGCAGGCCTCCAAATTAGGATTACAAGTGAAAAACTTGTCACTTGCAGGCGGGACCTGCGCTAACAGTGGCAGGGCTCAATGCGGAGCATTCCCACAGGGGCCTCCACCCTTCCCACGGGGCCCCCCACTCGCCAAGAAATGCGCTTAGGGTGCCGTGTGCATCACCTGGGAATAGTTGGTGGTGACTTGATGACATCACCAGCAGCATCTTCCAGGAGGCCCATTTGGGGCAGTTAGGAGGCCTGGGCAGGTGGGAGGGCCTGAGGTAAAGCTGCTCTGCTTGCCCCGTACAACCGCACTTACAGCCCATAGAGATCCCAGCTGCAGCAGCAGGTGATATAATAATAATAATAATATAATAATAATACTCGTATTTATATACCGCCTTTCTTAGGTCATTAGATTACTCTAATGACCGTAACTCAAGGCGGTTTACGTAGGCAGACTTTTATTCATAAACCCAAAGGTTTTTACAATTTTACAGAGACGTTCTATCTTACAAGAACAACAACATATACAGATGGATCTTTCTGGATTTAGTCTTCTTTCTGGCCACCCGTTTGTCTTCTGCTGGCTGATAAGCGGCTTCCCTGCTCCCACCAGAGACGCAGCTAACCCAGCACACTCCCCCTCTCACGAGGCAGCTGGAGACAGCTCAGCTTTTTAAATCAGTTGCAGTTTTACAAGGTCTGCTGCTCACAGAGACTTCCGGTAGTCCCAAACAGTACTGGTGCGCCCCCCCTCCCCAAAGTGCGAGGCCCAATGTGATGACATTGCCTTAAAGCCGGCTGTACCAGGTTTTTGGCAAAACCAGAAGTGACTTTTTTTTTTCCATTTGTAAAGCGTGGGTTCACTTGTAAGCGCACGCTCTGACTCTGTGGGGTTCAGAACTCCCCCCCCCCAGAAGATCCAGGTCGGACCTGCCTCATGGGTTCAGAGGGAACTGTGGATGCTGGAATCTGGGAGTTCCAAATCTGTGGTTAATGAAGGCCAACAGTATAATGATCCAAACTATGCTGTTGCACAGTAAGTAGGCGATTGAAAGCAATTTGCACAGGATCCTCTCTCCAGTTCCACTAAAATAAGTGATATTTTTCAGTTATTGGTTACATAACAGTGTATGGGTTACATATTGTCCTCTTAATAATCTGCAGTTAGGCCAGCAAAGTTTGGCCCGCACAAGGGCCACCGTAAAGCATGTTTGGACCACTCTCGGAGTCATGGAGGCCAGCACACAGACGTGCGCCATCCTCCCTGACTCTGAGTGTAGTCCAAAGGTGCTTTACAGTGGCCCTTGTGCTGGTGAAAATTTGCTGGCCTAACTGTGCTGGCCTAACTCCAGGTTAGTGACTTACCTCCAAATCACTTATTTAATTTGAAATACAGTAAGGGCCCAATCCTATCCAACTTATCAGCATCATTGCAACTGCATACAGCTGCAAGGTGAGAGAACAAACCTTCCTTTACCTTGAGGAAGCCTCTGTGACTGCATCTCCACTGCAGAATGCAGCACATGCCTTGTTGACACGGCTGCATCGGCACTGCAGAGTTGGATAGGATTGGGCTCTAAGAATCATAAAGCACACTGAATGCTGAAAAAGAAACGAGTTAGTAGTTATGGTAGAAATGAATTCCTGGGTTCATAAAGCAGATAGAAATTTACAACTCTTGGAAAATATCCATTGTGTGCAGTTAGGGTTAATTGCCATGACATGCAGCAGTCACACTTTGGGCCTGAGGACTTTTTCCCTGGATTGCTCTCCTTATCTAAAATTCTAAGTTCCTTAACTGAAATAACATCTCTAAACATTGCAGGTATATGAATCTCCCTAAAGGTAAAGGTTTCCCCACGACCGAATGGTCTAGTAATGACCGACTGTAGGGGGCAGTGCTCATCTCCGTTTCAAAGCCTGTAGAGCCAGCGTTTGTCCCAGAACAAGCTTCCGTGGTCATGTGGCCGGCATGACTATATGCTGTAGTGCACGGAACGCCGTTCCCTTCCCACCGAAGTGGTCCCTATTTATCTACTTGCATTTAGGTGCTTTCGAACTGCTAGGTTGACAGAAGCTGGGACAAGCAACAGGAGCTCACTCTGTCGCGCAGTCTTGAACTCCCAACCTTCTGGTTGAAAAGCCCAGCAGCAGCAGTTTAACCCGCTGCGCCACCACGTCCCATTGCTTTTATATCCAGGCATACTTGGTGGTAGAGAAAACATAATGCCTGGAATTGTCCTGAAGAACAGGAAACCAAGTTTATAAACTCAGGGTTAAAGCAAATAGCATATGTGGTCAGAAACATTTATTGTTTTTTACCTTTTTGTCTTTGTAGTTCAATATATATTGTATGCCGTGCTCAGCACCCTATTGTCTGGGTGGTGTAAAGGGTGGGGTATACATCTTTAAAAAGAGGAATGGCAGTTGTGTGCACTGAAAATGCCGCAAAACAAATGCAAATCCATCTTACGGTTTCAGAGTATGCGTAGAAGCCCCCTTGCCTGAAGGAATGTTATTTCAGATGGATTGTCTTGCGCATAAGTCTGATGGGAATATCGGTGATGTCCCCGGTGATCAGAAGCAAGTTATGCATGTACAAAGCATCTCGCACTGGGCCCCGGCCAACATTGGACCTTACAGTCAGTGCATACAGGTATGTCGTCTTTAGTCCGTTGCCAGATTATCCACTCTATGGATAAGAACTATTCCAGTTATGTGTTTCTTTCGTCAAACCGTTTCATGAATTTGAATTAGCGCATTCGAGATCTTACTGCTGTTGAAGGACCGTGTTGGAGAAATCACGATTGGTGTTTCCTTTCCTTTTTCTTCCATAGAGCAGACGATATAACATTTATAGCTTAAAACTAAAGCAGAGGAAAGAAAGCTGTTGGAAACATACATGTTCTCTAATCTGAACGTATACAAAATAGTTAAGTTCAAAGCAGAATGGTGAGAACAAGTGAAGGCTGTCATAATATGGAGCAAGTTGGGAGATGAAATCTGTGTGGATCACTCTATAACAATGCCTTATGGAAAGAACAATTTTTTTTTCAATATACACCATCAGGAATTAATAGCACAGTAAGGTTTATGCTGGAATTAATTGTTGCTGGGGCTGAGCTGAATAAGTGGAGTGACTTTAGCATGTATGCTGCAGTTCTGTCAAACAAAAGGGTGGAAAAAACAAATGGTTAATGTGCTGTCGGTATAGGTTTGGAGCGATGAGCCCCACCCCCAATGTGAATGGTCCATGAATAGTTGTAACTGAAATGGGCCATTGTTGACCTTTAGGTGCAGGGTGGTGCAGATCATAGCTATAGAAAGAACACCTGACTAGGTAAGGTCAGTGTTATTCAAACTGTGGGTTGGGACCCACTTGGTGGGTTTGCGACCTGATGTCAGGTGGGCCACAGAAAGCTGGGAGCAGCCATCTTGGAAACTGCAGACCTGACTCTTGCTATATTCCTTTTGTGAATGTTAACAGTTTGAATTTTCAAGTGAGGGTTGTTTTTAAATTGTTTTTAGTCCAGTGCTTTTATATAGTCCTAACCTTGCTGTCTGTCAGGAATGTTTCATGGTTGCACAATTTTTGCAGTCTGAGAATGCCAGTTTGCATTCCAGGAGATTATGTCACAATGATGGCACTTCCTGCTTGATGATGTCACTTCTGGCTTATGACATCGCTTCCAGGTTAACAGCATCACTTCTGATGGGTCCCAACACGAGTGCCATTTTAAAAAAACGGGTCCCGGTCTAAAAAGTTTTAGAACCACTGGGCTCGGTCAATCCATCCAAGCTTAAAACCATCAGTGCATCCTGCAATGTCACTGGGATAGCTGAATTTGGATGGGTATCTATTCGCTCTAGCTGTACTGCCACCCCAAAGCACCCAACAAATCAATGGATGTCATTACTGATTGAGTTTCAAGAGCCGTAAAAGTTCCAAAGTATTACGGAGGAGAGATTTAACTGGTGTTTAGAGTTATCGCTCTGCTGGTTTTCAGTCTCTGTTCATCCAACTCACGGTCCAAGCTTAACTGGCCATTATACTGCTGGAATGTGCTGTTGCAAATGCAGCAACACTGGACAGAGTGGCCTGCCCACTGCTGGAAGTGGTGAGTGGCTGGGTCTGTGCAGCAAGGGATGCCCGCTGCCCCAGGTAAGGCTGTGTAGGGGCTGGGAGGGAGCAGAACAGGGTGAGGAATGGGCAGAGGATAAGAGGGTGGATCGGTTCCGCAAAGGAGACAAATGTCCCCTTACTCCAAGGAGACGTCCCATAGCCGAAACTCCCCCATGGGCATCCTGTTCACACAGCCGCATCACCCCATGGGGAGTTAGGTAGGATTGGGCTGTTAGAATTTATCCTAATCCCAGACTGAGTATCCTTGACACAAGATACAGTCATTGAGACTTGCATGAGAACTTGGTACAATGGCATGTCTTGCTCTGGAACATTGGGCGGGGATGAAACCAGTGGTAACAGCATGCATTTTTACCTCTTTGGAAGATAGCTTGGGATCTGAGTGATGCAAAGTTCAAATACAAATTATATATAATTTCTTCATATCACCGTACAGAAACGGCCGCACCATGCCGAACTCTTCCCTCCTCACTTCTCTCCCGTTAAAAAATGGCATTCCCCATTTACCCAGGCAACATTCCTGTTCCTACCTCCATTGTCTCTCCATTGGCAAGCAATTATTATTAGCATACACACCCCAGCCCGAAAGAACCTGCTCAAACATTCCCAAGCTGCACTCTGATTGCTGCTTGGAGAGTCAAGAAATTGCTTCTTACTGCTTCTACATTCCATTAAAGTCGCCCCAGCATGCACTGTGAACGATGAACATGCGTGTTTATGCAAGTTTAAGCAAGCTTCCCCTGTTTCTGCCACTCCTCCTCCTGATCTCTTACTGAAAACTAATTGTGGATTCCTCAAAACTGTGTCAAAAATAAGCAAAAGTAGTGTTTTTTTTCACATTTTGACCTAAATTTTGTTTTATGTAGTGTTTTCAGTTGAAATTCTCATTATTTAGCATTCTGTGTTGATCACGGGGGAAAAAACCCCCTCCCTAATTATAGTGATAGAAGAAGTAGTAGTTGATGTTGGATGTTGGGGTGATGGTGGTGGAAGAGAATTGCAAAATATACTTGTCATTTACTACAGAAGCTGTGTGTTCTTTATAATGCCTAGTTTCACCTTGGGTCTTTAACACGAGTTTGAAGCTTTGGATACAACAGAGTTGGGTAAACTATATGGCGATGTGCATTCACAATAATCTTTGAGGAAAGGATTGATTAGGAGTAATGTGAAAGCTTGTCACGTTTTGAGGTCTTTTTTATTATCATAAAGACCATTTATGTATATCATCAGAATACAGGCGTGTCTCAGTATCCACTGATTTGGTATCCACAGTTTCAGTTATCCACGGATACAATGGACAACTATTAAAAAGGTAGGGGAACATTAAACAAATCTTTTTTTTTACCTTGTTGCAGCAAAACCACTGCTGTTCCCCTATTTTTACAAAGGCATCCCCAGTATCCATGGTTTCAGGTATCCACGGATGAGTCCAGAACCAGATCCTCAGCAGATACTGGGGCACACCTGCAGTTATGTTAAATTCAGACTGAACAAGTTAATAGAAAGATGAGCTACGAAATACAGATACTGTACAATGAATGTTCTTTTGCTGAATATCTTTACTACTGAATAGTGTGTCACATGAAAAAGGAATGAAGATTGACAACTGAAATATTAATGTTTCCAAAAACGTTTACAGATGTAATCATAGAAATGTACCAAAGAAGCAGCTGATATTTTATGGATTAGAGGCCAAGTGGTAGAGAATGATGCTGCTGTTCTGGCCAGGGTATCACAGAAACTAGGTGTTTGGATTTAACATGGTCTTCACAATTGCCAACCTAAAGAATAATGGCCCAATCCTATGAGGGATGTGGTGGCGCAGCAGGTTAAACTGCTGCTGCTGGACTTTCCGACTGGAAGATTGGGAGTTCAAGACTGTGTGACGGAGGGAGCTCCCGTTGCTTGTCCCAGCTCCTGCCAACCTAGCAGTTCGAAAGCACCTAAATGCAAGTAGATAAATAGGGACCACTATGGTGGGAAGGTAACGGCATTCCGTGCACTACAGCATATAGTCACGCCGGCCACATGACCACGGAAGCTTGTCCTCAGACAAAACGCCGGCTCTACAAGCTTTGAAACGGAGATGAGCACCGCCCCCTACAGTCAGTCACGACTAGTCCATTCGGTCATGGGGAAACCTTTACCTTTACCTGTCTAATTGGTGCTCCAATAGAATACATGTTTGCCAGTGTGCCAGGCCTCGATGATGTTGAAAAAGTGCTGTAAAGCACTTAACAACTGCATGAAGTCTAGGTGCATTGGCAAAGTCTTCCCATACCACTAGGGCAGGGAGAGGGTGGGGAAGGGATGGAATAGTGGTCTGGGTCTACCCATGATCAGGGAAATTTACCAGGAGGGGAAGAGGCAGGAGGTACATGCACTATATGTGCACATGTCAGTTTTTCTCCAGGTTTGGGAACAAAAGCATCATATGGATGCTTTTAACGGCAGGGCCAAGAGTGAAACTAGATATAGGGCGCAATTTGAGAGACGTAGGTTTGGAGAAGAAGGAAGGACTTGAATGAAACCAGGTCCCCTAAATAGGGGGAAATGGCTCACAAAAGGAGACCTGAGCAACGGAAAGTCCTATAGTGGCAGAGACGAGAGGTGCAGTATTGTATTTAACCTCTCCTTGAACTTTGTTCTCAGTTTGCAAGCTGATTCACTGATGCTCACAGATACCTTCAGTGTTTTCCTTTAGCATTCTGATGTGTCATCATCAATAATTCTCGTTCTGTGTCCATTTCCAGTGCCTTATACCCATTTGCATTGCAGCAGGTTTTAAAAAAGGTGTTTTCAGACCTTTTAAAGTACTTTGCTCCAGAACACCTTTTAAAGGTAGCCCAGAATAAATTGCTTAAATACCAAGCGTTATAAAGCTGTTACGGCAAGTGCTTTAAGTACTTCTAAAGGGGCATTTTCAAATGAGCTTTTTTCCAAGAATATGTTTGAAGCCAAAATTAAATAGTGGAAAGTGGAAACTTCTAGGCTCCATTCCTGCTGCTCCGTGTGTCTGTTGACAGTGAGGCCTTGCCCTTGGTTTGATTTGGTATGGTTTTGTTTTGCTGTGTGGATGTGCTCTGTGTACCTGGGGGTACAGGGGACTGTGTTTCTTTCTTTTTGTTAAGGAGAATTAACTGGGTTGTGGGTAACATGTACTCATAGGAACAGCCCCACTGGATCAGGCCAAAGGTCCATCTAGTCCAGCTTCCTGTACCTCACAGTGGCCCACCAGATGCCTCAGGGAGCACACAAGACAACAGGCTACCTGCATTCTGTGGCCACTCCCTTCTACCTGGCATTCTGAGGGAAACACACCGGTGGCGAATCAAGATTCCCCACAGCATTTCTCTTTAACAGCCACCAGAACCAGGTGCTCTGCTTCGGACATGTACTCATAGGAACAGCCACACTGGATCAGGCCAAGGCCCCCTCTAGTCCAGCTTACTGTATCTCAGTGGCCCACTAGATGCCTCAGGGAGCACAAGAGACAACTAGATACTTGCATCTTGTTGCACTCATGCATCTCCTGGAGCAAAAGCTGATCAAAGCTTTCAACTTCAAGGAGAGTGCAACTCTGTCAAGATGAAACCATGAACTCATTTCAGAATTACTTTTCTACTAACTAACTTGACCAACTGCACCTCTATCTTTCCTAGATTAGGTTTCCGTTTATTAACCCATTATTTATTAATCAACTGCTAGTCTCCCTGGTGCCCTGTGAAACAGAGAAACAGAGCTGGGTGCCATTAGTATATCAGTAGCGCTTTGCTCCAACTCCCTGAACAAATCGGTTCCAGCAATTTCATATTGGTATTTCAGTAGTATAGGGGAGACCAGATGGAACCCAACTCATAAGAACATAAGCCCTGCTGGATCAGGCCAAAGGCCCATCTAGTTCAGCTTCCTGTATCTCACAGCGGCCCACCAGGTGCCCCAGGGAGGCATGAGACAACAAGATGCTTGGTTCCTGTTGCCACTCCCTTGCACCCGGTACTCTGAAGTAGCCCACCACCAATGTAAGGAGGTTGCACAATCCATCATTGCCTATAGACCACGATGGACCTTTCCTCCAGAAATCCGTCCAATCCCCTCTAAAAAGCATCCAGACCAGATGCCATCACCACCTCCTGTGGCAAAGAGTTCCACAGATTAACTACTCGCTGGGTAAAAAAGTACTTCCTTTTATCTGTTTTAATTCTCCCAACCCTCAGTTTTAGCAGATGCCCCCTGGTTCTGGTGTTTTGAGAGAGGGAAAAGAACATCCCTTTATTGACTTCCGTGCATAATTTTGTATGTCTCAATCATGTCCCCCCTCAGGCACCTTTTTTCTAGGCTGAAGAGCCCCAAAACTCACAAAACTGAAGAGCCCCAAGAACTCACTTGATTGGGATGAGCACAACCGTTGCAGAATGCAAGCCACTGAGAAGTCCAGCGGAATTAACAGAGATGTTCTGTCCCATCCGACCTTTGGCATAGGTCATCAACCAGGCGACCCACACTGGTTCAGTTCCATTTCCTGAGTAGAAAGGATCAAAATACTTTGTGCCATTGTAGTTGGGTTGCTTCTGCCCACTCAGGGTTCAATCCTATCTGTATTTACTTGGGAGTAACCCACACTTGGGTCTTCTGAGCCTACATAGGGTCAGAAGACAGAATGTAGGCACTATAGGGCCTACATTGCTAGGCCCCGATCTTATGTGGCCCAGTGCCAGCGGTAAGCCCTTGGCACATCGTAAACATGCCGTAAGGCACTTCTCGTGCCAGTGGTAAGGGCTTAGCGCCGCTGCCAGGACCCAGGGCCAGGAGGACCTAGTAAAGCCGCCTGACAGTAAGTCTCACCGCTGTTGGCGGTGAACTCTCTTGTGGTGGGAGGAGGGTGGAACTGGGTGGGGAAGGGGCGGAGCAAGGGTGGGACCAGCGGTGGCCTTCATTTTGGCCCTCAAAACCCAACATGGAGGTTCTCAAGTCTGCAAAATATCTGGCGCAGGCTTGTGGAGGCCCATTGCCGGGCCAGCACCAGCGGCGTCATGCAGCCGGAACGCTGGGCGGGAGGAACGGGTGAGCGGCAGCCCGCCCGTTGCGTTCCGCTCCGTTTCGCCGTCTTCCCCGCTCCCGTGGGGGCGGGGAAGACGGTGAAACGGAGCGGTACACAATGGGCGGGCTGCCGCTCACCCTTTCCTCCCGCCCAGCGTTCCGGCTGCATGACGCCGCTGGCCAGCACCCTTACCCCGGGGAAGTGGAGGAATGTCCCCTTCTCCCGAGGTGTCTCCTATTGTTGCCGCAGCACCCATAAAATGCAGCGGTAGCCATTTTTGTACCACTGCTCCTACAGGGCCCCAACCCTTTAGGACTGGGCTTTCACTTTGCCCAGAATGGCAGGTTTCTGACTTCTTTCTTCCCAAAAGCTCGTCAGTAAACTTGGCTCTCATCCTTATAAGAGAATACTCAGGAGCAATCGTATCTACTGCCTGGACCATTATTCAGTGCCGGAGATTGCGGCGGGTATTGACAGGACCATTAGCCAAGAATTCCCCAGAGCATCTATTTGGATCTATAAGTCTCCAAGGGCAGACTATCAGGTTCCTCTTGACTGTAGCCTACAGTTAGCCTTCCTCTGCAAAATCTTAATATCTGCTCAAAGTGAGTCTCAGCTTAGAATGGTGACATCTTCCCAAAGGAGATGGACCTTTGAAAGTGGGCAAAGCCTTTGCTAATTTTAAAAGACTGGTTCCAAATTGTTTTATCACCCAAAATTACGTTGCCGGCTTATGGTGATCCAGCCAACGTACAGTTTGGTTTTAGAGTGTTCCTGTTTTTCAAGACATCCAAGGCAATAACAATCTCACTTCAGGACTGATAATTCCAGCATAAGTGCAATTCAGTTCAAAGGCAGAGTGACTTTGCACGTTGCCTTTTTTTTCGTGGAAAAGAAAATCACTTGAATTCATCAGTTGAATTTTGCCAGTGACTCGAGGATAGTGGAAGAGAAAAATGCAACTGCTATAATGTACCACGAACATGTCCTTCTGACCTCTGGATGGCAGAAGCAACACTTGCAATGATTGTGATCTGAATCCAATTTGATATACTTATAACAAAATGAGAGAGCAAATATCCTTTTCTTGAAATTGCATGTGCATCAGCTCAAAGCTCATCCTATGCAGTATAATCTCTGGCATGATACAAAGGAGAAAGAAATAGGACTATAATAATCTTCCCTGGCCCATCTCTCTCTCTCTCTCTCTCTCTCTCTCTCTCTCTCTCTCTCTCTCT
>JAJKFI010000007.1:27650786-27699673 GCA_029204185.1 Lerista edwardsae
TATTATTATTATTATTATTATTATTATTATTATTATTATTATTATTATTATTATTATTATTATTATTATTGTGAGCAGTGAAATAATCTATTTCTCCTATTGAGCAAAAAAAGCAGTGAGTGGCAGTCTGTAAATATGTAATAAGACCATCTCACTGGAGAGTTCCAAACTAAAGAGCTGGAAGTGTGATGAGAAATTCAGAAAAGGTTGAAAGAGCTTGAGAATATTGAGCCATGTGGCGAGTGGCAACCAGCTTGGCAGGAAATAAGCGGGTCAGGAACCAGCGGAGCAGGTAGTGGCATCATCAAAGATGACTCTGAGGAATCAGCCCTGGACTGTGACAGATGGAGACCGCAGTTGACTCAGTCTTTAAACTCTTCTGATACCTTGCCAGCCCTCTTGAAACGGGGAGAGTCATACTGAAATGCGTCATTCTGCGTTGAACAAAACCAGAGGCAGAAAGCCCTGTTACAAACACCAGCGTTGCACCAGTATGTGCAAATGCAGTTGCACGGTTCGTGGTTTCACTTTGGGAGAAAGGCCAACTAAACCCTTGGGTTGTCCCCAAGCATGTGCTGTGATTTGTATATGAAATCAGCCCTTTTCCCTAAATACCAGAGTTAAGCTGATAGCGTTTTGGTCAACGTAGTTCCTCCCCCAGTGGTTTTATCATTTTTATCATTTTATGTATTGTGTTTGTATATTGTCAGTCCTTCTTATATGCCAACCCGCTATCTGCAAATTTGCTTATTTGCAAGGGGCTGAATTGCTACTTACCTCTTTATCTGTCCTTGTTACCCACTATTGAGGGACCTTCCAGAGACTGCAAGGACCTTCAGAATGGCACCTGCGACCAGCACTGACCCCTTTAAAACATCCAATTGAAGCATCCACCAGCCATATTTAAGGTCTCCTTGCTGGTTGCAGGTGCCATTCTGAAGGTCCCTGCAGCCTCTGGAAGGTCTCTGCAGCATTCAGATATTTTTTGGCATTTCCTGCTGCACTCTGCTGGCTTCCTGAGGGTCTTTGCTGATGGCAGATGAGGTACACCTTGCACCTATGCTTTTGCTTGTGCTGGACCTGAGTCTCATTAACATAATCTCATTAGCTTGAGAAAACATCCATCCAGTGCCACAGTCATGGTTGTAGCATTCTGGGTGCTTTTGAGAACAATGGAGGACTTGGGGACAATCCCATTGGTTGATGGGAAGAACTATGAATGACATTCTCCGGGCTGCAGCCTAATGGTTTCAGCAAGTGAACAAGGTGTGTCTTGCATGGGAATTGGAGCAATTACCTTTAAAAAAGATGTCCAAAAAAGATGAAAGGTTTTCTGAGCATATGAGTACAGGCATGCCTTGGTATTCGCTGGGGTTCTGCTCTGGATCCTCCCATGGATTCCTGAAATCGTAGGTGCTGGGGAAACCTTTTTAAAGATGCGGGAACACTAACAATTTTGCTGCAACAAGGTTTAAAAAAAGAGATTGTTTAATGTTCCCCTCTCTGTTTAATAGGCGGTCTCCATAGATAACAGTATCCACGGTATCCACGGATAACAGAAATAGTGGATACCGCATCAGTGGATATGGGGGCATGTCTGTATATGGTTTTCAGAATTGCTTAGATACAAGCCTGAAGACACTTTCTTAAAAATGATTTTATTTATTTATTTATTTATTTGAGAGAGGGTAGATTTTTTTTTTGATTTTTTTTTTTTTGAAAGAAGGATGTTTAGAGAGATTGGGTGGATGTTAGATATTTTGGGTTGAATACAGACCTACTGCTCCAAGAATGGAAACCCACCCACCGCCATGTTCACAGAACCCATCTATGAGCACAACTTTCCTTTTATGAACAGAACTTTGTATCTCCCTCAATACCCGAAGTGGTATAAGAGGAAGAAGACGAACAGAAGGCACTTCCATTCATGAAGCAGCAACTTACAATCCAAACCACTACTTTGGGAGGCAACTTTTATTTTCCACCACCCTGCAGCAAAATTAACATTAGATTTTTCTTTTAATTTTTAAACCTTTATTGATTAAAAAAAAAAGAAAATACAAAGTAAGAACAAGATTTAAACACAATGTACGGTATATCACCATAATAAAGGGAATCAAAAAAAGAGAAAAAAAGGAACAAGGGGATATAAAGTCTTAAAAACAAAAGAAGTAATTATTAGACTTTTTTGGTCAAATATTTTTTAAAAAATGTTTCCATAGCTCCATAACTTTATCCATATGAAGTTGTCTTCGATAGACAACTAATTCAAATATAGTCGAGAGTTCCTCCATCCAATGCAAAGTATCCAACCTTTCACTATGCGTCTTTTAGCAATAGTTAGGGCAAAGAGAATCCATTTTCGTTGGCCTTCCAAAAGTTTCCATATTATAGGCAAATAGTTCAGGAGAATATGCATATCCACGCAGCTGAATCTTTGTTCTAGTATCACATTAATGTAGTTAATAACCTTTATCCAAAAAAGTTGAACAACTATGCAAGTCCAGATTCACCACATCGCCAACAGTTTGTTTCCTTTGTAAGTCCCTTGTTAAAAAGACGCATTGGCGTCCAGTAAACTCTGAAAAAGTATTTTTTTGCTGAATCAGCCTTAATTAAAATTAGCATTAGATGAAAAACTGCCTGATAATACATGGCCAGATATTAAGTAAGGCTGCATGTAATAGAAAGCAATAGTTTCTTTAGGAAAACTATTCTTGGTTTAAATATCTGAACGCACATCTGTCCATACACTGGGGATTGGCAATCTACAATCTGAAACCATTGTTTGAAGCTAGTTCGCAAACCGTAATTTTTTCTGTCTGAATTCACAGACAATTGATAAACCACAATTAGGACCATTGTTCTGCCTCAAGAGTGCTGCTACACTATGAAAATGGGATTGTGTTCTGTACCGTGGAGATGGATGTATATTTGTAGAACTGAACCCTGAGTAGATCAGAAACAAAAACAGACAAGGAGTTCTACACCTTGTTGTTTATTTAGAAGCTCAAACCATGGTGTAGGTGCTTAACTATGGTTAGCACAAACCATGTTTTCTCATTACATCTGAACTCAGCCTAAACATCTGAAATGTGGACCTGGAATTTGTTTCTTAAAAAATAAATAAAAAAAAATGCATTCTTCTAATATGGGCTGCTGAAGTCAGTTGTTTTGTGGCAGCCATTCAAAAAACACATGAAAGCGTTATTCCTTGCCAGCTTCCTTTTGCTCCGTTTCATATATTCCCAGTAAAGAAGTGAATTTTAGTCATGCCAAATTGAACTCTGACAAATGTGTTTGTTCTATGAAGATAGATTGAATGTCATCTCTTTGTGTGGAGAAAAAAAACATACAAAGTTCTGAGGAGATAACTATAATAGAATGTGTCTTATTTGGTGTTAATATTTTTTTCCTAAGTTGGTAGTTGTCTACTTCTCTTGTAAAGAAGAGGTTTCAGATTCTCTGGTGTGAACTCTTAGCTGTTCTTCTCCTTCATATCAGGCTACATTGGCCCCTGATATGAAGAAAAGCAGAAGAAAAGCCCTGCTGGATCAGGCTAAAGGCCTGTCTAGTCCTGTTTCCCTGTAGTTGTTTTTTTTTTTAAAGCCATCCAAAGAATTCCATAGATTATATTGTACATAGGATGAAGAAATACCCCTTTTTGTCTTTCCTGAATCACCATTCAGAGCTCAATCCTAACCTGGAGTTAGGCCGGCACAAGTTAGGCCAGCAAAGTTTGGCTGGCACAAGAGCCACCGTAAAGCGCGTTTGGACCACTCTTGGAGTCAGGGAGGATGGTGTACCTCTGTGTGTACTGGCCTCTTTGACTAGGAGAGTGGTCCAAACATACTTTATGGTGTTCCTTGTGCTGGTCAAACTTTGCTGGCCCAACTGTGCCAGCCTAAATCCAGTTTAGGATTGCCCCCTCAGAGGCCGGCATAAGCTAAACCAGCAAAGTTTGGCCGGCACAAGGGCCACCTTAAAGCACGTTCGGACTACTCTTGGAGTCAGGGAGGATGGCTCACGTTTGTGCCCTGGCCTCTCTGACTCCGAGAGTGGTCCAAACATACTTTGTGGTGGCCCTTGTGCTGGCCAAACTTTGCTGGCTTAGTTTATGCTGGCCTAGCTCTAGTTTAGGATTGTGCCCTCAATCAGTTTTGTTGTATTTCTCCTTCTTCTAGTACTGCCTTATTATCCATTGGGGTTCCGTTCTGGAACTCTCAATGCTTACCAAAATCAGTGGATACCAAAATCAATGAAAAAAAATAGCTTTGAACACCCACTTCCAGGTTTCCTGTCCCCCATTGTCACCCTAGCATGCACTGGTATTGGCACTAAACCACATTCAGCAACTAGGCAACTGGGACAACTGGTGAAACAGCCTGTTTTACTGGATTGTGTGCTGGCCTCTCTGACTCCAAGCGAGGTCCAATTATACGTACGGTGTCCCTTGTGCTAGCCTTGTGCAGTTTTCTGGCCAAACTGTGCCAGCCTAACTCCTGGTTAGGACTGTTATGTGCCCTTAAACACTTTCCACTGAAATTCTGGATCGTGTCCTAAGTAGCACTGTAGTCTGCAATACATACCCATCTGGGTACAAGTCCCATTGAACTTGATGGAGCTGAGTAGACATGCCTAGGACTGTGCTGTAAATCTATCATCTAACCCAGTGGTTCCCAAATTTTTTTCAACTGGCGGCTCCCTTGATCTACTGGGCCATTGGCCAAAGCTCCTCTTTAGGGATACAACCCTGTGCAATGTCTAGGGTGCGGAGTTGTTGTTTTTTTTTGTTTGTTTGCCTTTTGTTTGTTTTTGCCAAGATTCCGTGGGCTAATTCCGCGCTGCTCCTGCACCAGCCAAGATCAGCTGACGCAAGGGCGGTTCTGGGCACGGGGAGGGAGGGAGAAACTGGGCGGGGATGGGCGGGCCGGGAGGCATGATGCCCCGGGGAGGCGGGCAGAGCTGGGAGGCGGCCATTAGGTTCTATCCAAGCCTCCGTCCCCAGAATTCATGGCCCTGATTCAGGCTGCGCGGCTTGCAAAACACCAGGCACAGATCCGATCGAGCCAATCAAGATGGCTGGCACCTACCCCAGTGCAACTCCCTACTCCTACAGGGAGACTTCCACAGCCTCCTAACTGGCGTTGGATATGGTGCAGGCCCGCTAGCCTTGCCGTTCCAGCACAAGTTAGGATTGCGCCCTCCGTTAGTATCTCTGGCTAACAAATGTACATCATATTAAAATAGAATTGTATTAACATTTGTTCTCACCCAATGCAATATAAATAGAAATACTAATCTCTGGACAATGTGGGTACCAGTTTACAGCTTTTCATACACTGAAGTATCGTAGCAAACGGAAAGAGGCCAAACCCACCATAGGGAGTTGTTCCTGGCAACTCCAGCCAAGCAGCCTTTATTTTATTATTTTATTACCATTATTTAAATATGGTGAATTTGGTCCTTTCTCCAGTGGGAGCTCCTGGGCAGGCTCAGCAACTAGGTTGGGAAGCTCCTCCTCTCAGGTCAGGTTAGGTCAGATTTATGATGACTTCCTGAGGGAGGGGCTGCCTCCATTAACCCAGTCTGGCCTAGCCTCATGTTCAGGCCGGTCACGCTTTTTATTTCTTCTTTAAAAAAAAAAGAAAAAGATTTTCTCTTCTCTCACTCTGAGCGCAGCGTCCCCTTTAAATCAAGACGACATACGCTGCGCTCTACTACCGCTCCAAAGCGGCTTTTCCGTCCGCCCTCGGACGACCCCTTCGCCCCCCCCCCGCTCCCCCCAAGGCAAGCAGTGCATTGAAAGGATTCCTCAATCCACAGTGGAAACATTTGGGGCACTGGGGAATGTAGAGCTAAGGCAGTGATTCCCACCCATTTTTTGACTGACAGCTCTCTTGACCTACTAGATCCTTAGTCGTCCCTCCCCATTAAGGCTACAATCCTATACATTGTATAGGGCGGCAGGTTTTTCCTGAATATTCCGCAGCTCCCTGGGGAGCCACAGCTTCCAGTTTGGAAAGCCCCACTCTATGAGCAGATGTCCGCTCCTAGAAGCCAGTATTCAGGCCTATGGGTTGAAGTAGCCTAACCATTTTGGTAACAGCGTCAGGTCTGCGAGATGCAGGCGATGGTGTATTTGTAGGCATATTGAGACAGCTTGTGTAGACTTTCTAGCTTTTTACGGAGCACATGCATACATTTTGCTGTTAAGTCACTCCCAAAAACATGGTTTTTCAGCTGAATCGGGCAGATGAAAATGTGTACATTTTACACGTGGATGACAGCTAGAACCCTTCCGTGCCGCTCTGAAAAGGTGCCCAGTAGCCATCATGTGACATTCTATCCTTTGAGGAAGCTATCAAAGCTAATATCTCTAATTTGTACGACGTGTAATCCTCCCCATAATAGCATTTCAAGATGATTCGGTATTATCATCATCCCAGTGATTTACTCGGTTCTGATTTTGCGAAGGGTTTATAATTTTTGTCAGTGCTTTTCACTTTACATATTAATTGGTAGAACAATAGAAGTGATTATTTCTCTCTGTTGGTATTATATTTCTATTACAGATAGCGGAGTGGTATTAGTTCAGCTGTGCCACTGTCCAGAATTAGATTGAACTCGCAGTTACATTAAAGCCTGGAAATTGCTTCTTGGATTGGTGGGTTGAAAGTAATAAGACTTAAGATTTAAAACATTAACATTTTATTTTAGTGTTAAGACATCTCTTATTCTACCCAGGGCGTGATGGAATTTAAAAGAACATCTGCAAGTTCCTAAATGTTATGCTCGCTATTGCTCAACATTTCATGGAACACTTTTCTAGGTCCCCTTGTGTGTTTGGTGTTTTGTTATCATAGAATAATAGAATTGGAAGGGACCTACAAGGTCATCTAGTCCAACCCCCTGCCTGTAGCAGGAAATCCTCCTAGAACATCTCTAGCAGGTGCCTGTCAAGCCTCTGCTTGGGGGTCTCCAGTTAGGGAGAATCTACCACCTCCCTTGGCAATCTGTTCCACTGTCAAACCGCCCTTATTGTCAAGAACTTGTTCCTGATGTCCAGCGGGAATCTCTTCTCTTGGAGTTTCTACCCATTGGACCTAGTTCTACTGTCAGAGGCAGATGAGAACAGATTTATTATATTATATTATTATAAGATTTAGCCGAGAGGGTTAATGCCTCCGTTTGCCCGAAGATAACAACTGAAGATCTCAAGGTCGTGAGCTCGGGACTGCCGGAAGTCTCTGCGAGCGGCAGACCTTGCAAACTGCGGCTGATTAAAAGCTGAGTTTCAGCTGCCTCGTGGGAGGAGGAGTGTGCTGAACGCAGCTGCGTCTCTGGTGAGAGCAAGGAAGCCTCATCAGCCAGCAGACGACAGACGGGTGGCTAAAGAAAGAAGGCTAAATCCAGAAAGAAAGATCTGTTCGAATGTGGTTCTTGAAAGATAGAACATTCTGTAAATTGTAAAAACCTTCGGGTTTGTGAAAAAGTCTGCCTATGTAAACCGTCTTGAGTTGTAATCATTAGAGAAATCTAGTGACTTTAAGAAAGGCGGTATATAAATACATGTATTATTATTATTATTATTATTAATATTATTATTATTATTATTTGTTTACTTCCTAATTCCTTAATGACAGCCCTTCAGATATTTGAAGAGTGCTATCATATTCCTTCTCAGCCTTCTCTTCTCTCATATTGCATTCTTACTATTGTAATATGGTTGTAGTCATATTCCTGATTTCTCCATTGGTCTTTGTGGTTTCCATTGGTTTCCACTTTGTGGCACAGAAATGGTGTATGTTCAATTTGTAACGTTTCTTGTGTCCAGACCCTGCCCGAGGCCTCTCAGTCTCCCAGGCATCCTGGCTACGCACTGCCCAGCAGGTGGCAGCCACAAATTTTTGAAATCCTCACCCCAAAATTAAAAGACATCAAAATATTCTGATCGACAGGAACTTGTACAAATTTTGATTCACAGTGTTGTGTTTTTATTATTATTATTTTTAATTCTGAGGTACATCTAGCACATAGTGTAAATAGCTCCAAGGAAAAGTAATCAAATTCTAAAATTTCTTTCAAAATGTTTTTCTCACTACTGGTTTGATTTTTCACAGCTTATGTATGTCTGATTTCAGTTACTTAAGTTTGCTGCGCTCAGACAGAACTTTAAACGTTGTGCTAACCATTAAGGGCACAATCCTAACCGCATGAGATGGATTGTGACATCGTTTGGCTCCTAGACCTGGGAATATGACTTCACAAGTTACAGGTGAAATAACACCTGAAGTGAAAAGCAGTTGCTGTTATTAAATACATCTCTGTTGGTCAGAGGCAGAGGAAGGGGGTAGCCCGGGGTGGCGCGAGCCATGGGCGCTGGCAGTGGTGGGGCACCATTGCGTGGCGTCTGCGGACTAACCTGTGCACTGCTTGGCCCGCCCACCCTCCCTGGCGTCCGTTCCGCTCCAAAATGGAGCTATTCCGGGCGCAGGGAGGTGTGGTTGGGCGACGCACAGGGCCGGGGTGACGTGCTGGGGGCGCAGTTTCATCGCCCTGTCATGGGCGCACTCGGGGCTCCGTTCGTCCCTGCTGTTGGGCATCACTAGTTATAGACGTCCATTCCTAGATGTCCTTTCTCTCCCTCCTGTTCCTGCATGAGTAACTGTGGCCATATAAACAAAACACTAGGTATGTCTAAAACTCCTAATACCAGCATGCCCTGGTACCCGCTGATTTGGTATCCACAGTTTCAGTTATCCGCGGATACTATGGATACTGGGACACCTATTAATAAAAAGATAGGGGAACATTAAACACATTCTTTTTTCTTTTACCTTGTTGCAGCAAAACCACTGAGGTTCCCCTATCTTTAAAAAGGCGTCCCCAGTATCCACGGTTTCAGGTATCCACAGGAGGATCCGGAATGGAACCCCAGCGGATACAGGGGCATGCCTGTATTGCATTCCCCTGTACCCAGGGCTCTCTGCACTGGTCATGAGAACATGAGAATACAGTTAGTTTGTAGCTACTGATTGGGAGCTGTCCCGACTGTTCCTGAAGTAAAAGATATTGGTGTAGCTGGATTTGTGGATTCTACTAGTACTAGTGGATTCTACAGTCGATAAACTTTAGGGCCCCACATTTCAGTGCCAATGCAGCCGCAGGGTACCCCAAGTTGTGGAAACAAATCTCACCTTTCCTTGAGGAGACCACCGTGATTGCACCCCCACCACAGGACGCAGTGTACACCTTTGGCGCGGCTGCATTGGTGCTAAAAAGTTCGATAATTTATGGTTTTTGGATATTTTTATTGACGTGGAAAAGTTTTCGAGATGAGTCCTACAAGTTCCTTAAATATTAGTAAATGAAAGGAATAGTTGTTCATTGTACCCTTAGAATTCCTATGCAAATACCTGTCTTCCCCTTGGATTGAGATTTCGTTGCTTGCCGCAAGTGTGTGTGTGTGTGTGTGTGAGATACATAAACCAGAATGTTTTACATTTAGCTTCTCTTTTTTCGATGCCATTTACAGACAGAATTAAGGCAGGGGGGAAATGTATACTATGTATTTCTCTTTGTACCCTAGTTATGCAATAATCTAGTTCTATACCTTGGCTGCGAATTAGATTAGCAAACGAATTTTGCATAAGGCTAAAAATTAATGTTGTAATAATAATTTCCAGAGATGTGCAACTTTTCCCACTGCTCTTTTAGAATAACAAAGGAACTAGGTCAGGGAAATTTAGGATATTTTAGAGTACATACAGTATTATATTGCTTGCCAGTACCTAATTTACAATTACACAGCTCCATGAATATTGAAATGATTCAGCTTCCCATTATAAATGTATGTGGCAGTTTGGTTGTTGATCAGTTTATGAAGTTAATGCAAATGGAACTGTCTTCCTGTCAGCATTTGAAATATATAATGCAGTCATGTTGTATATTCAGGGACAGGCCATTGACAGTCAATTAACAAGTTTGATTGGTATGTCAACTCATTCTTTTGAATTGTTAATAGTATGTTAATAGCATTCATTTCTTTGTGCAGTCCCATTTGCAGCTTCACAGTTACAGCTATTTTTTAATAATTCTGAGTAACCTAAAATAGTGCCTTAATAATAGATTATTAAACACCTGTCTGGTGTAGCTTAGGGAGGTTTTTGGAGACTGGGAGTTTGCAGTGTATCCCTTTGATATTCAAATCAACAAATGATAGCCTTTTTATTCAAACCGTAAGTTCTTTTGATGGTTAGCTTGTTAAGAAATATTCAGCTCCAGTCTGACCTGATCTGGTTTCCCATGGAAAAGATCTGATGCTGTTTGAAGGTTCGTAAATGTAATGCCAATGACAATTTGTTGTTGACGTTTTGCTGCCTCAGCCTTCAGATGCTCTGGGTTGATGTGCGGGGTTAGCTTCACCAAATAATGCCAGCAGGTAAATGATCTTCTGATTTATCAGATAGTTTCAAAGCAAAGAGCTCTCTTCTGTGGTCTGTCGTCATGGTTTTTCAGGCTTGGAGGGGTACTTTAAAAGGCACATCAAAGTTGACAGTTGAATCTGGAGGCAAGGAATGATGGGAGGCTGTAGAATTGTGGGAATATTTTTTAGTGAATAACATATTACCAAGTGTTTTGAAGACTTTCAAAGGTTTATCAAGCCAGTTCCCCATAGCAGATGTATTTCCACCTTTTAAAAAATATATTGGACACATAGGTTAACTCTCAGCTTCCTGGATGAATCTTTCCAGAATTGACATATATGTGTTATGTGCCAATGTTTTATACAATATATATTCAGGTTTAACGAGTTGTTCACCCATTCAACAAATGCCCCTATGCAGAAACTTCCAGCTTCAGTTAAATCAGGACAACAGTCAAACTTCTCTATATTTGAGTCAAGTTTTCTCATTCTGAGAAAAATCAGAATGAGTGGAAAGTAAAATAACCACATCAATTCGCCATTTTTTAAAAAATAAATCAGAATCCTTTGAATCACAACTATAATGATTTCTAATTCTTTCCTAAGGCATTAGATTTTTCTTTCTGATGAGAACCTTTTTTGTCACTTTTTTTTGCCTGAAAACACTCGCTGTACAAAACAGTACTACTGTAGGTATGTGAAGTCTGTTTAATGTTGTTAGACCCACGTATTATATGTTGATTAGCAAGTTTACTTGGGCAGCAAGTTGGCCTTATCCAACTTTTTTTAACTTGAAGATAAGACAGGACCCAATCCTATCCAACTTTCCAGCACGAATGCAGTCATGCTGATACTCTGCATCCTACGGTGAGGGAGCAGTCACTGAGGCCTGAAGGTAAGGGAATGTTTGTACAGGGGCTGTACTCAGCGGCGTCATGCAGCCGGAAAGCTGTGCGGGAGGAACGGGTGAGCGGCAGCGGGGAAGGGGAAGACGGCGAAACGGAGCGGTACGCAACGGGCGGGCTGCCGCTCACCCGTTCCTCCCGCCCAGCGTTTTGGCTGCATGACGCCGCTGGCTGTACTGTAGCTACATCAGTGCTGAAAATTTGGATAGGATTGGGCCCATAATTTCCCTCCTTACTTCTCTGGAGATGGCTTGTTCCTCTCTGTTCTTTGCTAAGACAATCTCAATTCCAAAGATACCACTAAAATGTCTTTATTCAACTAGATTTTGGTGACTGAAGATGTGTCCCTAGAATTTTCTTCCTTTCACAATATTTCAACAATATGCTGCAGTGCAGTGGTTGCCAAACCTCTTAGCACCGGGACCCACTTTTTAGAATAACAATCTATCCGGGACCCACCAGAAGTGATGTCATGGCTGGAAGTGCCATCACTGTGACGCCAGAACCTGCTGCTTTCCTGAGAACGCAGCCATAAGTTGGGTTGTTTCTCAGCCATTTTCCAATAGGAAAGTGAATCAGAAAGAAAAAAAAAACCACCCTATTTACTACCTTGACACAAACAAAATAACCACACAGCCCTCCCCCTTTCCAGCATCTCATCTTCCCATATTTTCAGTGTGGCTGCTATAGGTGCTTTGCGACCCACTGGTGGGTCCTGACCCACAGTTTGGGAACCACTGCTATAGGGTATAACCTGGCACTGATTGGCCAGAATATACTGCTCTTATTAGCTGCAATAGCTGCCGATCAAAGATGAAGAACACTGTAGCAAAGGAAACAGCTTTATTACTGTGTTGGTCAACCAGCTGAAGCTAATTCCCACATTAGGTTGGGTTTCGAAGACATGCATTCCTAGACCAACATAATGTGTGGCATGTAGGTTACAAACCCAGCTGTGTGACAACTTCCGTCATTTCTAACACATATAGAGACAATGGAAACACATTGTTCCATGTAAGAACATAAGAAGAGCCCCACTGGATCAGGCGAAAGGCCCATCTAGTCCAGCTTCCTGTATCTCACAGTAGCCCACCAGGTGCCTAAGGGAGTTCAATAGACAACAAGATGCCTGCATCCTGTTGCCACTCCCTTTCTCCTGGCATTTTGAGGTAGCCTACTATTAATGTAAGGAGGTTGCCCAACCCATCATGGCCTATAGCCAACGATGGACTTTTCCTCCAGAAATCTGTCCAATCCCCTTTTAAAGGTATCTAGGCCAGATGCCATCACCACCTCCTGTGGCAAGGAGTTCCATAGCTTAATTATCCGCTGGGTAAAAAAGTATTTCCTTTTATCTGTTTTTATCTGTACTTATAGCTCCATGTACTGGGGGGGAGGGACATAGTTCAGCATAAAGTGGGAACTGATAGCTTGTTACTCTATAGTTTAATAACCAATGTCGAAGTATTAAACAGGAATTGAAACTATAATTCTAAATACATGAGTAGTGCAAAACCAACATAATGCACTACATATGAATGCATAACACTGAATTCACAGGTATTCTGAATTAGGGGGATGGAATGGAAGGGAGAAGATTGAGCTCCAACCTCAGAGTGCCTAAATTGTTCCCAGCCCAGTAATAGAAGATGCAATAGAAGACTGGTTTTATTTTTAGAAAATGGCCCGACATATTTCAGGCTTTCCCAGCAATCTTTCATGGGTGCGGAAAGGAATAAAAGATTATCTGTTCTTTTTGGAAGCAGCCACAAGTATAATTCCCTTGAAAAGAGTTCAAAAGCTGCCCCTGTGTCCAGTCATTTAAAAAAAAAAAAACTAGCCTTCTACAGCATGTTTTCAAATAGTCCTCTTAGTTTTACTGGCATTCTTAGCACAGGCATGCTACCTTCAATAAACCACTGTTTGAGATAGCCTGTGGTGTGTGTGTCTTTTTTTCCCTTCCATCACTCTGTGTCAGCAATTTTCAACCAGTATTCCACGAAAGGTCCATGTGAGTTTGGACTGCAGCATTGAAAATAGCTGAAAAACTCTTCTGAGTTCTGCAGTTCTGTTTCTAAGGAAACTATCTATAGTGGTGGTTTTAAAACCTTTTAGACCGTTTTATACTGGCACTTGTGTCGGGACCCACCAGAAGTGATGTCATTAACCTGGAAGTGATGTTGAGGCAGGAAGTGACATCATCAAGCAGGAAGTTCTATCATTGTAACATAATAAACTGATGTATTCTTGGACTGCAGCAATTGTACAACCATGAAGCATCCCTGACAGAAAGGAAGATTAGGACAAAATATGATGTAAAAGCACAGAACTAAAAAGATGTTTTTGAAAAAAACCCTCACTTGAAGAGTCACCCACAAAAGGAATATAACGAGAGTAAGGTCTGCAGCTTCCAAGATGGCTGCTCCCAATTTCCATGACCCACCTGACATCAGGTTGTGATCCACCAAGTGGATCCTGACCTACAATTTGATTAACAGTGGTCTATAGTAAGAAATTGCCTGTCCCTCTTCCTCTGATAGCAGATGAAAAAGGGAAACCCAGTTTGTTACTACTGACAATTCCCCTGAAATAGCATCACGGAACTTTGAAGAATCTCCCAGTGACATCACAGCTGGGAGTGACATCACAAGACCATAGAGAAGACCATAGAGGTCAGTGTGCCATGAGTAGACAAGCACTGAACATAGCTGCTGCATGTTATGGAGGACCTCTATGTAAGAATCTTCACCATCTGTTTCAAAGAATAACCTTAGCCACTTGACTCTTCCAAGAAGCTTAAGTGCCAATCTGTACTAATGTCTTCTGTGGATTACTGCAAATCTGGTCTGAAAGCTCTTTGCCAGTGGTAAGTACAGCAAGTGTCTCACCTGAAATATATAAAGTAAACTTCTCTTCTCAGAGCAAACTACAAATGAAGGCCCTGCGGTGCAATACTGCAATAACCGATTATTGTCACTGAGTTTCACAATAGTGAACTTGTGTTGTTGTTGTTTTTCCGCATAAGTGTATTATCCTAAGGGGAATAGGTTCTGTCTTTCCGTAGCTCATGTAGGTTGTTCTTCAGCTAATTATTAGTGGCACATACAGAATAACAAGGCCACCTGTGCGTGTTCATAGACTTCCTGCTTAAACAACTTGACACCTGCATTCCCCTATGAAAGGCTGTTGTAGTCCTTGAAATAAGTTTGAAACGTAGTCAGTACCATGTGTGTTGCCATCCAAAATGTGGTTGGATTCTGCATCAGTGTTAATTGAAATGGTTTGTAACAGGTATTACGGAGTTCTGGAACCATTCTGCGCCTGCCTTTTATATACTTATATTTCCTTTGAGAGAAGGATGTCTGCATTGCTCACATTACGCTTGGTAAAAATGCTGATCATATGGCTGTCGTTCATCTAACAGCGCAATCCTAAGGTGTGTTTTGAGCCAGCATGGCCATCCCTGCGCTGGCTCAGAGTGTCGCAAAGGGAGCCGTAAGGCTCATTTACAGCTAACTGGGAGTTGGCCCAACAGTGCTGCATCCGAACCCTGTGCGGGAACTGGGTGAGAGTGGTGGAGAGCGTTTCTGGGCGGGGGTGGTGGAAGAATGAGGAGGATCGGGGCTGAGAGGGGTACTTGATTGGGCGCAGCCTCGCACAATGTATCCTAACCCCCTTCCAGCATTACCTGATGCTTCCTGGATTTCCACCAGCTATATAGCTGCTGCAGATCCCCCAGATGGATGGATGGGACTTTACTTGGTGTAAGGGAAACACAGTGATGTCATGCAGGGGGAACGCGGGGGAACTCAGTTCCACTAGTTAAAATTAGAGCTGACTCCGCCCACTTCACTCCCCCTCCCCCCCTCCCAATTCCTCTGCAAAGAGCTTTTCTTCTTGGTTGGCCAGCACTCAGAGGGTTAAAGGGAGCGACTCTGGATTCCTAGGGGAGCGAAGGCAGTGATGTCATTCAGGGGGAACGGACCAGAACGGGCGTTCCGGATCCTAAACGGGCTCCGTGGCTGGTTCCAGGTTCCCGACAAGTGCCAATCAAAAGTGAGTTCCTGTTCCTAAATCATTTGAATGACACCACTGGGGAAACAGATCTCCTCAAACCGATGAGACCTCCAGACTGCTCCAAAGCTGCACAGGATGCAGTGCAGGCCATGTGGCCTGGCTGCACCAGTGCAGTTTAGGATTGCCGCTTAGGTGCAACTGGCTGCCCGGCCGTTGCTGTCCATCTCCCCACTATTAACCAGCACCTTAAAACGAGCCAGTGACATTCACCAAAAGCCCACATTTGAGTTAGCTAATCGAGTCAGGTGCCTGCTGGGAAAGAACATCTTGCTATGAGAATGGAGTGTCACACTGTTAATGTGTTTCATACACTGTGAATTACTGGGGTGTGATGTAGTGCTTTCACCTTTCTTACGGAATATTTTGGCTGCCTCGCCATCCCTCTTCTGTTTATAATCACACTAATTTAGGGAGATGGGTTGGCAGAGTAGAGACAGGTAGGAATGGCAAAAATCTAACTCATTCTTCATTAAATTTTATGACTGCAATCTCAAGTCTCCTTGAATGCCAAGTTTTCAGCATAATGTCACAGCCTTGAATGGAAGTGTCATATCAATGGAAACTGGAGTTTCGGAAATGTTGGTTGGCTATCCTTGGCTGTTTTTATTGTTGCGATCTTGAGGTGATGCTTTAATATATGGTGCAAGGAGCGCATGTGTTCGTAGAGGTGAGTTTTTATTCTTCTGGTGATATAGTTATGTGAGATTTCACGAATGGAAGGTATGAATGGAAGAAGCTGAGAGAGATCATGTAGCTGAGAGAGATCACTGTCTTGCACAAAGTATTTTCCCTTATAGAAAAGAGAGTATTTTTAACATTAAACTGTGGATAATTATATATTTTCTGTCCTGTTCTTTGTATGACAGTACAAAAATCAATCCATAAACAGCATTTCCGCCATGTACTATGACGTGTTTATCGCCTATATCAGTGCTTCCCAAATTTTTTAGCTCCACTTTTTTAAAATGACAATCTATCACGACCCACTAAACAAAAAAAGAGATCTAGAAATGCATTTACTTCATAACACAAATTAATAAACTAATATAATTTGGGTCACGTGCAGCTGCAGGCCTTACATATAGCATGTGTGTGTAGACACATGCTAGACTCTCCCTAGAAATGAACTGTCCCCTCCCAAACCATTACGGCTAAAACTGCCCTTTTGTTTTGTGATCTATGACATGCCGATTATAAAAGAAAATAAGAAAATGTGACATTTTAATTAGAGAGAATGAAGATTACCTCATGCCACAGGTTAGCATTCCAGCTAACAATTTTCTTCTGCAAACTGGGTGAGGGTGCCTGCAAAGTTGTTGTTTTTCCCCAATATTAAAAAAAAAAACTTTTTGCAACCCACCAAAAATCAACTCATAACCCACAAAATGAGTGGTCTTCTGACCACTCTTGGAGTCAGAGAGGCCAGCACACAGACGTGCACCATCCTCCCTGACTTTGAGAGTGGTCCAAACACGTTTTACGATGGCCCTGGTGCTTTGCTGGCCTAATTCTGCCTGCCTAACTCTAGGCTAGGATTGTGCCCTGAAGAATATACCATATGTTGAGGAGATCACTATGTACAACTATTTGCAACTTTAGCATAACTGTCTTTTGTTTCTGCCTACTCAAGGTTACCTACTACTAACCTGCATATTCCTGCACCAATAGAAGTTCTTCCAATAAATGATGTAACCTTCCCAGTTTATATTCCTTATACTTTGGGACTTTTAGGCCATCATCTATCTCAGAATGAACTATCAGTCATCATGATAGAAGTCACACAAGGTCTGCTGAATATGCACTCTGTGTGATATATGATTTCCTCGGGGCAAAGACCCAGACAATCTGTATTCTTCTGTTGGCAAACATGTATTCGGTAACTAATAATGATGACTCATCTTCAAGCCATCTCTGTCTCCGCAATATTTCTTTCTCCTCCACAGCAGGAGCATCTTCAAAACATGATTGTCAGTTTCAGGATCTCTTTGTCATTACCTTTCTCTTAAAACCCTGTCTTATCAGTCGGGTAGCTTCAGGGGCTGCCTTTTTCTTCAGCTATAAATTTTCCCCATCATAACTCTTGTTCCGAGGTCTCCAAAACCAGAGGCAGTAATCTAGTGCGTCCATCACCTCTTTGCTTTTTATCATGGTGCCTTAAAACATAAAACTGGTTACCCAATGTAAGATGTCTAAATAGTCGCCTGTAATCGCCATAGCTATAGGTCACTTTCATTTTCTTCCAAATGTTCTCCTTTCCTTTTAATACATTTCAGAGGTTTTATGGAATCTGTACCATAGGATTTTTATCCTTTTTTAATGCTTTATTTTTATTTCATATAAATAAAAAACAGAAGTTAGGATAAGCATCACATGGATATAATTACAATGGGTAATTACAAAAAAAAGGATATATAAGCGATCAGAACATTAATATATTCACACAGTTCATGTAGCTTAGGATATTTTGTCAAGGAATGGCCTCCAAATACAGAGTGTCCACAAAGTCTCTTTACAATTGCAAAAAATCACAAAAAATGCAAATGATGAGATGTGTTAATGATATCACGCCCCTAGATTTCTTTCTGTGGGGCAACGTTAAAGACATCGTGTACAGAACAAAGACACGGGACATTACTGGCCGTTGCCACCATTGATGAGACTATGCTACAGCGAACATGGCAGGAAATCGATTATCGCCTTGATGTGCTGCGTGCAACCAATGGTGCACATATAGAGGTTTATTAATTGATGCAAAATAAACTTCAATATATACTCCTAATATTGTATACTTCCCATACGTGTTTCTCTTCATTTGTTTTTGTAATGCAAGTTTGAAATTGTAAAGAGATTTTGTCACCCTGTATTTTCAAATATGTCCATATGCAGCTGTCGACGGTATGCCATTCGCACAGAATATAATCCATTGGGCACAAGTTGGTGGGCATTTTTCCTTCCAGTTTAATAACAAGAGTCTTTTTGCCACTGTGAGGGCACAGAGAGTCCATTTACGTTGGTCTAGTTGTGACCGACTGTAGGGGGCTGTGCTCATCTCCGTTTCTAAGCCTGTAGAGCCAGCATTTGTCCGAGGACAAGCTTCTATGGTCATGTGGCCAGCATGACTCTACGTCGTAGCGCACCAAACGCCATTACCTTCCCCCCGAAGTGGTCCCTATTTATCTACTTGCATGTTTAGGTGCTTTCAAACTGCTAGGTTGGCAGGAGAGTTTCCAGACAGCAGGTAAATAGTTAGTTTCCAGATAGCAGGTAAATAATTTAACATTGCTTACATGCCAGTGAATATCATAGATGGCTGTAGTACTAACTTTATAATGTTAATACCTGCTCTCCAAAAACATGCAATAACCGGACATGACCACACCATATGCGTAAGAGATGCGTTCATACTCAGACATCGCCAGCATTTAAATTACTAAGGCCTTTTAGATATAGTATCTGCAGTGTCCAGTATACTGGACACTAAATAGTATTTTTTGCAGTATTAAATGTAATCTAAGATCCATAGATACTGCGGGTATCTATAGATTTTTATTTTATTTTATTTTGCACATTCCCAAGTCAGATCTCGTCGGCTTGTTTCCAGCTGCGATTTCTAACCTGTCTACATCGCTTGGTATTAGTTCTCTATTTTCATTTATGTTAATAACGCTCCGCATCTTAGCGTGCTCAGTGGATTTCATTAGTATGCCACTAATCCCATCTTCCGTTGCATTAATGAAGATGTTAAACAAAATCAGAGCTAGCATCAATCCCTACGGCACCCCACTAAACTCCTGTCCCAAGTTAATATGTTGGGATTCCTCATTAAACTTCTTGCATTCCCCTGGCTAGTTAAAAAGTATTTATATCCATGCTGATATAAATTATTTTCTTCGGTGACTGTATCATGCACTGTTAACATCCAGAAGTTGCAGCCTTTCTTTCATTCATTAGTTCCAGAATTTATCTTAAAATACTGTCAAATCCGACTAGCCTAGTCTGTTCTTTAGAATGCTGTTGGGGCACATAATTTGTCATCCAATAATGTAATTTTTTTTTTACTCCTCCTTGCAGTCTTCTTTCTCTTTTAAAAATTGGACGTGCTTCTTTATTTGTTTAACAATAAAACAATTTTAATTGAGGCTTGTCTTCTATTCATTTTGCACTCGGAGCTTTTAGAAATATTGTATATGCATGCAAAAGTCCTAATTATGTATTTTTAGAACTTCAGATGGCTTATCTGTTCTGTTTTAGCTGGATCAGTTCTGATTAAAGTTAAATCATTATGTAAGCAATGAGATTAATAGCCTATATTTTGACATGAATGGGACTATGATGGCTCATTACTGTCCTGTTGTTACTGCTCATTACTGTCCTACTACAGTATTGCAGTACTGTATATACTCATGTATAAGTCTAAAAAATTATGCCTGAAAATTGACCCTGAAAACATGGATCATCTTATACATGGGTCAATACAGTTAATAAAGCTTTTAACAGCAGCGTGGGTAGGGCTGGGCTAAGAAGCAGAAAGCTGGGAGGGCTAGAAAAAAAGGAGCCATTTTACTTACCAGTAATTGTTCTCAGGCACCAACAGACAGCAAGCAAAAAATCATGCCATTTTCCTTCTTCTCCAAACAGGCAGAGAGGTGAAGATGCTTTTGGGAATTGTAGTCATTATGAAGGCTGCTGCTATGGAGGTGCTGTGCTGTATTCCTCACAAAACCTACAACACCAATAAACACCTTCATCTCTCTCCCTTCTTGTTTGGAGAATAGCTCCATTTCTGTGCTTCCTCAGAAGAATGTGAAATATCTCCTTTTTTGGTTGGCTTTCTGTTGCTGCCTCAGAACAATTACTGGTAAGTCATTTTCAAAGAATTTCATATCTACCCCCTAGGTTTCACCCTTGATTTATACATGAGTCATAGCAAATTCTGTTATTTTGGGCTTAGAACTTGCCCTCGACTTATGCAGGAGATCGACTTATACTTGAGTATATGCAGTATCTTGAGACACTTCCACGACTGGACTGAAAAAAGAGATGCTTCGGTGCAACTTAACTTGGGGCCAAACTATGTTATAAAAGCAAAAGAGCCTTTGTAGATTTTTTTTAAAGGAAAAGATCTGAACAAGGTGTAGTTGGAAATCAGAGAAGCAACCACTAAGTACTTAAGTTTTCCACACCAATTGTTTCTCTGCTTGAAATGCTCCTCACTTTACTTATATCTTGCACTTCCTCCAAAGCACTCAGGACAGTGTACAAGTCCCTCCATATTCCTCACATTTGATGCTTTCAACAACTCGGTGAGGCCGTGGGTTGAGAAAGAAGTGAGCTCAATGGGAACTTGACCCCAGTTTCTCTATACCTAGTCCAATACTCTTAACAGTTCGAATTTCACAGTTTTTCTCCCATGGGATTAGAAATGTGTTTACACTGGGCACTCAAGTGTAACATAACATAACATAATTTTATGTTCTTATGTTTTATTAAGAACATAAGAAGAGCACTACTGGATCAGGCCAAAGGCCCATCTAGTCCAGCTTCCTGCATCTCACAGTGGCCCACCAGGTGCCTAGGGGATCACACAAGACAACTAGATATGTGCATCTCGTTGCCCCCCCCCCTGCATCCGTCACTCCAAGATAGCCTACCTCTAAAATAAGGAAGTTGGACTGTAGCCTATGATGGAATTTTCCTCCAGAAATCAGTCAGTCCCCTTTTAAAGGTGTCTAGGCCAGATGCCATCACCACTTCCTGTGGCAAGGAGTTATTAAAATGGTGTACTTTGAATAAAGGTAGTATAGCATTTAACTCACTTTGGCCACCTCATGAGAAGAGAGGACTCTTTAGAAAAGACCCTCATGCTGGGAAAGATTGACAGCAAAAGGAGAAGAGGACAGCAGAGGATGAGATGGTTAGATAGTGTCACCGAAGCAATGAACATGAAATTGGGAGAACTGCGGAAGCTAATGGAGGACAGGGAGGCCCGGCCGGTTGTGGTCCATGCGGTTGCGAAGAGTAGCGACTGAACAACAACAAGCATTTAACTCACTTCAATTGTATGTCGGTCACACATTAATCCATCTTGTTGATATTTGCAAAATGGCTATTGAGAGCAACGTTTCCAATGTGCAATTTCAATGTTGAAAGTGCTGTGAATTCCAGGTGGCATAAGAACATAAGAATGTAAATAGAGCCCTGCTGGATCAGGCCAAAGGCCCATCTAGTCGAATTTCCTGTACCTCACAATGGCCCACCAGATGCCTCAGGGAGCACATGAAACAACAAGATGCCTGCATCCTCTTGCCACTCCCTTGCACCTGGCATTCTGAAGTATTCTACTACTAACATAAGGAGGTTGCACAACCCATCATGGCGTATCCTGTGATGGACTTTTCCTCCACCAAACTGTCCAATCCTCTTTTAAAGGCACCTAGGCCAGATGCCATCACCACCTCCCGTGGCAAAGAGTTTAATTACCCACTGGGTAAAAACGTATTTCCTTTTATCCATTCTAACACTCCCAACATTCAATTTTAGTGGAAGTCCTCTAGTTCTGGCATTGTGAGAGAAGGAAAAGAACATCCCTCTATCCCTCCCATGCATAATTTTGAACATCTCAATCATGCCCCCTCTCAGGCGCCTTTTTTCCAGACTGAAGAGCCCCAAACACTGCAGTCTTTCTTCATAAGGGACGTGCCCCAGCCCCGTAATCATTTCCATTGCTCTCTTCTGCACCTTTTCCAGCTCCACTATGCATGCTTGTATGTATGCGTATGTACATGTTTAATGTAAACACTTGGTTAAACATAGTAATATACTTGAGTAAGATACTTGAATGGTCGAGTGCAATTAAAGTAATAAAGTGTAACTTCCTAAGTGAAGTTAATTTGGATTGTATTTCCAGTGGTCAATTTGACTGGGGTTTGGAAACACCACTAATTGCAAAGAGAAAAGTGAATGCGCAATTAGTAAAAAAAAAAAAAAAAGGATACGTTGGTGTGTTGTTTTTACTGATAATAATTGGCACAGACCCAATTATCAATTATCCGTGTTATCATTTTTACATACTAATCATAGGGTATACACTATTAATTCTGAAGTGCTTGATTTCCAAGCAGTTGTTGTTGTTGTTGTTGTTGTTGTTGTTGTTGTTACAATTTCAGATTTTTGTTAATTAAATGAGTAGGTTTCAAACCAATATGACAATCTGCAGCAAATTTGCCCATGCAATAGATCAATCATACTGTGGTTTGCCAGTGTAAAAGGAATGAGAAACGTCAAGCCAAGCAAGACTGAAATGGGATGATCTGACTGAGGGTGCCAATTATATTGCAGAACATAGCCTGGAGTTCTGCAACTTGATACTTGGCTGTTTGAAGGGAATGCGTGTAACCTAATTCTGGGCCAAGAATCAAACTTAGCCTCGCATTCAGCTTTGTGCACAGAACCCATCAACAGAACATAGGAACAGAGATTCAGAGACCATTCTCCAAATGCTGCCAATGCTAAAAAAAAATGACAAAGACAGACTTGCTCAAAAAATTGCTTTTTGTCAGGTTGTTTGGTCCAAGTATAAGTAAGTAAAATATGCTTAAGAGAGAGGAAGTCTGGACCCATGCATTTTTGGGTGTTTAGATATTGTCTTTGCAAAGGCATTCAATGCAGTTTACAGTTGTGACACAAAGAATTCACACACACACACAGAGGCGGGCCGGGCCGGGAGCACACCCCATGGCAAGGCGACAAAACCGCGCCCCCTGCACGTCGTCCCGCCCCCAGGCGTCTCCCTGCCATGCCTCCCTGCACCCGGAAGAGCTCCATTTCGAAGCGTTCCAGGCGCATGGGAGGGCGGGCTGGCCAAAAAATGCCCGGACTCCACGCAATGGCGCGCGGAGTCAGTGCAATGGTGCCCCCCCCGCCGCCTTTACCCCCTGGATCTGCGACTGCACACACACACATACAAAGTGGTATCTCAGTCCTTTGACGGTTTCTCAGAGCTGAGCTCCAGTGTCTGGGCTTTTCCTTTCTTGCCTCCCCTTAGGACACAATGTTAAGGGTGGGGGGGAAGCACCCACAATTATTGCAGCAGTTGCCCTTGGGAAGGCAGAGGAAGGACTGCCCCAGAAGACTTCTGAGAAGCCTTTGACTTTTGCCAGGAGCTGGTGATTTAGAGCCTCTGGCCTTGGCTTCAACAAAAACACAACACGTGGTTGTAAGCAACTGGAACTGGGAGGTTTCTTTTCTTCTTCTACCCCCTGGAATTTTCTGATTCTTGTGAAGTTATAGTTTTGTTGTCGTTAAAAATGCATAACACCCTTTTGGTGTTAAAATATTTCAGCAGTTTGGTGTTTAAGGGCTCAAGCCTGAGCATACCTGAGCGCACAAGTGTGTCACCTGTTGCAAACATACCAATAGGCACGTCCAGAGTGGGCTGTAAGGGCTTACTAGCAAACGAGCAGTAAATTGCTGGGATTCGAGGCAGTCAGGGAGGGTGAAACAGGGCAGGGGGAGGGGCAAGGCAGTGATCGGGACCAGCAGTGATCTGTACCACCCGATCTTATCCCCTGCCTCGGCCTGGGCAGCCCGAGATGGGGCTGTTCAACTATCCATCACTGAAATACCAGCAGAGAGTCGAGAAGCCCCACTGCAGGAGGCAACGCTTTCCCTGGGGGAAGGGGATGGCCATCCCCTTCTCCTGAGGAGACCCCAGCAGCTGCCTGGCTGCTACTGGATACAGCAGTAGCCGTTTGGCTACCACTGTGCCCATGGCGGCCAGGCAGTTCAGGATTGGGCTGTAAGATATTTTCCAGAAAATTAGAGCAGATTACAAGGTGAGTCTTCTCATCTGCGGTTTTCCCCACCGCTGATTTAACTCAGCACAATCGCAAAAGAGAAGGGCTCCTTGTTTAACAAACATGTGCTGTTAATCAAGCTTTTAAAAAAGCTTTAAAAAAAAAAAAAAGCTTTTCTTATCATGGCAACGCAGCTGCAGCCATGACATCTGCAGCCAATCTCATTAGCTCTGAGATAAGACTTTCTCCCTCATTCCAGGAAATGTGTGATTTATAACTTCAGTTTTTCATTTTTTGCCTTGCTCCAGGGTGAAGGGAAGAGGTCTCATCTCAGCTAATGGATACTGATTGCTCTAAGCCCCTGGAGAATGGCTGCAGTCTGTTGTCATGATAAGAGAAGCTTTTTTAAAGGCTGAATGCTAATTAACAGCATGATTTCATCTAACACTTTTTTTGCATCCGTGATGGGAATCTGCTGACACCATATTTTTTATATCACCTGCCTAGTACACCTTTAAAGCATTTAAAATTAATAAAAATGAGTACTTGGAATGAGTACTTAGAATAAAAACACATAGCATTGCTTTCTGCCTTTCAAGTCACAAAATCTGCACGAACACCATTTTCAATCAGTCCTACTTTAACAACATTGATATTACTCACAGAGTTTGATGGTGAATGCTTACCATTAGTGATGCATGAGCATAACTTGATCACATATGCGCTTCCTACCCCATCCTTCACAGCATTGTTTTATAATCACTATGCCCTTAATAGCTGTGCCTTTGACAAAGCTTATTTCTTATTTAAGGTTCTGTTGGTTTGGCAACTACAATATGACCTGGTCACATGGAAAAAGCAAAGCCTAGCTAAATGCAAAGAATGTCTGCTGAATTTAATGGAAGTGGGATTTTTTTCTGATGCACACGCACATGTTCTGAAATTATTTAAACGACTAAAGAGTGGACTACAAGCAGATTTTTTTTTTAAAAAAGCATTGATTAAGGAGTATTTTTGAAATGGCACTAATTGCTCAAAAAGAGCAGTTCACCTGTCTCCAAAATATAACCGACCCAAAATGCAATAACCTACCCATTTGTGATGCGTGCAATCTGATGCCTGCCTGACTGCTACCCTTTAAGAGGTTAAAGTTCACAGACGATTCAGTGTCAACCACTCCCGACCCCTACCAATCAAATAACCCACCATTATGTTCAGTCAAGGTAAATAAGCACAACTGACAATGTGTTAATTGGCTGCCTCTGGTCAGCCGTGTGTACCTCTGACCTTATAGAGGGTTTAAATCAATTAATACTTCAGGCAATAAAGACCTCTTGCTGATTAAGTTAGATAGAAATTATCTTTTCTAAAGGGATTACAGCTTTAAGGTGGGGGGACTTTAATTTAATATATGGTAATTCCTTCTGCCTACGTCCCCTGCATTAAGCTAATAGTGGCAAAATTGCATTTGGTAATGTGCAATCTCTTATTGAACTTCCTTGGGCAAACAGAATTTTCAGAAAGCTTTGGTTGAAATAATTGATACATGCTCGATACCTTTAAAAAAAAATCCATGTTGCCATATTGCTTTGTTCTGATAGATGCGCACCTTCATAACGCAACTGATTATGCGTTTTTTGCATACTTGAAAGTGCACTGGGATGGAAATGCAATTTTAAAAAATCCTTCCCACTTTAACACGGTGAACACTCCAGCACCTGGGGGAAAAAAATGTTAAAAAGCGTAATGAATGCCTGTCTGCAGGCCTCAAACAAAAATAAAATAGCTGAGTATTAAGACCCAGTAGAAATGTTACAGCACTGTCTGTAGCGCAACTTTGTCATGTAAATCCATGAGATCTCAAATTACACATTGCATGCAAACACAAGGAACTAGATTTCTGTATCTTAAAAACAGGTTTTAAAAGGAAGGCGGAGCCAGAGCAGGCTCTGACTGCCCCTGGGGCGGGGCGGGGCTGCTTCACCACGCCCCCTGCTTCTGGAATCGCTCCATTTCGGAGCATAACGGAGGCACTGGTGGGACAAGCTCTGCGCTGCTTTCCTCTGCAGTGCACCCAGGTCCCTCACCAGCACCCGTGGCAGATCCTACACCATGACCTATGGGCACAACGCCCCTGCTGGAAGGATGAAAATGACAGTGATAAAGTAGGTGGATGGGGGTCTTAGTCTTCACACAGTTTTTCCTAGCTCCACATCCTCCCCACAAATAGCTTTTCCCACCAGAGGGTTCTAAATGGTTTACAAATAATAATAATAATAATAATAATAATGATGATGATGATGATGATGATGATGATGATGATGATGATGCTAGTATTTATATACCGCCTTTCTTTGGTCATTAGATTGCTCCTCTGGCTTTAATTCAAGGCGGTTTACATAGGCAGGCTTTATCTCTAAACCCGCAAGGGGTTTTTACAAATTACAAAGAAGTTCTGTCTTTCAAGAAGTACAACAACATGTAGATGGAACTTTTGTGGTCTAGTCCTTCTTTCTGGCTGCACAATTGCCTTCCTGCTGGCTGATAGATGGCTTCTCTGGTCCCACCAAAGAAACAGCTGGCCCAGCACAACTCCTCTCTCACAGGCAGCTGGAGACAGCTCAGCTCTTATCAGTCGCACTTCTCAAGGTCTGCCGCTCACGGAGACTTCCGGCGTTGTCAAACTGGCGACCTTCGGATCTTCAGGCAAACGGAGGCTTTAACCCTCTCGACTAAACCTCCTGTTCCTCGACTAAACCTTTAACTTTGACTAAACCTTCCTCTTATACATGTTTGTGTGTAATGTGTAGTTTGACCACCCTCCCCACTGAGGAAAAAAAAAGAGGAAGAAAATGCAGACTGTTGAATGGTCTGCCTCCTCTACTGAGATGTTGTGAAACACAATGAAGTGACAGAGGTGGAAGTGTCCTACAGCATCGCCTTCAAAGCAGCACTGCATGAAGTGCTCTTTAAATACTACAAAGAGTAAATGTGGTAGTAGTATTGTATTTTTGCTCTTTCAAGGTTCAGACCGTCTAGGGACGCCCATACAAGGAACCAAATCTAGAGTGCATGTTCTCCAAACCAGCTTGCATTTGGATGCTGGAGCTGAATTAATGAGAAGTCAAGAACATGTTTCGGTTTGAAACCAGGGCTAGAGTCAAAGCCTGAAGGGCATCAGGGAGGAACCTCTGCTCTGCTGTCCAGGCAAGCATTTATACCTGGAACCACCCATTCAAAGGCCTCATCCTTTCGAAACAATCACAAGGGTCAATGCAGCACATCCCTTCTCCTTCGAAGCTTTAAGAGGGCTCTGGATAGCACAGTAGGGTTACACCTACTAATTTGTTTATGTATTTGAAGAATGTATATTCCGCCTTTCCCATGTCAAAGCAAATGCCCAAAGCAGCTTGCATGCGTAGACTAGTCTAAACCACAATTTTTCAGTAGTGTTTTTACAAACATACAATATTCTGTGATTAACCGAATCCTCAGTCCCAGATGTAGCCTTCACAGTGTGGTTCTCTCCTCTGGCCGTGTCACATCGAGCTTCAGCAGGTGATCGTAAGTCCAGCCTGGACAGGTCCTCAAGGTTGGACTCCATTCTTTTGCCGGCTGGCCTTCTCACACCTTCCCACACTGGCTAACCACCTCCACAGTGACTCTGTTCTGCCACAAAAGGTTGTCACAGCCTGGCATTCTGACTCCCATCAAAAAACAAGATCACAGATCCTCCTGCTTAGCTTCAGGCAGTACCAAGCAGTGGACCATCAGTCTACAACTCCTGCCCATCTCCTTATGGATCTTTATTGCTAGAGGACAGCCAGAAGTCCCTTGATAGTGGTATCGTGATCTTGCAAAGCCATTACTATATGATAGCCCAGTCACAGGAGGTCAGGTTTTTGGAGCAGAGAAGCAGCAGAAGATAGGGTCCGCCCATGGATATACAGATCCAGGGATACAGAGGACCTCCAGACATGCCCGGAAGTGCCTTCCATCTGTGTCCAGGTGTTTTCTGAGGTGCACTTCCGGTTTCTTGGCAAATTGGAAGTGCCCTTCCAAGGTGAGGCAAAGGGAGGGTGCACCTCAGAACACCTCTGGACATGACAGCAGGTCACTTTTGGTCACATTCTGATGTCCTCTGTGGGCCCTTCAGTTGTGGGTACGGGACTTGCATTAGATCAAATCTGCAGTTTCCAGTCCCATGGAGGAGGAGGGAGGAAAAATCCATCGCCGGTTACATGCCATGATGGGTGGTACAACTTTAGAAATAGGCTACCTTGGAATGCCAGATGCAGGGAAGTGGCCACAGGATGCAGACATCTTATTATTTATTTATTATTATTAATTAGATTTATACCCCACCTTATTTGCCTAAAGGCGCTCAAGGCGGCTTTACAAAATATAAAAACTAACATTAAAAACATTTCAAAAACAATATAAAAAACAATACAATAAAACAATTAAAACCACCAACAGTACAAATTAAAAGCAACAAACCCAGTGGATCCTAAAATATAATAAACCAGCCAGCCCGCCCGACCTGTCAACAATTAAAAGCTTTTTGAAATAAAAAGGTCTTCAGCCCCCGCCGGAATGTTAACAGAGAGGGAGCAGTTCTCAATTCTAAGGGGAGGGTATTCCAAAGTTGGGGGGCCACCACCGAGAAGGCCCTCTTCCTGGCCGCCACCCCTCTCACTTCTCCTGGTGGCGGCACAGTCAACAGGGCCCCCCCAGATGATCTAAGAGTACGGGCAGGATTATATGGAAGAAGGCGGTCCCTCAAATACCCCGGACCCGAGCCGTAAAGGGCTTTAAAAGTCAAAACTAACACTTTGAATTGGGCCCGGAACAGAACCGGCAGCCAGTGCAGTCGCCGAAGCAGTGGCTCGACAGAGTCAAACCGACGTGCCCCAGCAACCACCCGAGCCGCCGCGTTCTGAACTAGTTGTAGTTTCCGGACCGTCTTCAAAGGCAGCCCCACGTAGAGCGCATTGGAATAATCTAATCTAGATGTCACTAGGGCGTGGGTCACCGTGGCCAGGTCCGCACAGCTCAGGTACGGCCGCAGCTGGCGAATCAGCCGAAGCTGAGCAAAGGCTCCCCTGGCCACCGCTGCCACCTGGGGCTCCAGGTGTAGCTGTGGATCCAGGAGAACCCCCAAGCTGCGAACCTGCTCCTTCAGAGGAAGTGCAACCCCATTCAGAGCAGGGCGATAGTCCAGTACCCGAGCTGTGGATTTCCGGACCAAGAGCACCTCTGTCTTATCCGGATTTAATTTCAGCTTGTTCGCCCACATCCAGCCCCCAACCGCCTCCAGACAGCGATCCAGGACCTCAACTGCCTCCTCAGAATCAGGGGGAAAGGAGAGATAGAGTTGGGTGTCATCAGCATATTGATGGCACCCCACTCCAAACCCCCGGATGACCTCTCCCAGCGGTTTCATGTAGATGTTAAATAGCATGGGGGATAAGATGGAACCTTGCGGCACCCCAAACCTAAGAGGTCGGGGTGCCGAACAAGCATCTTGTTGTCTTGTGTGCTCCCTGAGGTATCTAGTAGGCCACAGGAAGCTGAACTAGATGGGTCTTGGCCTGTTCCAGTGGGGCTCTTCCTATGTTCCTCTGAGTACATGTCTGAAGAGGAGCATCTGGTTCTGGTGGCTGTCCAAGAGAAATGCTGTGGAGAATCTTGATTAGCCACCAGTGTGTTTCCCTCAGAATTTACCTCAGAAATGCCAGGTGCAAAGGGAGTGGCCACAGAATGCAGACATCTTGTTGTCTTGTGTGCTCCCTGAAGCATCTGGTGGGCCACAGTGAGATACAGGAAGCTGGACTAGATGGGCCTTTGGTCTGATCCAAAAGGACTCTTCTTATGTTATTAATAAAACAACTAACAGCTTCCAAAAAATTTAAAACTCAAATTCAGGTAGATGCTCTTTTAATAAGCATGGCAAATGCTACATTTGTTCCAAATAATCATGTTTTAACTCCCAGGTGAACATTTTCCCACCTCAGTATCCGGGTTAATACATTTCTATTCCTGATCACTCTGCCATTTTAGATATTTGCCACAACGTGGGCTCTTATTACGGCATGGCAGGCTGTTGCCTTGGAACTGGAGCCAAAAAGCGTTGCCAGATTTTGCAAAGTACCCTGAGATTTGTTTTGAACTTTTCTTTATCACTATGGGGGTTAATTTTACCAGAAGTATCCAGGGGACTTTTTAAGACGGTGTTATCTTGGTACATATTTCAAAACACTGACAGATACTTTATCAGTAATTAGTATTCATATTATGTCTCAAACAATCTGTTCAAGAATGGGGGAAATGAACTGGTTGAGCAGCTCTTTCTATCTGATAATTACCATTTGGTGGGGGTGCATTCAAAATTGAGGTCAAAATGGGAAGCGATTTTTTTTTAGTAGAATAATGGAAATAACCTGTAATAGGGCTTCGCTTTGTCTCCTGAGTTAACTTTGGAATCCACCCTTCTTAAAAAATAAAATATCACCTCTCTGAATAATTTCGTTTTGGATGTGTTGCTCATCTCGTCAATATGGCACTTGATAGCTGGCTGGACTCCCTTGTTCAATGGCACATATTTTTAAATAGTACTCACCCCCCACAAGGACCATTTGTTCTTTTTCACAAAAATATAAATTGCACTCCTTTTTCTTCCAGTTTTTTTTTTGCGTTATATATAGCATGACAAAACAATATTTTAGACATCTTAAACAATTTAAAAATACAGTTGATGAATGTCAGCTGATCTATTTTTTTTTCATTCCGCCTCCTCCCCCTCTTCAGCTGCTAATCATAGAATTTGATTGCCAAATAGTTTTAGCATACTCTTCCAATAGTTGCATGTGTGAGTCTTCTGTGAGACACAGGCAGTTTAGAAGGACAGATTTGGAGCTGCATATGGGTTTGTCACATGGTTTGAGTGCTGTGTCTTTGAGGACATCAAGCATTTTTTTAACACCATTTTTTCCCCCAAATAATTTCTCCCAAATAATGTATGCTAAATTTGTTTTGGATTATATAAATATCTTGGACTTGCATATCTTGTATTGCTTTCTCCTTTCCCCCCTGAATTGTCTAGTATGACCAAATATGTGTTGTGACATCACCATACTGTGAATTTTCCCACCTACACTTCATTTAGAGCGCAATCCTAAACTGAGTTAGGCCAGCATAAACTAAGCCAGCAAAATTTGGCCAGCACAAGGGGCACAGTAAAGTGTGTTTGAACCACTCTCAGAGTCAGAGAGACCAGCACACAAACGTGCACCATCCTCCCTGACTCTGAGAGTGGTCCAAACGTACTTTGCGGTGGCCCTTGTGCTGGCCAAACTTAGGTGGCTTAGCATATGCCGGCCTAACTCAGTTTAGAATTGTGCCCTTAGTGAGATGAAACATAAGAGCCTTAGATGGAGTGACCATATTATTTTGACCTGCAGCAATTCGAGTCTGCAGCCGAGTCTGCAGACTAGCAATTCTAGTCTGCAGCAATTCTAGTCTGCAGACCCCAGCCGAGTCTGTAGCAAGATTTGGAGCCTTGGAGATATTATATTGTGATGTGATTGCCAGTGAGTTATTGACCTGGGTTTCGGGGTTGCCCATATTCTAGCCTGGTTCTACTTCCTCTTTGAAGAGCCAGTCGTTTTTCAAGACGATCTTACAGGTCTATTATTACGACCTGCAAAATGTCCAGCTGTTTGCAGACTGCAAAATGTTCCGCTGTTCAGCCCTCCGCACCACATCCTTATACCATTCTGGCACATCCCCCGACCTCAAAAGCCACTTTTTGGGGCCACAGGGGAGAACCGGGGGGTGGGAAGACCCCTTGCAGTAGCATCCCTCTGTTTGTACAGGTCTGGATTTAAGTTATCATATATGCATAAATCCCATACAAATGAGTGTGCAAGTATCTTCAATCAATCAATATTTACCCCTGCTATCTGAGCCAAGAGGCACTTTTTCAAGAGGTGTTCCTATAATATTTAGCAGGGGGGAGAGCAATTGTCCCTCTTCACCCCTGCACAGTGTCTTTTCTAGTGGCTGTTACTGGGAGTGTTCTGCATTTTTTTTTAAATTGTGAGCCTTTTTGGGACAGGGAACCATTTAAAATAACTGTATTATTATTATCAACCTATGAACCACTTTGTGAACTTGTGTTGAAAAGCGGTATAGAAACGCTTTGATTGAAATACTGTGGTATTTATTCACTGCTTTTCATCACAAAGTTCACAATGCGAATAGGCTAATAATAATAATAATAATAATAATAATAATAATAATAATAATAATAAATGGTTCAATAAAGTTCAATGGTTCAATAAAAATGCTTCAATAAATAATAAAGTTCAACAGTACACACAACCAATGAATCTGGCAGCCCAATCCTATCCAGAAGCTTCCATTGTCGCAAAATGGCCGCCTACTGCATGCGGAACACTCCGTTAGTGGCCATTTTGAGAGTGCTGCTGTAAGAGACAGCAGCACTCCATGGCCGTTGCCAGTTCCTGCTGTGCCCACAGGTAAGGCAAGGTAAGGCAAGGCAGGGCAAGGAGGAGGAAAAGAATTGGGGCAGAAAAGCTGCTGTTGGAGTGGATCGAATAGTGGTGGCATATACTGTATCTTATCTCCTCTTTTAGTAGCTTCTTTTTTTATACCAGCTACAGAGCTACCTCAGGTCCAGGGAGACCCATTGCAGAGCAGGAGGCTTACGGAGGGGTAAGGGGAAATAATCCCCCCTTTTCCTTTGAAGAATCCCAAGTTGCCCCCATCCCATTGGATAAGCGCACTCGTTTTTGGCATGGATTGGTCCCTTCATTTTGCAAATATACTCATTCAATTCATTAATATAAAAACTCCTGCTTTGGATACATACTGCAGAGAACTATTATGACTATTGGCACCACGGTCTTAAATTAATAAAATTAATTAAAATTCTTGTTGCTTGTAAATAGAACACATAATACCCCAACAACAACAACAACAACACTGCCAAAGGGGCAGCGGTGTTATGCTGCTGGAACGCTGGGCGGGACATCTGGGTGATCGACAGCCCGCCCGTCGCATTCCGGAGCGTTACGCCGTTTGTGTAACCAATTACGCCGCTTGCGTACGTTACGCAAAGGGCATAACGCTCCAGAACGCGACGGGAGGGCTGTCGACCACCTGGATGTCCCGCCCAGCGTTCCGGCAGCATAACACCGCTGCAAAGGGTATATAATATGCAGGTTGACAGGTTGTAAACAAATGTACTTGGAAGTGAGACTGGATCTTCCATTGAAATCTTGGAAATATTGTGACATTGTGAAAGGTTAAATTTACATATTTCTAGGCTTACCTGTTCAGTTCACTGCTGATTTGTTTGAAGGTGATTATGTGTATATGGACATCCTGTATTAACTTTCCGGTTCAGGCTTATTAAAACGCTGTACTTTTTATGATACCGCTAAATCGTTGTCAGAAGTGACCTTTCGGCTGGTATACCTGCTCCTTCTGTGCCAAAAGTGAGAGAAAATTTTGTAACGGCCTCGTGCGGCAAATGTAAAAGGATGATTCCAACAGGTTCCTTGTGTTTTTCCCCACTAGGTTGGAGATGTCCTCTATTGCGCAGGACAGATTGCCCTAGTGCCATGCACGATGCAGCTTATAAGTGCCAGCATAGAAGCAGAAGCTTCAGTTTCCTTGTGCCACGTGGAGAAAGTCCTGCAAGCCATGAGCCGCGATGCTGAACTTAACCAAGTACTTCTGGCACACTGTTACGTAACTGACAGCAAGTACATAACTGTCGCTCAAGCTACCTGGCAGAAGAAATTAAGAGAACTTAAAAAGGTATATATAATATCAATTTTCTTCTTGCTTTGAAAATAACAGTTTATTTTATTTTTCTCCTTTCTGACTTGAAGCAACATCAGTGCATTTTCTCAGTGCATTTTGCTGGGGTTCAATCAAGACTGATATAATAAGCTTTGATTGAGCTGTTATGTTCTGGATCATAAATGGCTGTGCACAGCTGAGAAAGAAAATGGCTTAATAGAAAATTATATTCATCACCAACTTTGTCTTAATTCCCCAAAGCAATGAGTTAAAGAAGGCTTGGAGAGCAACCCATTCCAGCTGGGAAACGTTGAAGAAAATTTAACATGTGGAATGGATCTGCCCATGTCCGTTTCTTCGGGAGTGTAGCTTAGCTTCTCAGTGCACTTCATGAAGTTTGCGTTCATTTTCACATGTAAGGTTCATATTTTGTTACATACACTTTTTTAAATGTTTTACCTACCATATTATTATTTAAATGTTAGGATGATATTCAGACTTTATTTTCCTGGGCTCCAAGATCACCGCAGATGGTGACTGCAGCCATGAAATTAAGTTTACTTCTTGGGAGGAAAGCTATGGCGAACCTAGACAACTTCATAAAAAGCCGAGACATCACCCTGCCAACAAAGGTTTGCATAGTCAAAGCTATGGTTTCCCAAATGTATGGCTGTGAGAGCTGGACCATAAGAAAGGCAGAGCACCGAAGAATAGCTGCTTTTGAATTATGGTGTTGGAGAGGACTCTTGAGAGTCCCCTGGACTGCAAGGAGATCCAATCGGGCCATCCTCCAGGAAGTCAAGCCCGATTGCTCTCTAGAAGGACAAATCCTGAAGCTGAAGCTCAAATACTTTGGCCACCTGAGAAGAGAGGACTCTTTAGAAAAGACCCTCATGCTGGGAAAGATCAAAGACAAAAGGAGGAGGGGGCGGCAGAGGATGAGATGGTTAGATAGTGTCACCGAAGCGATGAACGTGAAATTGGGCGAACTCCGGAAGCTAGTGGAGGACAGGGAGGCCTGGCGTGCTGTGGTCCAGGGGGTCGCGAAGAGTCGGACATGACTTAGCGACTCAACAACAACAACAACAACATGATATTCATAAGACCAAGCATTGATGTGGCTATCGCAGCCATTTTCAACCACTGAGCCGTGGCAGATTGTTGTGCTGCGAATGGTGGTCAGCGATGGCGAACCTTTTGGGTTTGCTGTGTCAAAAATGCTTAACTTGACTCTGTTGGAGCATCACTCCCCCCCTCCACCTCTCTCCAACAAAAGAGAAACAATTATTTACATATTTATTTAAAAAAATTCAGTCCAATCATGTGTAGGGCTATTCAGTATATTTAAAAAAAAAATCAAATCATTTAAAATTCATTACAAATCATTACAAAAAATCAGATCACAAAGAAATCCTCAGTTTTTGTTGGGTGTTGGTGAATGCTGGCGTGTCATCCAAAACGTGCTGTGTCACCTTTGACGCACGTGTCATAGGTTCGCCATCACCATCCTAAGGTATACCGCAGGAATTTCGGAGAGGGTCATTTATTAGTAGGGCTGTTGGAGGATGTGAGCCCCCCACTGGCAGCATGGTGCGCCTTGTCAATTGTCAAAAAACTAACGGTGTGCCTTGACCATTTTAGCGGGCTTGCCAGTGTGTCATGAAATGAAAACAGATGACAATCACAAGGCTCATCGGGTTGGATATAAATGCAGATTGTTTAGAATGTCCCTGATAAAAAAAAAATTATGTTCTGCACATCTTTTGACACCACAACTGTATGTGCCAAAATTTCTTGGCGTGTAGCCCAAAATCACAGATAAAATACTATCTTGACCATGGGAGGGGGGGCAATATTATGGAGGCCATTAAAATGAGGACAGGGTAGTCCCAATTTCAACTTTTGGCATTTCAGAGAATGGTTTGGAAAGACAATCATTTCTGACCCAGAAATGTTGCTGCTTGGGAGCTAGATGGACCAAGGCTGTAACTCAATAGACGGTCATATGTTCAAGGCTTGGGCGCCACATTAAGTATCGCAGGCACTGCAATACACCATGTAAAGCAGCCCTTTCCACTCGCCATTGGAGCCATTCTGGGCAGCAATGGTAACCCAGTTGCAGTGCCTGCAATACTTACCGCATCACCCCTGCAGCCAGGCCACTGTTTGGGTTCGTGTGCTCCCCTCCCCCTCATTCCGACGTGCTGAGATGGGGAAAAAAAATTGGCTTCTGTTTATACAAACCATTTTGTCCAAACCCAGCAAACCATCATTTGCTTTGAATGGTTCGAGCCACGGTTTGCAATTTGGGCTTATGGGTGTACTGATGATTATACCCACAATCACCAGACGCATTAGCAAACTGAGATCAGAGACTTCCAAGCTCAACGTGCAGGGGGAGGAGGGAGTGTGTGAGCCGAGACAAGCTATGATCAGGTTGAATATCCAAAAATCCAAAGCCTGAAATTTTTTGAGCACCAGCTTGATGCCACAAGTGGAAAACTCCACCACTGTCAAGCAATCATATAATTGTGATCATAGATGATTGCTTATTGGTAGCATCTAAATTCAGAGTCAGGAATGATGGTGATGCCAAACAATCACAGGTTGTACTGGAATAGCCCCATATTCCCCCTTCTCCCCACAAAAGTCCCCTTCTCCCAAGGAGACCCCAGCACCTGCCATGGCTCCCCTGGGAAGTAAAAAGGTAAAGGTTTCCCCACGACCGAATGGTCTAGTCGTGACCGACTGTAGGGGGTGGTGCTCATCTCCGTTTCTAAGCCTGTAGAGCCGGCGTTTTGTCCAAGGACAAGCTTCCGTGGTCATGTGGCCGGCATGACTCTACGCCGTAGCGCACGGAACACCGTTACCTTCCTACCGAAGTGGTCCCTATTTATCTACTTGCATTTAGGTGCTTTCAAACTGCTAGGTTGGCAGGAGCTGGGACAAGCAACGGGAGCTCACTCCGTTGCGTAGTCTTGAACTCCCAACCTTCCAGTCGGAAAGCCCAGCAGCAGTGGTTTAACCCGCTGCGCCACCTGCATTTGGCACCCCTGCCCCTATATGACCCCGGCAGTTTAGATTGTCCATCTGAATAGCCCGGCAGTTTAGACAGATGGACTGCCCATCTGTAACACGCATGGATTTCTGTTACATCTGAATAGCCCCATAAAGGACTATCTTCGCTTGGGTCATTGATGGCCTAGGGAGTGTGCGTAATGATTTATGAAGTACATGTGGTTAAGTTGGGGGGTATGCCATGTGCACAATAAGCCTGTCTTTCATTGCACTCGTTTTTAGGCACCTGCTACCTTTAACTTTTTTATCTAGCTTAACACAATACATGAATTACTTCTTTCTCCCCTTAGAAAAAGGTATGTCAAAATATATAAATGAACCAAAGATTTATGTCTTGTTCTCATAACTTGCAGCAGTGGTCTGTAGTTGCTTCCCCCCCCCAACTCTTCTACTAAAAGTGACAGTAATTCATGTCTACAAAAGCTCGCATGGATGAAAGGAGGGAAAAAAACAGTACAAAGACACATTTTGCTGTAGAAAAGTTACCATCGGAAATGGCAAAAGAATATCTTTCAGCAAATCCGTAGGAAGACAGTGTCGTCTTAACACTTTTGCAGATACCAGACAATTGGAGACACAAACGCAGGAAATGAGAGCTGCGTGGAGCTTCCATGCTGGGAAGTGCGTTTCCTTTTGAGGTGACCTCCCCTTGCCCATAGGAGGGGCACAAATACAAAAAGTGGGGGGGATTCCCTCATTCCATGTCATTGTTCTTTGCACTGCATTGTAAGTGTGAGACATCTCCAGTAGGTAAATTTTGCAGACACTGCAATGTGCTGTACAATGTGCCTTTTGCCGTTGGAGCCATTCTGGGTAGCAATGGCCGCTGTGTAGTCATCGCTGCCCAGGGTGGCTCTGATGGCAAGTGGGAGGGGCTTACCTGGCACCTTGTGGCACCTGAAATACTTATTGCGCTGTCCTCCTTGTAGTATGATACTGGACATGCCACAACTTACCTGGCTTCTCATGGGAAATGAGAGGGTAACCTGGGGAGCAGTGGGGGTGCACAGGAGCCCTTCATCTTCAGTATGAAGAGCTCTTCATAAGATGGTACTGGCTTGTCATAGTGCAGTCTGCCATTATGTACTCTGTACTCCACACATCCACGGGGAAGGCTTATGTTCAGTGCCAGAGCATGGCAGGCATGGCCAGGAGGAAATCCGGGGGGTAGGTTGGGATTTCATGCTGTGGGAGTAGCCAAAAGGATCTTGGTTCCTCAGATTCTTTCTTTATTTGAAGAATTTATACCCCTCCTTTCCTATGCCGAAGCAAATGCCCAAAGCAGCTTACGGAGAACAAAACACAACACAATGTAACCATAATAAGTAAAACATAATAAGTAAAACGCATTAAAACAACAACAAATTAAACATGAACGGGAACACCGAGAGTGAACAGGAATGGAAGCTAGACCCAATTCTCCATATTGGGATGTATTGGAGGGTGGGAAAAACACTTGTCCAGGGGAGTGAAACAGACTATGACACTATACCAGAGGGCAGACAGCCACATGGTCATCCGAAGGCCAGACTAAATAGGTATGATTTGAGCCCTCTCCAAAAGGCCATGAGGGAGTGTTTAGTTCTTCTGGGAAGGAATTCCATATTTGAGGAGCCGCTACAGAGAAGGCTCGGCCCCTGAGCTGCCATCCCTTTAACTTGGGACAGAGGGGGCACTTGAAGGAGAGCCCCTTTAGATGATCTAAGAGGGCGAACCAGATGTGCATGGGAGAAGGCGGTCCTTTAGGTAGGCTGGGCCTAAGTCATGAAGGGCTTTAAAGGTCAGTGCCGTCATCTTCAGTTGGGATCGGAAGTGAATGGGCAGCCACTGCAGCTGCTGAAGGAGGGGTCCTGCTGAGCCAAACCGTCTCGCCCCTGTTACCACCGGGCTGCTGCATTTGGTACTAACTGTGGCTTCTGAGCTGTTCTCAGAGGAAGCCCTACGTATAGCGCCTTACAGTAGTCCAGCCTTGAAATCACTAATGCGTGGACCACCGTGACCAGGTCAGGACGGCACACAGGATGACACATTAAGAGGGGGGTGGGTGGATTGACAGGGTGTTTGTTTCATTCCAGCACTTACAGTATCTGTACAGAGCTGTCGTACTACACCAAGCCCTGCAGCCAAATAAAGGGAACTGTAACTGTAATACATGCATCTGTCTAGATAATAAGTCTAGTAGCTTGCATTAGGATTTAATTTCATTTGTCTCTGCTTTCAAGGCTGGGTTTTGTCCAATTTCAAGTGTTTGCTTTTGAATATTTGAACTTTGCCTAATGTCCATTTTTTTTTTGCTTTTAATTTTTTTCCTCAGTTTTTGCATCTTCTCTGTCCTGCTTCAGTCAGAGGAGGGAGGGAGTGCCATTCATGGGTTCATAGAATCATAGAGTTGGAAGGGACCTACAAGGTCATCTAGTCCAACCCCCTGCCTGTAGCAGGAAATCCTCCTGGAGCATCTCCAGCAGGTGCCTGTCAAGCCTCTGCTTGGAGGTCTCCAGAGTGGGAGAATCCACCATCTCCCTTGGCAGACTATTCCACTGTTGAACCGCCCTTATTGTTAAGAAATTCCTCCTGATGTCCAGCCGGAATCTCCTCTCTTGTAGTTTGTACCCATTGGACCTAGTTCTACTGTCAAAGGCAGGTGAGAACAGATTTGTCCCTACTTTCTTATTGCAGCCCTTCAGATATTTGAAGAGTGCTATCATATCCCCCCCTAGTCTTCTCTTCTCCAAGCTAAACATAGAACTGAGAGGTTTCTTGTGGCTACTGCTCCAGGACTGTTTTGTGTCTGGCTGCAGAGGAGCCAAGACTGCTCAAGTCATTTGACACTTCAGATGCTCCTGTAGCAGCCAGTTAATTGGCCTCACTTTAGACCAGGGTGACCACTCTCTCCTATCTCCGTTGCATTAGGCTAACCTGCAAAGGGCTTGGATCTGAAAAGGGCTTGTTGAGAATGCAAACCCATGTGTCCCCAGCGTTGTCATGCAGCCGGAACGCTGGGCGGGAGGAACGGGTGAGCGGCAGCCCGCCCGTTGCGTTCCGGTCCGTTTTGCCGTCTTTCCCGCCCCCGTGGGCTGCCGCTCACCCGTTCCTCCCGCCCAGCGTTCCTGCTGCATGACAACTCTGTCCCTGATTTTGCCAAGGTGGTTCCCACATGGTCATCTCATAATTTCACCTGCTGTTATCACTTGTTTTTAGCTGTGTCTCGTGACAATTTCTGTGAGTTACGTGCTCCAATACACCTCTCTATTCTTGCAGATAAAACTATCATATTATAAATACGGTTGCTTGAGAGAAAGCAACAAAAAGAACAATTCCTTTGCATCCCGCTCTTCAACCTCTTTTTTATTGCTCCTCTTTCTGTATTACTTCAAACTTCCCACTTTGTTGCCCCATAATTGTATTCTCTATTACCTGCAGATCAATAACTGGAAAGAAAGTGGGTGAATTAAGTATATGTGTGCCTTCCACGTTTTTGTAAAGGAGAGCCATAAGGTTTTCAGTAATTGCTGAATTTATGTAGAAAATTGCACAAACAAAGCAGTAAGCAGGACGTTTCCCATGCCATTGTGTGTGATACACAATTCTGATTGCATAATGGCCAACTCCACTAGGAAAAAAGAAGCAGCTTAGAGTTAGTGCAAGGAGTTTGGATTTCTTGAGTTGAGAAAAATCACATTTGTTTTGTTAGCTTTTAGGATGAAGTAACTTAGGGCACAATTCTAACTTGGACGCAAGCAGCACAGTTAGGCCAGCAAAGTCTGGCCAGCACAAGGGACACCGTAAAGTGTGTTTGGACCACTCTTGACATCAGAAAGGCCAGCACACAGACATGTGCCATCCTCCCTGACTTAGAAAGTGGCCCAAACACAGTTTCTGGTGGTCCTTGTGCTGGCCAAACATGGTACAGCCTAACTGCTGGCCTACCTCCAGGTTAGGATTGTGCCCTTAAAGATATTGTAATGATAAACTTTATCAAAAGGGCTGCAAAAAATGAGGTGCGTGTTTTCCTAGCTTAGAAGAAAAAGATCTGATTTTCAATGATGTTTCAAGATGAAACTTTGGGACTAAATTTAGGAAGTGCACCCATCACATTTCAGTAAACTGAGTTCTGAAGAACAGTATTTTCTTCACCTGTGTTCTGTTAGGCCACATGGCCCAATTTTTTTTTTAAAGTGGTGTGCTCTAATTGGCAGTGGCCAAAAATATAGTGGCCCCTTGATAGCTGTGGGGGGTCCATTCCATGACTCCCTACAGATACCAAAATCGGTGGATACTGGAATCTGTGGGGGGCAACTACTCACCTGGAGGTTGTACCCGGCCCTCCGGAGGTCGTGCCTGGCCCCTCAGAGGTCACAGCCGGCCCTCAGAAGTTGCACCTGGCCTCTCAGCCTCCTCAGGGGGCCTCCTGGATGTGACCAGAACCCACAAATGGTTTGCACCGGGGACTTCTGGTCACCTCACAACATCTCCAGATGCAATTGAAAGTCACCAGCCAACCAGAAGTGGCTTCAGGTCACGTCTGGGAGACCATCTATGGCGTGGGCTCAGCATCTGCAGATGCACAAAACCATGGATAAGGAGGGCCAACTGCAATACCAGAACGGGGCGGGGGAGGGTTAGAGATGGTGGAAGGTATTTCCTGGCCATGGGTATGTAGTGATGAGGAAAGTGTTACCTATTGAATTTCTGATGTGCAGTTGTTAAAGACTTGTAGCCTGTTAGGAAAACCAGTGAGAACTCCAATTTCTTTTTATTACAGATTGCAATATAATGTGGCTGGTGGATTATAAAACTTGTTAAATTTTTATTTTAACATATTTAATTTAATTTTGTTTATTTATAATTTTTTAAAAATTTCATAGCCCCTAGTTCTCTTCAGGAATTGCTGCAGTATAATACTATAGCATGGATAGGTAAAAATCAGCAATACTTGGAACTTTTTTTACTTAAAAAAAAAAAAGACAAACTTTCTGTAGACAATTTTCCAGTTACCTTGGTGTGTGTGTGTGTGTGTGCGTGTGTGTGTGTGTTTTACACCTTCTCATGTTTTGTTCGTGACAGTGTCATACAAAATGATGATTTTGAGTGATTTTTGCTAACTCATTCATCAGAATAATCAATAGGAAGAAAGTAAGCCATATGGGTTATAGTCCACTTTTTTTGTGATGGGACAGATGGCATTATTGACGGATGGAAGCATTCCAACTATTTATGGTATAACAAAGTAGTGGTGACTGGCTGCAGAAGTTAATTTTAATTCACTGAAATGTATTACTAAGCTTGGGTTGAATTGTGTCATATCCTAGCTGCTCTCTAAGGACCCTGCAGAGCTGAGTCATTCAAAGGGCAGCCCAGTGGGGAAAAAAAATCTCTGTAGGATTCCCAGTATCGCAACAGGTGTAGTGCCAATTTCAGTTAATTGTGGATTTCACTGCCTTTCCTGACAAGTGGCAACTGGTGAAGTGAAAATTGAGTGTTGGAAAAGTTAGAGCAGATTACATAAAATACTTTTTTAAAAAATTAATATGTGGAGCTCCTTGCAACAGGATGTGGTGATGGCATCTGTCCTGGATGCCTTTAAAAGGGGACTGGACTGATTTCTAGAAGAAAGGTCCATCACAGGTTACAAGCCTGGATGGGTATGTGCAACCTCCTGGCTTTAGAAGTAGTCTAAATGCCAGAGAATGCCAGGTGCAAGGGAGTGGCAGCAAGATAAATGTATCTTGTTGTTGTATTTGCTCCCTGAAGCATCTTGTGGGCCACTGTGAGATGCAGGAAGCTGAACTAGGTGGGCTTTGGCCTGAACAGCCTATGAGTACATGTCTGAAGAGGAGCATCTGGTTCTGGTGGCTGTTACAGAGAAATGCTGTGGAGAATCTTTAGTAGCCACCAGTGTGTTTCCCTCAGAATTTACCTCAGAATGCCAGGTGCAAGGGAGTGGCCACAGAATGCAGACAGCCTGTTGTCTTCTGTGCTCCCTGAGGCACCTGGTGAGCCACTGTGAGATACAGGAAGCTGGACTAGATGGGGCCTGGCCTGATCCAATGGGGCTATTCCTTTGTTCCTTTGAGTACTTGTCTGAAGAGGAGCTTCTGGTTCTGGTGACTGTCAAAAAGAAATGCTGTGGAGAATCTTTAGCCAGCCGTGTGTTTCCCTCAGGATTTACCTCAGAATGCCAGGTGCAAGGGAGTGGCCACAGAATGCAGGCAGCCTGTTGTCTTGTAAGCTCCCTGAGGCATCTGGTGGGCCACTGTGAGATGCACGAAGCTGGACTAGATGGGCCTTTGGCCGGATCCAGAAGGGCTCTTCTTAGTCATAATGTAAGCCAATTTCTTTCTGCCTGTTCTTTGATCATGTGTCCTTAAATGTAAATTCTGCAAATGTACAGTATATAAAGTCCTACCAAAAAAAATCAACTGAAAAAAAATGACATGTATATTGTTACCGCTTTTGTCTCATAATCCATGTCAGGGTTATTGAAATGTTGCCCAATGCCTATTTTTAAGCGGGTTGCTGTTTGAGCCCGTGTACAAAACACACTGTGTGTTCAAACTGCACAGTAATGGTGGGCCTTTCATTCTGGGCTTTGTGCATTTCATCTCCCAAGGGTCAGGATTAAATGAAGCTTTAGTACTCATTTGAGGTAATTATAATGTAAATATTTAACAGAGGTCACACTTAGATAGTGGAACTCTGGATGTCTTTGGGATTATCATTCTTTTCAACAGCAGCCCACAGTTGAACATGAAAAGAAAGTCATGCTGCTTTTTTTTTAAATCAAACAAGCAAACAAATGAGTAAAATTTGTCGAGAAAGGGCAGTATTAAAAAATGTATAAATCGCTGCATAAATTGAAAAAAAATTGTAATAGAATATTGTCACGAAGGAGAACAATGAAATACTCAGAGAAAATGTTCATGGTTAAAAACAATCAGTTTAGAGAGCAGTGCTTCTCTGTACCATCTCAGTCCCTACATTGGCTGTGGTGCGCCCCAGAATGCCTGACTGCTTCTGAGACAAGCCAGTGTGCAATCCACCCAAAATTGGGTTGCGAATAACCAAACAATTTTACAATTTGAGCTATGGTAACTTATTTCACCACTCTTAAATCTGGGGCAATAGCTTGTGGTTCTGTTGATTAAAAAAAAAAAAGGAATAAAGCAACATAATTGTCTGGAGATGTAAATTAAAATAGTTTCACTGGTTTTGCTAGTTTCAATTCTTGTGTGGGTTTTGGGGTGATAACACAGAGAGCAAGACCCTCATGGTGGGAAAGATGAAAGGCCAAAGGAGAAGGGGGCGGCAGAGGATGAGATGGTTAGATAGTGTCACCGAAGCGATGAACCTCAAATTGAGCGAACTCCGGAAGCTAGTGGAGGCAGAGGCAGATCTGAGGGAGGGCAAAGCTCTAAGTTTTGCAAGAAGCCTTACCTTGCAGTGGAAATCACTCCTCTCTTGCACTGTTTTAGCCAATCCTCACAGGGAAAAGCAACATCTTGGCATTGCTTACTGGCTACAGCAGCAAGGGAGAGGAGGGATTTACATGACAGGGTAAGGCTCCTTGCACAACTTAGAGCTTTGCCCTCCCTGTAGATCCGCCTCTGAGTGGAGGACAGGGAGGCCTGGCGTGCTGTGGTCCAGAAAGTTGCAACATAGACACGACATGGTGACTGAACAACAACACCACCACACAGAGTGTGTTTGGACCACTCTCGAAGTCAGGGAGGATGTTGCATGTCTGTGTGCCACTCCGAATGGTCCAAACATACTTTACAGGGTCCTTTGTGCAGGCCAAACTTTGCTGGCCTAACTGTTACAGCCTAACTCCAGGTTATTGTTGTTATTATTGGGCAGAAGATTTAGCCGAGAGGGTTAATGCCTCCGTTTGCCCGAAGATAACACCTGAAGATCTCAAGGTCGTGAGCTCGGGACTGCCGGAAGTCTCTGCGAGCAGCAGACCTTGGAAACTGCGGCTGATTAATAAGCTGAGTTTCAGCTGCCTCGTGGGAGGAGGAGTGTGCTGAAATCAGCTGCATCTCTCGTGGCAGCAGGGAAGCCTCATCAGCCAGCAGACGACAGACGGGTGGCTAAGAAAGAAGGCTAAATCCAGAAAGAAAGATCTGTAGGAGTGTTGTTCTTGGAAGATAGAACATTCTGTAAATTGTAAAAACCTTCGGGTTTGTGAGAAAGTCTGCCTATGTAAACCGCCTTGAGTTCAATCATTAGAGAAATCTAGTGATCTTAAGAAAGGCGGTATATAAATAAATGTGTTGTTGTTGTTGTTGTTGTTGTTGTTGTTGTTGTTGTTGTTAATTAGATTTCTATCCCGCCTTTTTGCCCGGAGGCACCCAAGGCGGCATTACAATATAAAAATACAATATAAAAGTTAACATTAAAAAGCAATTTAAAAACAATATTAAAACAATACAATAAAACAAAATTAAAACGAAACAATACAATTTAAAAACAACAAGCCCAGTGGATCATAAAACAAAATATAAAAAGGTTAGGATTGCACTCTCAGAGTAAGTAAGCAAGTCTAGTGTGTTGTATCATCTATTGTGAATTTTTTTCCCATTTGCTGCCTTCTCATTCAGGCTTGGATAGTAAGAGTGCTTTGAATATGAACCAATGTAGCTTCAATGCTGCTTTCAACTTCCACACTGCACATGGTGCCGCCCATGGTGCCAGCCACTGACCCAGCAACATGTAAGCCAGCTCAGCAGTGAATAATCACTTTAACTACACTGCGTTTTTCTTCTTCATCCGTGAAGCAGAATAAATGTTTTTGGCTTGTGTAGTGCATTCTTGTAGCTCTATGTCAGATCTCTGCTTGTGATTCACTTTTTTTTTAATCCCCCCCCTTTTGTGTGTGTGTCTGTAAAGATCGAGGAAAAAAAAATCAACTGCCTTGTGTTCCTTGTCGTTCTCCAGTATTACCCTCCAGAAAACAGTGTAGCACTTATATAGGTGAATCATGAACACGTTGGTTAGTTTCCAATACTGGATATTGAAGTGCTTCTTCACAAAAGTTGTTTTCCAGTAAAACTACTAATATATCACGGATGTAATATGTAATCTGTACTATATGGTGTCTGCAACATTGCAGTGGCTGATGCACTGAGTGAGATATGAGAACTGGAGTTGAGCAATTAAAAATGCTGGCTTCCGAGGTCTAGAGATTGACATGGGAAACTGCTGAGCCTATTAGGTCTTTCAGCGGCCATTGATACTTTGGGGGTGTTTATGTCGAACTGGCAAGCATTTGTGGCACTCTTTTTGAGTGCTTCCATTCCTTCTCAGCAGGCTCCTGCTAAGAAGCTCCTTCGTGATCTCTCCAGGACTGAGAGCGCAATCCTAAACTGGAGTTAGGCCGGCACAATTAGGCCAGCAAAGTTCGGCCAGCACAAGGGCCACCGTAAAGCGTGTTTGGACCGCTCTCAGAGGCAGGGAGGATGGCACACGTCTGTGTGCTGGCCTCTCTGACTCCGAGAGTGGTCCAAACATATTTTACTGTGGCCCTTGTTCTGGCCAAGCTTTGCTGTTTTAGGGTATGCCGGCCTAACTCAGTTTAAGATTGTGCCCCTAGTCTACAAGGCTCCATCCTGAACTTCCTCTTCTTCCTTGGACAATGGCAATAACAACAGCCAATGAACAATTAAAAGCCGAATTTAGACGAAACTAATATCGTAATAGCAATGGAGCTTAGATATCTGGGAAAAGGTAACAGTGACTGGTGATGGAGTTTGTTCTCTTTAGGTGATTTAGACTGAATGCATTAGCAGGTTTAAAAGGAATACATCACTGCAATTGGAATTTCCGAGTTTGTCAATAATCAGGTAACCTTGAGCAAGCACCATTTGCCATTTGTAAGAAAATGGTATACACGCATGCCACAGTATCCGCTGGGGTTCTGTTCCAGACTCTCCCGTGGACACCTGAAACCGTGGATACTGGGGACGACTTTTTAAATATAGGGGAACATCAGTGGCTTTGCTGCAACATGGTTAGAAAAAAGAGATTTGTTTAATGTCCCCCTATATTTTTAATAGGAGTCCCAGTATTGATGGTATCTGTGGATAACTGAAACCGCGGATATCGAATCAATGGATGCCAGGGCACACCTATATTCATATTCTTAATAACAATAACTATTTTTAAAGGCTGGGTTTTGCAATTCACAGACCCAATCCTAACTAGCGCTAGAGCAGCCAGGTCTCATCCAGCACAAGTTGAGAGCTGACTGGAGATCTTCTCAGGGTGAGGAGATATTTTCCCCCTTACCCCAAATAATGCGCCAGCCTGCCCTATGGGGCTACCCAGATCTCCACCAACTATTTAGCTTGTGAAAGAAGGGGTTTAGGATATGCCAGAGAAGGCCCCCATCTCTCTCCAGGGCCTGATCCAGCACCACCCATTCTGCCCTCCCTGTCCCATAAATTGCCCCCTCCACTACTCTTCCCACAACCCTGTGTTGGTTGGTGCCTTACCTTCTCGCGCCAGAGGACAGGGGCTGAGAACACAGCGTCAACAAGGTGGCCCAGGCCTTCCCACCAGTACTGATTATTCGCGGAGTGTCATGAACATACTACAGTATGTTCACAACATGTTTGGCTGGCGCAGAATCACTGCTTTGGCTGAACCCTCAGTTTGGACTGCACACTCACTTTTGTTGATTAAATGTGGGAACCTTCTGGAAGTTTGTATTCGGCCGTGGTTAGGCTAGTAATTAAACTCTCCCATTTAAATTTGCCCAGGTGGGAAGATGATCCTCAGAAGTCCTTCTAGGGTAAGGTGGGTAGCAATTGGAAAAGTGCCTTTTCCGTCTTTATGAAAACCTCTCCCGAGGAACACTCACCTGGTGCTGAGTCTTAGGGTGTAATCCTAACCTGGAGTTAGGCTGGCACAGTTGGGCCAGCAAAGTTTGGCCTTCACAAGGGCCACCATAAAGTGTGTTTGGACCACTCTCGAAGTCAGGGAGGATGGTGCACATCAGTGTGCTGGCCTCTCTGACTCTAAGAGTGGTCCAAACATACTTAACAGTGACTCTTGTGCTGGCCAAACTTTCCTCGCCTAACTGTGCTGGCCTAACTCCAGGTTAGGGTTGTGACCTTAGTTCTTCACCTGGTGCTGATAATATGATGTTGTTTATCCATGCCTTTTAATCTCGCATCTAATTTAATGGAAATTGTTCTTGGCTCCCCTTTGTAATCTCTCGGGGGGTGTTATATTTTTAGTTTCGGTGTTGATGTACATATTTTTATTTTTTTTATTTTTTCTATAAGCTGCCCTGGGAACTCAGTGGAGCTAAAGGGCAGGATATTAAATTCTGCAAATAAAATAAACTCTCTTTGGAGAACTAAGTTGATTTTTCAAAACCAACTACTGAATGTTGGAAGGAGCATTGCTTCTTTCCATCATGAAGTCTTGGATGAAAATGGTTGACCAAGAACTTTATCTCTAATTCAAAGTGTCCAAACAGTATTTCCAAGGAATTGTATAGGGCAGTGGTTCTCAAAACTTTTTAGAATGACAATCTGTCCGGGACCCACCAGAAGTGTTGTAATGGCCAGAAGTGTCATCATTGTGATACCAGATCCTGCTGTTTTCCCGAAATGCAGCAATATGTTGGGTTGTTTCTCAGCCATTTTCCAATAGCAAAGGGAGTCAGAAAGAAAGAAAGAAAGAAAGAAAGAAAGAAAGAAAGAAAGAAAGAAAGAAAGAAAGAAAGAAAGAAAGAAAGAAAGAAAGAAAGAAAGAAAGAAA
>JAJKFI010000007.1:27702641-27723136 GCA_029204185.1 Lerista edwardsae
CACATGTGTGCCCGGGTGTTTATATGTCCCATCCCTGACCCCTCCCCTCACTCACATGTGTGCCCGGGTGTTGATATGTCCCATCCCTGCTGCTGTACTGTTTCTGTTGCTCTAGATGTAGCAGCTCTGTCTCTCTTATCGTGTAGTCTTTTGTCACGCTGCTGTACTGTTTCTGTTGCTCTAGATGTAGCAGCTCTGTGACGTAGCATTGCAAGTCATTTTTTTTCCCTCAGGTGTTTCCTGTGTATGCTGTTGTTTCATCTGTGTAGCCTTTGGTTGCACCTGCCCAATTGCCTTATGTTATACAGTGAAAGTAAACTTTCAGAGTGAGATCAACAGTCACAACACCTTGTGCCATCTGTCACTGCCAAGCAGAGACTGCCCACACGTCCACAGAACACATTTCCCTGGCCCGGTATAAGATTCCCTGCGGGAAATCTGTTTGCTGCTGTTTGTCTTCAACTGTAAAGAGTTCAGTTGCTGCCTGAAGATTCCACATGTCATTTGCATCTCATCATGACATCACCAGAGCCTCGGAATGTTCGGTTCAGCCCATAGCCGTCCATAGAGAACCACAAATTCGCTTGTACCCGCGCCCGTGGGGGCGCGATCCGTTCCAAAACCGCGCAGCGATGGTTTCGGGGGGCCAAGGCACCCGCGTGCCGAGTTTGGCGCGAATCGGCCCAGGCGTTGCGGAGCCTATGTGGAACAAACATACACACATACATACACACACACATACGCTCTTCTTTATATATATAGATTTGAACGTCTAATCCTGAATCGACTGAGTGAGATAGTAGACCCTCTGCTTATACTGCAGCAAGCAGGCTTTAGACCTGGTAAAAATTGTGTAGCTCAAATCCTTAATTTAACACAATAATTGATTATGGTTTTGAACTGAAGGAAATTACAAAAATGGTGTTTATAAGTCTCACTGTGGCTTATGATACGGTTAATCATGCTGCCCTGTTGAAGAAAGTCTATCATCTTACAAAAGGTTTTAAATTTACAAAAATTATAGGCTATTAGAAAATCGTAGATTTTTTTGTAGATTTTCAGGGACAACACAGCCAATGGAGAATCCAAAGAAATGGACTGCCACAGGGTAGCATGCTAGCCCCCATGCTGTTTAATATATATACTAATGACCAACCTCTGCCAGAAGCTACCAGAAGTTTTATTTATGCCGAATCGCCACACAGAATACAACTTTCAAGGCCGTCGAGGAAACACTGACTTGAGGCTTTGAATCTACTGAGTGCATATTATCAGGATAATCAGTTAAAACCAAATTGTTTAAACATACAAACCTGTGCTTTCCATCTGAAAAACCGAGAAGCATCAAGAACATTGCAGGTATGCTGGAATGGAACCAACTTTGAACACTGTGCTACCCCCAAATACTTGGGAGTAACTCTGGATCGTACACTGACTTTTAAGAGTCACTGTTTTAGCACCAAACAGAAGGTCTTCGCCAGAAATAATATCCTGAGGAAAATGACAAACACAAGATGGGGTGCCCAACCGCATGTATTAAGGACATCTGCTTTAGCACTATGCCACTCAGCTGGAGAATGTGCCAGCTCTGTCTGGTATACGTAGATGTAATCACGCAAAACCGGTGGATGTGGCACTGAATGAAACAGCAAGACTGGTCACAGGATGCCTAAAACCGACTCCAATACCAACTCCAACACAGGTGCATTACCTGGCTGGCCTTCCTCCTCGCACATTTCCTCGGGAAAGCGCAGCGCAGAAGGAGTGGGTCCCTAGATGTCCCTAGAAACTCACCCCCTGTATGGCCATCAACTTCCACCGTCAAGATTGAGATAGCGGAATAGCTTCCTCAGGACTGCGGCCCCTCCTAATAGCAAGGAGCTGCCGAGTGAATGTATGTATTCACATATGTATGCCCTCCACCAGGCCAACAACAACCGTGGCCTGTATGGAAATCCCTAAATCGACTGCATGCTGGGGGAGGAAGATCTAAGGACAACCTGAGGAAATGGGGTTTCCCCATAAAAGACATGCTGTGTGAATGTGGAGAAGAACAAACCATCTCACATATGCTACAGTGCACACTGTGCCCCTCTACATGCACAATGGAAGATCTTATGTTGGCAAGGGAGAGCGCTGTTGATGTGCCCCAGTACTGGGCAAATGATATCTAGTTTTAACCTTGTATTTTATTCTAAAAACATATTTTGATGTATGTATAAAATTATTTTAATGTAGGTGCTTCTGATGCGAATAAAAAAAGAAAGCCTGAGTATGTGATATTTATTTTTATTTATTTATTTATTTGATTTCTACCCCGCCTTCCTGCCCGAAGGCACACAAGGCGGCTTACAACAATTAAAGGCAATACAAGCCACAATATATACAATTAAAACATATTAAAAACAATATTAAAAACAGTTAAAATTTAAACAAGCCCCGTGGATTGAAAGATGTAAAAAATAGCAGCCTGCCTGTCAACAGTTAAAAGCTTGTTGGAATAAAAAGGTCTTCAACCCCCTCCGGAATGTTGCCAAAGAAGGAGCAGTTCTTAATCCTAAGGGGAGGGCATTCCAAAGTTGGGGGGCCACCACCGAGAAGGCCCTATTCCTGGCCGCCACCCCTCTCACCTCTCCTGGTGGTGGCACCATCAAAAGGGCCCCCCCAGAAGACCTAAGAGTACGGGCAGGATTATATGGAAGGAGGCGGTCCCTCAAATACCCCGGCCCCGAGCCGTAAAGGGTTTTATAGGTCAAAACTAACACTTTGAATCGGGCCCGGAACGGAACCGGCAGCCAGTGTAGTCGCTGAAGCAACGGCTCGACAGAGTCGAATCGATGTGCCCCAGCAACCACACAAGCAGCCGCGTTCTGTACTAGTTGTAATTTCCGGACCGTCTTCAAAGGCAGCCCCACGTAGAGCGCATTGCAATAATCTAATCTAGATGTCACTAGGGCATGGGTCACTGTGGCCAGGTCCGCACAGCTCAGGTACGGTCGCAGCTGGCGAAAAAAAAAATTCAAACCATGATTGGTCAAATCAGCAGAATAAACTGCTGTCAAAAAGAGAGCTTATATTCCTGCAGTAGGTTGTGTCCGCTCTTGTCATGGGTTAATACAAAGGCACCTCTTAGCACATGGTAACTACATTTTATATTAGGCTTTCATGGAAACTTAAGATTGCCATAAAAACTTTATTGTACAAGCTCAACTCCCACTAGTTAAGATCAATTCAACACCTTGAAGGCCAGACTTTCAAAGATACTGTCTTAACAAATATCTTTGAGTTCCCCTCTGAATCGTAAAACAAAATATAATTTATACCCACAGAACATTTTGGAGATTGAATTTTCTGACTTTTGCTTCATGTACTGTCTCTTTCCAATGGGTTTTTATCATTTATACATCTCCCATCTTAACCACCCCTTTAACTCAGTTGAGCTGTCTCCTCCAAAAGGGCTTATTTTTTTTTAACGGTATGCAGAACAAAACTGAAGAGACTGATAGTCCGTGATCATATTCCATGTGACAGACTTGATTTGCTTCCCCTTTCTATCGCTACCAATTTATGGCTTTGTTCCTTAAATAGTTATCTTTTCGTCCACATTGTAACAGATATATTGAATTATGGATGTTTGAAAGGTATTTCAAGGAATCTTAACTTCAATCATTATCCTTACCTCAGTATGGAAACCTGTAGTTTGGCAAGGGAAAAAAAAACCCTTTCAATATGGCAATTATTTCCTTATCAATTTCATATTTTCATTTCCTAGTGTTTATCTGGCATGCCGTACTTGACTTTACACTTAGCTCAGCAGGAAATATTTTAAACATTATTATTACAAAGAATGAAATGGGGGGAAAAAATCAAAGTGAATTCTTAGCTCAGTGCTACGGTGCTGCGGGAAGGTGCAGTAATTCTGAATAGCAGCCTGTGTTACACTCCAGAACTGAGACACAGCTTGAAAGAAAGTCCCTGCTGGGGGAAGAAATGTAGGGGAACTGGCAAGAGTTTTGCCACATCTGTTGCCTGCTGCTAATAAGCTTTAACCTGCTTCATTTTTATTATGCCTACTGTTTAGATATTTTGCTTCCAAAATTATTTCTGCAGCTCTGAGAATACTTAAAAGGGATCATAGCATGAAGGGCTGTTTAAATATGTAAGACTGTCAGCAAGGGAGATTATGGGCCATAATGAGCAAGACGATTGCCTTCTGTTTCTGGCGCTTTCAGAGTTCAAGTACCGGGGCTCCAGAAAGACGGAGGGTGAGGAATAGGTAGCGCAGGGATTGTTCGCTGCATTTTTGAATGCTTTGGGAGCATGCCGTTCATTGGTGATGACAGCAAAAGCTTTTATACCAAACATAGTAGGGGCATAGTATCACAGACAGGCAGGCAGGCAGGCAGGCAGGCAGGCAGGAAGGAAGGAAGGAAGGAAGGAAGGAAGGAAGGAAGGAAGGAAGGAAGAATATTGCAGAACAATATTTTAGTATAGTGGTATTCAACCTTTTATACCGGGACCCTTTAGAATGGTAGTCATGTCGGGACCCCACTGGAAGTGATGACTGGCAGATCAACCTGGAAGCGTTGTTGTGGCAGGAAGTGACATCATCAAGCAGGAAGTGCTGTCATTGTAACATAATAAAATGAAACTCCTGAAATGCAACTGGCATTCTTGGACTGCAGCAATTGTATAACAATGAAATATCCCTGACAGAAAGCAAGATGAGGACAAAATATGATGTTAAAGCACTGAACTAAAAACAATTTTTTTTAAAAAAAACCCTCACTTGAAAATTCAAACTGTTAACACTCACAGAAGGAATATAACGAGAGTAAGGCCTGCAGTTTCCAAGATGGCTGCTCCCAGCTTTCCGCGACCCACCTGACTCAGTGGGTCCCAAGTGTTTTTGATTAACACTGCTTTAGAAGAAGGCCATTCATTGGTTTTGACAGCAAAAGCTTTTATACCAAACATAGAAATGGCATAGTATCAAAGAAAGAAAGAAAGAAAGAAAGAAAGAAAGAAAGAAAGAAAGAAAGAAAGAAAGAAAGAAAGAAAGAAAGAAAGAAAGAAAGAAAGAAAGAAAGATGCATGCTTGTTTCTATGGCAGGACAGTATTTTAATACATTTTCAGCAGTCTTAAGCGTTTGCTGAACAGACAGTGAAAGGCTTTGAGAAAGGTGAACATCGTAATCTGATGTCTGAAAAGGCCCACGAAGCCTGTTTTGGCTGCCCTTGAAAATCCCATCACTTCCTCCTGCTTCAGCAATGTTTCAGTTTCCCTGCTGCTCTTTTCAGGTTCCTCCTTTTGCAAAGGAGAAGCTGAAGCAGCCTGGCCAGAGACGGAAAATCCCCACCTCATCCACCGCCAGCCTCCTCCTGCGAGTGACGTCAGCGGCTCAGAACCCGGAAGTAGCTGGTGGTGACGTCATCGCATCACTTTAAATTATTTCCACTCCTACGCACTTCGGTGTGTGTGTGGTGTGTGTGTGTGGTGTGTGTGTGTGTGATGACAGGGTCTTGTGGCCCCTTGGCATTAAACATTGGACCGCCCTGCTCTATGTGAATTTCCCTGCCGTGATTTCATTAATACACTAGCAAGTCAGGAGTACCACCAGGGCCGTCCGGGTCAGGCTCTGGCAGAGTGCCAGCTCTGTTGGTGATTGAGCCATTCCCTGTTCCAGGCCGGTATTTGCAGTCGGCCATTGACTGCAGGTCCAGCCCAGCAGTGGGTTGCTCACAGACTAGTTGTCCATTCCAGGATTTCCATTGAGCTGAAGGGGCAGGGAGGAGTCTAAAAAGGAGTGGACCATAGTGCTCTCATGGCCGTCTGCAGATACCATTCTGCATGCCTGGTTTCATTTTCAAGAGTTCCTGGCACTCTACTACATTGCCAATAAAACTGATAAAGAATCACAGACAAACAAAAAATCAGGTCCATTCTTGCCCAACATGATGAAAAGGCAAATCCAAGACCTGATAATCATGATGAAGATGACCACAGACGCCAGGATAGTGTCATTCCATCCATAGGTAAACTGTCAACATGCTTCAGATATCTCAATGTTACCTGGAAAGGTCTATTGTGCTCCAAGCTGTTTGCAGAACCAAGTTACTTCAAGGAAGCTGTTCTTGTGAACTATGGACTAATTGACCAGTTTTCTTTCCCTACCATTTTTACAGTGCAGTCCCATGAATGTCTACGTAGATATGAAGCTCACTGAATTTAATGGAACTTATTCCCAGCTTAAGAGGATTGCAGCCTTAGTTTTGTTCATAGTTCCAGAATAATAATAATAATAATAATAATAATAATAATAGTTGTTGTTGTTGTTGTTGTTGTTGTTGTTGTTGTTGTTTATTGGATTTATATCCCGCCTTTCTGCCCGAAGGCACCCAAGGCGGCAATTAGAATTGTGTTCTAATTTGTGGTTATGGTTTCATGTTGGAGGGGAAAGGAGTGGAGTTGGGTTTATGATAGAGCCATCCATTGTTCTAGTCTAGCATTTGGACTGCCTTGGGTTGATCACAGACTATCAGTCCATTCCAGAATTTTCTTGAACCAGTGGATTCAGGAGAAAAAATGTTGTATGGACCTTCCCAAAGTAAAAGGGAAACCAAGCTTAAATCTCAAATTCCAGGTGTGGTCTTCTTGTCACAGAGCAATCTCTCTGGCACTAGCTGTATTTTGGGTGTGCTGATTTAAGTAGGGATTTCTTTTAGGTAAGTAATCCATCTGAATAACAAAAGCTGAAGGAATGAACATTTGACTTGCATCCTGTTTTGCAAATTAAATACATGAGAGTTGTTGTTTTAAATGAAGTGTTTCCCATTTGGCCTGGCTTATAAATTTGACAGCAGATTTTCTATAATATATTGTGTAATTATTTATTATGATGGTTCCAGTTTTCAAATAAAAAATAGTGATATCAAAGAGATAAACATTTCCATGCATCCTTAAGAGCAGGTGTTCGACAAAACTGTTTGTTAGCAAATTATTTAGCCTTTATTTCCTTATGGCTAAAAATCATATCCTAATTGTGACCGGTATTGAGGCCCTTTGCTGAAATGAAGCTATTCTATATTCACGTGCAAAAGGTTTAGAGATCCCTGATTTCAAAGAAAAAGCCCAAATTCCATCACAAGCTACACTCCCCATAAAAGAGTGTAGCTTGTGATGCAATTTGGACTTTTTCTTTGAAATCAGGGATCTCTAAACCTTTCAGTATGTGGGCCACATATATTTTGCACATTTTCACAGATCCCTGAAATCAGTTTGATAAATGAATGAATGAAATTAAGTGACTGAGGGCGCAAACATAAACTGAGTTAGACCGGCATAAGCTAAGCCAGCAAAGTTTGGCTGGCACAATGGACACCGTAAAGTATGTTTGGACCACTCTCGGAGTCAAAGAGGCCAGCACACAAACGTGACTCCGAGAGTGGTCAAATGCACTTTACGGTGGCCCTTATGCAGGCCAAACTTTGCTGGCTTAGTTTATGCTGGCCTGACTCCAGTTTAGGATTGCGCTCTGAATTATTACTTGGATTTATTTTATTTTTTATAATCAGCATAATATGATTCAGAACAAAATGTGACAATTTCAAAGAAACAATGCCATGCTTGATCTGAGAAATGATATATAATAGGTAGAAATGACAACATTCACAAATCCTCTGACAAAAAAAAAAAAAAGAGTTACTGCGGGCCAAATAAATTCTTGTGGCAGGACAAATTTGGCCCGCAGGCCATAGTTTGGAGACCTGTTTTAAATAACTGAACATATTATCTCACATTTGCCGTGGAATTTCAGGTGAATCTGCCATTATGCACAGAGAACAAGGACTGGACAGCCATAAAGCTGGAAAGTGGGTGGAATGAGGCGGAGGGAAATGGTTGGCCGTATCGCCTCTTAATCTATGTAGGATGTAGCATGCGCCATTTGGCCTGGCCAGACTAGTGCAGTTTAAGATCGTGCTGTTCATTTCTGCAACACTGGGAAAAAAGGTTAATCCCTGGAAGATCCATCATACAAATCCATAGTTTTAAAAGTTGAGGCCTCTAAAATGTGGAGTGTATGTGAATACGTGGGGTTCATGGCGCACAGCCTTTCGCTTGGAATAATGATCATTTGTTGAGTTTGAAACTGTACTTTTCCTTGGCCTAATTCTTGCCTGTTTCTTCCCATATTCTAAATGGCAGTTCAAGGCAAGCAGAAATATAAAGTAATTGATTTAACAACCTCCGACAAGTACGAGAAAGTAGGAAAGTTTTGTCTCAATGCTTGACTTGACCTGAGACAGCGTCTTTAGACTTCTTTTCGAAACGGTACCTTAGCACCGTGGGCCAACCAAGTGGCCTTTAAGCCTGAATGAGCATGACTTTTTTTTTCTCCCCCGTAAAGCTCCAGTATTCATCCTTTCAGACTCTTTTGCAGCACTGGGAGCAGAATTATATTGACAAGGTTAGAATTCATCTCCTGGAGGGAGAAGCCTGTGCTACTGTTAAGTGCTAATATAACATTTATGTGTTGGTACCTTAATAACAGTCCCAGCTTACCTAATGAAAGTACTGAAAGCAAACAGTACTCCGTGAGATTTTATTATGACTGAAGTGACTGCAATTTGAGGCAAATTATCCCTATTTTTGTTCCCATATCAAACACAGACATGCTAAAGAAATTGCTACAAGTTTTTGGTGTGGAATTAGAGTTTACTGTCGTTAATCTAGATGTAAGTGCATTTTTCATGTAAACAACTCACGAGGGTCAAGCTGCAGAGACTTTTCTGTGAGGGGGGGGGAAGGCTTGTCAATAACTTTGTGAGTGAATTTTGAAATAAAGTGCCTGCAACCTGTCATTATTCCTTCCTCTCGCAGTCGCGAGTGAGTGGAAGAAAATTGAGCATGTGAATTGAAAGCGGAGTGAGTGTTATGGCCTTATCGACCTTAGGTAAAATTACGGGTTTAACTTGTAATTATTTTTCCATTCAGAGGTCAGACAATGTACAGTATTTACTGTTGTGAACTGCAGTGTAAGCAAATTGGTATATAAGGAGTTGTTACCAATACACACAGGCAAAGAAAGCCTAAATCACTAATACCAGCATTGCTTAACATGTGGCCTCTCTTTAGCAAGGCCAAAAAAAAAAAGCAAAAACAAATAGAGGCACATTTTACAAAGAGGAATTTTGATAGAATTTATCCTAAACCTTAGGGCTCAATCCTACAGTGTGCTTAGGTCAGCGTATGTCACGTGCTATAAGGATTATGCTGGATCCTAACACACACACCCCATCCGTGATTCGGTCGGCCTTACACAGGCCACTCAGATTTGGGCAATAATTTTGCTGGCGCAGATTCGAGTAGCCCTATTGGGGCCACTGTGACTTGCCTGGGGGTAAGGGGAAAATATCAACTTTCCCCGAGTTGGCCTCTAGCTGCTGCCTACTGTGCGATGGATATAGCACAGGTCTGCCTGTTTTAGCACGGGTTAGGATTGGGCTCCCCATTGTTTAGAAAATGCAAACGTACTAGTTTTATCCTAAAGATTTGCATGGGAATGCTTACTTATTTCTATACATGCATTCACTGATGTATGAAACATAGGACACAATCCTAAACTGGAATTAAGCCGGCGCAGTTAGGCCAGCAACGTTTGGCTGGCCTGAGGGCGACGTTTGGCTGGCCTAAGTGTGTTTGGACCATTCTCAGAGTGAGGGAGGATCCTTGATTCCGAGAGTGGTCCAAACACGCTTTAGTGTGGCTCTTGTGCCAGCCAAACTTTGCTGGCCTAACTGTGCCGGCCTAACTCTAGGTTAGGATTGTGCCCATAGTACAGCAGCCCCCTCCAGGTATCCGCGGGGATATGTTCTAAGACCTACCATGGATGCCTGAAACCATGGATAGTTGCAAACCCTATGTACAATACAGTATTCACAAGTGACAGGCTTTAAGTCCCAACCTTAAAGCCTGAGTGACAGGCTGTTCCTGTGTTGACAGCCACCACAATATCACTGGACTGGAGGGAACCATCCCTTCTGTGTATGGAAGCATTAAAAATAGTATAATCCTGTTCTTAGTTTATACAGTGGGCCCTCCACCGTGCAAGTTCCATTTTAGGAACCCCTATGGATAACTAAGGGACGTGGTGGCGCAGCGAGTTAATCCACTGTTGCTGGGCTTTCAACCACAAGGTTGGGAGTTCAAGACTGCGTGACAGAGTGAGCTCCCGTTGCTTGTCCCAGCTCCTGCCAACCTAGCAGTTCGAAAGCACCTAAAAAATGCAAGTAGATAAATAGGGACCACTTCGGTGGGAAGGTAATGGCATTCCGTGCGCTACGGCATAGAGTCATGCTGGCCACATGATCGGACAAAAACGCCGGCTCTACAGGCTTTGAAACGGAGATCAGCACCGCCCCCTACAGTCGGTCACAACTAGACCATTCGGTCGTGGGGAAACCTTTACCTTTTATGGATAAGTAATTTTGTGGGTATTCAAACCTGCAGAATTTGGGGCTCACGACCACCCTCTGAACCTGAGTTCCTCTCAGGCCTGGAGGGTTTCTGAAACCTACAGAGCACACGGCCTCTGCATGCCTCAGAATGGCTGTTAGGCCAAAAAAGGTCACATACATTTTTAATGGATGTTTTATGGTTTTATTAGGCATTCTAAGGCCATAAAAAGGTCACTTCCGATTTTTGTTGAAAAATGGATGTGGCTTTTTTTTTTTTACCTAAACTGCTATTCTGAGGCATGCAGAGGCCACAGGCTGTTATGCACAGCCTCTGAGGGCCTCAAAAAACCCTCCAGACCTGACCAGAGCTTAGTTCCAGTCAGGTTTTGGAGAATCGGGGGGGGGGTCGGCATCCACGAATCCACAGATTTGTGGCATTTTCAAATCAACCAACATCAGACCCATGGATAAGGCAGGCCCAGCAGGACTCTAGGAAGCTTCTTCACATAAGACTTCAGCATTGTATGTTGCATGAAAATCAGTAGGATAAGTAGGTGTATTGTGTGGAATTGAAGGTGCACAGTAAGTTGTCAGGTGAGGATTTCACCACCACTACTCCCAAAGGCATGTCCCCAGCGGCAGCATTCAGCCGGTACACTGGGCGGGACTTACCTTTGACCGGCAGTCTGCCCGTTGCGTAACGGCGCGTTCTGCCGCTTTCCCGCCCGCCCTGGCGGGCGGGAAAGCAGCAGAACGCGCCGTTACGCAGAGGGCGGACTGCCGGTCAAAGGTAAGTCCCGCCCAGCGTACCGGCTGAATGCCGCCACCGCATGTCCCGTTTCATGGTATTCTTCAGAAGTAGGTATTCTTCACAGTATTCTTCAGTTTCGGCCAAGCTTGTAAGATTCTAAAATGTATTTTATGTGCATTAATCTTTGGAATGGGCACAAAAACATAAAAGTTAGTGTTGGCTTGGTCTTTTGAAATGGTGCAATAGCATAATGCCCAATTTGAGGTACTAAGATTTGCCGTCCATTTATGTATGCATTCCCCTTTTATAAGTGTGCACCACAAGCTTCCCCGTTTTCTTTCTTAATGCAGAGCTCTGTGGAATTGTAAAGATTGTGGGGGGAAAAGATTTCCGATCTCTTTACGTCACTCACTATTTCATGTTTTTCGTTCTTTTGAAAACTAGTTTTTTTGAAAAAACTTTGTGTTTTTTTTTTTGTATTATAAAATACAGTCATGCTCCGGTATCCACTGATTTGGTATCCACAGTTTCAGTTATCCATGGATACTGGGACGCCTATTAAAAAGAGAGGGGAACATTAAACACATCTCTTTTTTTTTACCCTGTTGCAGCAAAACCACTGATGTTCCCCTATCTTTAAAAAGGTGGCCCCAGTATCCACAGTTTCGAGAATCCATGATAGGGTCCTGAACAGAACCCCAGCAGATATCAGGGCATGTCTGAATGTATTTGTAGGTACAGGACATATTACGAATATCTGCAATTTTTTTACAAGAACGTTGTGGCTGGTCGGTTCATTGATACTGTAAATAAATGACTAAGTATCTGTAAGCACTTTTCTGCATGTATAGAAGCCATAATTTTGTGTAAATCTTTTCTAATATTCAAAGCATTCCGTTTCACTTCTAGAGAGAAGACGAAGACTTGCACAGTGATGTGCATGCCGTGTTTGGAGAGCTATCTGTGCTTGTGGTTCCATTCCTTCCCAGAGCTGCAGCCATTGAATGGCACGTCGTTGCGGTAGTCAATGAGAGCCAGCAAAGACAAAAGCTTGTGTTGACGAGGTCATTGGAGAACTGCCAGATTAAATGTGAAGCTGTGCAGTCGCGTCCAACTTGTAGCACAGCAATTGTCCTTTCCTTAAACATCACTTCCCCATCAACTTCCACCATCAGTTTTGACCAAGCAATGCACGACATGGTAGAACTGTTTAAGCAAGCTGTTGAGAGGATGTCAGAAGATGATGTCATAACTCCTTTGGGCTTTAGAACTTTCTACCGGAAAACTATTGTGGAAGGGACTGCACTGCAAGCAGGTAAGTCTTCACCTTGCTACTATGTTGCTTAGTTTTCCACAAATGTAGTACCTTTCCCTGGTAGCTATGCAAAGTCTTCCCCATCTTCCTACAGCTAAATTAGAGCTATGCAGATTATCTGTACTTTTTTTCCCCAAAACAATTTCTTTGTCTTCTAATGTGTGCCTAATCTGTGCAACTGACTGGTGTCAAAGCAGTGGTTCCCAAATTGTAAGCCATGCCCCCCCCCCGGTAGCTGCCAAAAGCAGCTGCCGTGCCAAAGAATCGTTGCTTGAGCCCCCCCCCTCCTCAAAGCCAGCATTCTCAGAAAACGAGATGGAGAAAGGAAAGACCGTGGTATCCTCTCTCCTTCTTGGCTTGTTGGCACTGCCTCCCGTTATTTCACTTTCACCTTTTTGGTGCAGGGCCTATGATCTACTATAGTAAAAAGGCTCCGTGGCACAACCCGAGCTTATCATTCCACCACAGAGCACAGTGACAGCCATGCCTACAGTCCCCAGGTGTCCCCGTGGCCAGCCCGGAACACCGGGCTCTCAGCCTGCTAGGGCGACCAAACACAAAAGCAGCTGGCCGCGGGAACACCTAGGGACTGTCGGCGCGTACTCTGTGTCAGAACGGTAAGCTCAGGTCACCCAGGGGAAGGAAAAAGGGGGCACCTGATTCGGCCCATGAACCAGAGTTTGGAGAGCCCCCTAATCTACTATTTTCAAAAAAGGAGATGAGACTAGTCTGGCACAGCCTATTCCTGATAGACGCAGGTGCACTCCTGGAAATTATTTATTTATTCATTCATTCATTCATTCATTTATCCCACCTTTCTGCCCCATTGGCACCCAAGGCAGCTTACCCCATCACAGTTCTGCCCTTGTTATCCACAAGAGATCTGTTCTAAGGTGCAAAAAAACCTGTTAAACCAAATCATGGTTAAAAAAAAAAACCTATCCCTTTAAAAACATTTGAAGAACAAAAGCAAAAAGCTTCCTTTACCTTATCTCAGCAAGGGCTCGAGGGCTTGGGGCACTCTGGGGCTCTCCAGGAAGCCATTTCTGGGTCGTGCCAAGGCCCCCTCCCCCCCATCTCTTGGCCCTACATCACTTGAGAATTCATGGGAGAAGCGTTTGCAAAAGGTGTTACTGTATTTTCCAAGTGTTCCCAGACATTCTACTCAATAATCCTCTCCAGGATCTTTCTAGGTATTGATACAAGGTCTCAGAAACGAATATCTCTTAAACGAACACATTTCTGGGCAGAAAGAGGGAACTAGCCTTCCAATGGAACTAGCTATAATTTGGATTGATGAAATCCAGATTTTCTGCAGAATATACCATCTCCTAAGAACGCAGTATTGTGCCTTCTTTTATATATGTGTTGACAGAATAGCCGACCAGGTTATCTTCCTCAGGCCACACCAAATGCATTCACGACTCAGGCTCAGTTGCTAACGACTCGGGGGAATGCTGGGCGGGCAGCAGGAAGGCTGGGCGGGACTTCCGGGTGATTGACAGCCCGTCTGTCCGGGTTCACCGCCCGCCCACCGCACAGGCTGCCCTGGCCTCGGAGGGGGCACCCGCTCAACGGGGGGATGGGTGGGGGCCCCCGGGTGCCAGGGCGCGCAGCGGCGGGACGTGCCACCCGGGGGCAGCCTGTGTGGCGGGTGGGCGGGCGGGCGGCGGACCTGGACGGGCTGTCAATCACTCAGAAGTCCCGCCCAGCCCTTCTGCTGCCCGCCCAGCGTTCCCCCGAATCGTTAGCTGATCCCATCACTGGGCACACCTTTTAAAGTGGGGCACCCTTGTGCCCCCTTTTAATCATGAGCCCCTTTAAAAAAGAGGGGGAAGAAGTTGCCAAGTTGATGATGTTGATTGGTTTTACTTGTATTGATAGTGCGTATTCTTTAGCGAAGAGTGAGCAACCAGTCTGTAAGAAAAGGTAAAGGTTTTGTGACCAACTGTAGGGGGTGGTACTCATCTCTGTTTCAAAGCCTGTAGAGCCGGTGTTTTGTCCGAGGACAAGCTTCCATGGTCATGTGGCCGGCATGACTATACGCCAAGGCGCACGGAACGCCGTTACCTTCCCACCGGAGTGGTCCCTATTTATCTACTTGCATTTACTTGCATTTTTAGGTGCTTTTGAACTGCTAGGTTGGCAGGAGCTGGGACAAGCAACGGGAGCTCACTCTGTTGCGCAGTCTTGAACTCCCAACCTTCCGGTTGGAAAGCGCAGCAGCAGCAGCGGTTTAGCCCGCAGCGCCACCATGTCCCAGTCTGTACCACGGTACCAGTCTGTACCGTCCCCCAAATCCTGAGGTTTCAGAAAGCACAAGGAGTGCTTACAGTACTGCAGATGAGGGGGGGGACCGTAAATCGTGATGTCCAGGTGTATGGACAAGCTAACTGGTGATGAATCATTTGTTTCTAACAAACTTCCTCAGTAATACTATAGATCATCTGTGGTATGGGGGGAAGGGGCTTCCTGCAAATGCCGCCTTTGTCTCAAATTAGGGAGGTGATGGCATGGGGGCGTGCCTTCTCAGTAGTGGTGCCACAATTATGGAACTCCCTACCGGGTGAACTAAAATCTGCCTCCTCCTTCGTGGCATTTTCACGACGGCTCAAAATGTTTGTTTCATCTGGCGTTTGGCGATGGGTTGTCTGTAGCAGTACCTGGACTGTAAATAGTTGACCGTCCTCCAGTGGTTTTATACTGTATATTTCACACTGATTTTATGTATTGTTTTTATGTATTGTACATTTTAAAACTTGAGAATTGTGAGCTGCCTTGGGCATCTGCCTTGGCAGAGGAAAAACAGGATACAACTCTTTTAAATAAATAAATAAATAACAATTGAATTAAAAAATAAATTCCAAAGTGCACCAGTGGAATTAGTTTTACATGTTATAAGTAATCAACTATTAACTGGTTGGTCACAAGAAATTGTGGTTCCGCTTTACTCCACATTGGTGCGACCTCACTTGGAGTCCTGTGTTCAATTCTGGGCACCTCAGTTCCAGAAGGATGCAGCCAAACTGGAGCAGGTTCAGAGAAGAGCATCGAAGATGATCAAGGGGCTGGAAAACAAGTCCTGTGAGGAAAGGCTGAGGGATCCTGGTCTGTGTAGCTTGGAGAAGAGAAGTCTGAGAGGGGATATGACAGCACTCTTCAAGCATCTGAAGGGCTGTCATAAGGTAGAAGGGACAAATCTGTTCTCATCTGCCTTTGACAGTAGAACAAAGTTTGATGGGTACAAACTGCAAGAGAGGAGATTCCAGCTGTGGAATCCAGCTGCGGCGGTGGAGCAGATTGCCAAGGGAGGTGGTGGATTCCCCCTCACTGGAGACCTTCAAGCAGAGGCTCGACAGGCACCTGCTGGAGATGCTCTAGGAGGATTTCCCTTGTAGACCTTGTATGTTGACCTTGTAGATCCCTTCCAACTCTATGATTCTATTATATGATTCAGTAACCGGACAAAAGTCACTGCTCTATGAATAAAATTATATTAAAAAGTCACAGCCCCTTAAAATTGCCAGTAGATAATGGTGATTCCATTATGATGGGATAAGCATGTGAAGTAGAGTAGCCATGCCTTTTTTTTATAATGCTAATTTATCCGTTGGACATAGGGCATGTCAACTTCTATGTGAGTCTGTATAAGACTGCTTGTATGACAGAAGATCAAAGTTAGAGAGGCTTTGGGGAGATGTAAATAACGTTCTTTGTACATCCACCGTATCCATTGATCTATTGGTGTACAATGGATCTTCTTCCACTTTGCTAACAAGGCTGCAAAATGGTTGCAGATCTCATTTTCTTCTCATGAAAGTCAATGGTGCTTTGTGATTGTCATCTGTGATGAGGGATGAGCTCTGCATCAGTGACTCACACGTGCATTTTTTTTCTGAGGATATTTGCAAAACTCAACTGATCCATATTAATTAGCTGACATAAATGTTAGCCCTCAAAGATTGTACTGTCCTATTTTTTTTTAAACCTAACCTGCAGCAGTGTTCAGAGGAAATGCAAGTTGACATTGCTTAATAGATTTTAAATATAAAAATAGAAAGCGATAAAAGTGTGGCACAGAATAAGCACGGCTAATGCACAAAACAAGGAATGAACATATAGCCTGACAACATTATTATTTGTAGTACAATGCTTTAAGAGCTAATAGAACATGCTTCTAGCATGCAAACTACATTATCTTTTTCTTTACATTCTGAATCACCAGTATTTTAGGGAATATATCGTAATTCTCGTAATAAGGTATACTTTTTTTTAAATATCTAACTTCAAGTAGTTTTTATAAAGAAATATATAGCAGTATCATAGGTAGAAAGTTTTTCTGTACATGGTTTTGTGTGGTAGCCTGAACATTGGCTTGTGCTGTGGCCACTAAAGCTATCATATAAGCTTGACCAGTTTGGACAGTCAACCAGTCTTTTCAAACAGGCCCTTTAATATACTCATACAGAGAACTGACTCTTTATATGAATTGCTATCTGCAGCGGGGTAACATTTCTACTTACCTCTCATATTCTTGCCTTTATTCTTGTTATTCAGAGACCTTCCAGAGTCTGCAGGTAAGGGACCTTCAGAATGACACATATGACCCCTTTAAAATGGACAGCGGAAGCTTCTGCCAGCCATCTTTCTCCTGGTCTCTATAGCATTCAGAGATTTTTGGGCTCTTCCTGCTGTACTCTAACTTCAAGACCTGAGGGTCTCTGCTGGGTTCTTCTGATGGCAAGGAAGGTACCTCTTCCCCCAGCCAAGAATCCTTTCTCCCCTTGCACCCAGTGATGTCATGCAGGGGGAACACGGGGGAACTCAGTTCCACTAGTTAAAATTAGGGCTGACTCCGCCCACTTCACTCTCCCTCCTCCCCCCTCCCAATTCCTCTGCAAAGAGCTTTTCTTCTTGGTTGGCCGGCACTCAGAGGGTTAAAGGGAGCGACCCTGGATTCCTAGGGGGGTGAAGGCAGTGATGTCATTCAGGGGGAACGGACCAGAACAGGCGTTCCGGATCCTAACAGGCTCCGTGGCTGGTTCCGGGTTCCCGACAAGTGCCAATCAAAAGTGAGTTCCTGTTCCTAAATCATTTGAATGACACCACTGCTTACACCTAACCCGATTGATCAATGTTTCATTATCTGCTAACCAGGAACCTAGCCCTAGCAGATAATGAGAACTGACTATACTTTCAGGAAGCCCAGATTTTCCATGAAGTAAGGAATTGATGGTCAATCTGGGGACAGCGTCCTGAACTGCTCAAGAAAGGATACAGGCAGTAATTGATATAGGGCCCAATCCTATCCAACATTCCAGCACTGATATAGCTGTGCCAACTGTGTTCCCTGCATCCTGTGGTGGGAACACAGTCATGGAGACCTCCCCAAGGTACAAGAATATTTGTTCTCTTACCTCTGGGCTGCATTGTGACTGCATCGGTGCTGGAAAGTTGGATAGGATTGGGCTTGCCGTCCCTGGAATAGGTTTTGCATTGTTCTTTAAATTAAGCTTGTAAATTAAGCAGGACATTAACGGGAAACAATTTGCAGAGATGTTCCTTTAGAAATAAATTATGGTTGTGTGAGCGGCAGGCCATGGAGGCCAAACTCGGATGTCAGGCCCCTTTTTCTTTATTGAACATCTTCTTTTAAAATTATGACTGCCCAAACTCTTTTAGTTAAAGGACAATTTATATTCAGAGAGTGTAAATTGCTTTTATGTTAATTTAACATTAAGTCTTCTGATACTTTTTCTGCTTTATATGTATTATGCTAATTAGATTTTTAAAATAAAATTTAAAAAAGTAGATGTTTATTTCACTGGGTCCTAAATTTGGTCCACCTTTTTTTTTTCTATTGGAGTACATTTCAAGCCTTTTCTAGATTTACTGCTACTTTAGGGACCTCATCCAATTTCTTGACCACACGGTGGCTTGCAATGCGGGTTGACTTTTTTGTAATGTGGATTATGCTTTGTGGACATCAGTGTAGCACAGAGCTGGTTTTCTGTATATGGATCTGATCTACATTTCCTGCATGCTGTTTCTGTCTCTTCCAGTATATATATTAAACTTTATCCCATTCAGGATACTTATGTGTTGTGGTGGTGGTGGTGGTGGTGGTGGTTCAGTTGCTAAGTCATGTCCGACTCTTCGCGACCCCTTGGACCACAGCACACCAGGCCTCCCTGTCCTCCACTAGCTTCCGGAGTTCGCCCACTTTCACGTTCATTGCTTCGGTGACCCTATCTAACCATCTCATCCTCTGCCGCCCCCTCCTCCTTTTGCCTTCCATCTTTCCCAGCATGAGGGTCTTTTCTAAAGAGTCCTCTCTTCTCAGGAGGTGGCCAAAGTATTGGAGCTTCAGCTTCAGGATTTGTCCTTCCTGGGAGCAATCAGGCTTGACTTCCTGGAGGATTGACCGATTGGATCTCCTTGCAGTCCAGGGGACTCTCAAGAGTCTTCTCCAGCACCATAATTCAAAAACATCTATTCTTCGGCGCTCTGCCTTTCTTATGGTCCAGCTCTCACAGCCATACATAGCTACTGGGAAAACCACAGCTTTGACTATGCGAACCTTAGTTGGCAGGGTGATGTCTCGGCTTTTTATTAAGTTGTCTAGGTTCGCCATAGCTTTCCTCCTAAGAAGTAAACGTCTTTTAATTTCATGGCTGCAGTCACCATCTACTTTGTCCAATTCTACTTACTATGTGTTCAAACTTTCTCTCTTTGGCTTACCTTACCTGAAATGATTCCAGATAACGTTTATCAAGGGTTGAGTTGCAGGCTGGAAGCCACAGGGTGAAGCCTCAGGCAGGCCTTGTGAATGTATGGTCTGCAGCAGCAGCCAAGGCACTCCACAGGTGAAACCTGATCACCTGCCGGAGGACACAGCTGCAGCTGATGAGGCGAACCTGCCCGGCAACAGAAGCCCATTGGCCCTGCCTGCCCATAAAGCAGCGTTGTCATTCAGCCAGAACGCTGGGCGGGAGGAACGGGTGAGCGTGGGGCGGGGAAGATGGCGAAACGGACCGGAACGCAATGGGCGGGCTGCCGCTCACCCGTTCCTCCTGCCCAGCGTTCCGGCTGAATGACAACGCTGCCATAAAGGTAGAGGCAGTTGCTGCAGGCGGGTGTGGGTATTTGTGGATGTGCAGCGGGACGCTCTGCCGGTTTGTGAAGTGCTGTGTGAACAAACTGTGGACTACTGGCTGGATGTGTATGCATTGCTAATATTTCAATACGCTGTGGTGAGAACTGCCTCGTTGTGTTGACTTCTCTGTCCTTGGCCCCGGGAGCGAAGCCGGCCCAGCTGTTGTTTTTGCTTTTTTCGCTGCGGTGATAAGTAAGAACTTTCTACATCTATGTTTGTTTGGAACAGAAGCAAAGTTTGGTTACTTTGAGAAACAAAAAAGGAAAAAAAAAGAATTGAGAATGGTTCAAGGTGCCATTTTGGTCCCACACAACACAAATGTGGAGTAAGAAAGACAATGTCTTTGCTTTGGACCAAGTAAAAAAATCTGTGAAATCGCACAACAAGACTTAGATCAAGAAAAAGTTTCTCTGACTTAGAAGAAGAAAAAGATAAAATTATATTGTTTTCAATAGTTTAATAGAACAAAATTGACCTTGTTTATATCAGCCGTTTTCAGCCACTGGGCTGCAGGACATTGGTGTGCTGTGAATGGTCTACAGGTGTGCCATAAAAAATTGGGGGTCGTTTATTTATTTATTTATTTATTTATTTATTTATTTGCATGCCGGATGCAGGGGCAATGAGATGCAAGTATATCTTGTTGTCTTGTGTGCTCCCTGAGGCATCTGGTGGGCCACTGTGAGATACAGCAAGCTGGACTAGATGGGCCTTTGGCCTGATCCAGTGGGGCTGTTCCATTGTTCCTATGGGTACATGTCTGAAGAAGAGCATCTGGTTCTGGTGGCTGTCAAAGAGAAATGCTGTGGAGAATC
>JAJKFI010000007.1:27739413-27756319 GCA_029204185.1 Lerista edwardsae
TCTCTCTCTCTCTCTCTCTCTCTCTCTCTCTCTCTCTCTCTCTCTCTGTGTGTGTGTGTGTGTGTGTGTGTGATTTTACCTATTTCATTACCTTTTTCACTTAAACTGAGCTTTCCTTCTACTGTTTAATAGCCTGTAGCGGTGGGAGATGAGAATTCATTGGAACGTGGAACACAAAAGGAAATGTGGATGACAAAATGAGACAACTGGCATAAAATGATAACAAATTGTTCTCTTTAGGATTATTTTTTTATTAAAAAAAAAAAACCCGTCCTTTTCATTGATGTGTTAATTGTTCAAATTCCTGAGGACAGCATTAACTAGAATTAGAAAAGTCACAGCAAATTTGACACAGCAAATTCGCCATCGCGGCGTTGAAATGGTCTTCCTCCCTGTTCCATTGATAATACAGTGCATAAAGGCCCTCACAAGGGCAATTGCTTTTCTAAATTAATCATTTTCCTAAGGCCATCTGCTTGCCAGGCATTTCACTCACTCAGCTTCTTGGTGGCACTTTACTTGAAGTGGTTCCATCCGGCTGCCGCGAGCAATACACAGGGGAACCGGGGCTGGATGGGGGGGGGGGTACATTAGCCATGAAAGGGGGGAAGCTGGAATGCTGCGGCTCGTGGAGGGGGAAAGTGCAATGGAATAAAGGAGCAGCTGTACTGAAGAAGTGTCAATAGGGATACGGTCCCGTCAGGGCATATTAACCCATGGATGGGCCCAGTGATGTCATGCAGGGGGTACGCGGGGGTACGCGAGTACCGGTTTCTAGGATTACAGCTGGCCCCGCCCATTCGCCCGCCCACTCGTCGACTCCGCCCTCTGCAACGCTTGAATTTCCTGCATGTTTGAGTTGCCTGTATGTTCTCAGAGCCAGGCAGGCAGGCAGGCAGCGAGCGGAGCCTTTCCTTGCCACTGAAAAATGAGTTGCTCTGGGGTTTTAACATGATGCCAGGCCTCCTTCACATGTTCTGGGGGTGCTGTGGAATACTGTTGCAACTGTTGGGTCAGTTTAAAATCATCTGAGGCCTCAAAAAGGGCTTTTTTATGTCACTTCCTGCCACAACATCACTTCTGGCTTATGATGTCACTTCTGGTGGGCGGGTCCCGACACATGCCAATCAAAAGTGAGTACCTGTTCTTAAATCATTTAGATGACACCACTGGATGGGCCCCCAGGCTTTCAGGTATTTTGGGCCCCCTCCAAAACTCTACAGGAAAGCTCCTGACACACTGAATGAAAGCCCCTGGCGGAGGGGCGGGTGGGCAGCTTCTCCTCCCTCCCTTTACAAATAAGGCCTCAGGGAGCAATCCTATGCAGTGCCGGAATGGCGAGGCCATCCAGCCAGCGCCATATCCAACGCTGCGTTGGGGCAGCTGCAGCCTCCCCACGGCAAGGGCATATTCAGTGATGTCATGCAGGGGGTACGCGGGGGTACGCGAGTACCGGTTTCTAGGATTACGGCTGGCCCCGCCCATTCGCCCGCCCACTCATCGACTCCGCCCCCTGCAACGTTTGAATTTCCTGCACGTTTGAGTTGCCTGCACGTTCTCAGAGCCAGGCAGGCAGCGAGCGGAGCCTTTCCTTTCCTTGCCACTGAAAAATGAGTTGCTCTGGGGTTTTAACATGATGCCAAGCCTCCTTAACATGTTCTGGGGGTGCTGTGGAATACTGTTGCAACTGTTGGGTCAGTTTAAAATCATCTGAGGCCTCAAAAAGGGCTTTTTTCATGTCACTTCCTGCCACGACATCACTTCCGGCTTATGACGTCACTTCCGGTGGGCGGGTCCCGACACGTGCCAATCAAAAGTGAGTACCTGTTCTTAAATCATTTGAATGACACCACTGGGCATATTTGCGCCCTTACTGGAGGGGACGCTCAGCCTCCCTGGTGCATGCCTCAGATCTGTGCCTGCTAAATAGCAGGCGCAGATCCGAGGAGACCGCAAGGCCTGAATCAGGATGAGGCCAGTTGGTCTTAGGGCCAAATCCAGGGCCTGCCCCCACCCCGGGCCAGCACGCCGGCTGGCCTGCCCACAGCCTGCCCTCCCCCCGCCCATTCCCCACCCCCCTCCTCCCAGAACCTCCCTTGCGCCAGCAGAGAGTGACTGGCACAAGGGGGGCTCCCTGTAGGCGCTCTCAGGCCAACACTACTTGTTGGAGCAACTACAAAGGTGATCCCTACTCTACACTGGGCTGCCTTTATAGTAGCCGAAAGTTACGTTGGAGAGGAGAAGGTTACATCCCGCCAAGGTGAAAGCCCTCCAGGCTTGTGGGTTGTCAAAGGAATAGAGATACCTGGGTAAGCACACATACTTTAATTGGAGAGAAAGAGCATAGGGTGAGCAAGGTCCTTTTGCTTCTGCACGAAGGGCCTGCCTTTCTGTGTCATGGGGCCTTTTCAACGTTATTTCTATGGAATAACAAAACAGAGTAATATTCATTCCTTTCCATTAAGTTGAAACTAATGATAGGATGTATAATTTTGCTTGTCCTTTCCATACGACGTTACAGATGAATGCATACGTATTCATACGAATATACCTTAGCAGCAAATTCCAGCACAACCATGCTAAATGCTCAAGGCCCTGATAAACTAAAATTAGTTGTCGTTACATCCTGTTGAATTAAACAGAGCACAAGTTAATCATGACTAACTTCTCCTTGAGTTTCAGACTCAAGTTTGTGGGACTTCGAGTGGGACTTCAAGTTGTGGGACTTCAAGTTGTGTTCAGTGGCTGTAGTTGTGTTATGTTTAGCCTATGAACTGCTGTTTCTCAGCATTTTGATATTTGCTTTTCAGGAAATTCAAATTCCTGAACTCAGTATAATGGAAACTATTATTTATATTGAAATCCTTTGCTCATAAGTGCTCCCTGGCTGTAAGTTCTTCCTATTCACTGGAGATAGCAGTATCACAATGGGGGTGCAGCTGGTGTAGGCAGCCCCAGGTGTCACCCTCAAGAGAGGGTGAACCATGCCTCACATTTGGTGATCTGTGGCCTACTCTGGGCCCCACCACCTCATGCTCTTATTGCCGACGGTATTTTCACTGCTCACTGGCAAGAACATGAAGTGACTGTCCAGAGTGAACCAAAGATTGCCGAACAGATATGGTTTAGAGATGGGCTTTTCACATTTAGAAGAATGTGATAGCCCAGAAGGTCTCGCAAGTGCAAGGGAGTGGAAACATGATGCAGGCATCTTGTTGTCTCTTGTGCTCCCTGAGGCAACAGGTGGGCCACTGTGAGATACAGGAAACTGGACTGTATCTCACAGTGGTGGGCCTTGGCCCACCAAGGTGGACCTTGACCTGATCCATTGGGGCTGTTCCTATGTTCCTATGAGTACGCATCTGAAAAGAAGGTTCTGGTGGCTGTCAGAGAGAAAGGCTGTGGAGAATCAGTATGTTCACTAGCCACCAGTGTGTTTATCTCAGAATGCCAGGTGCATGGGAGTGGCCACAGAATGCAGGCAGCCTGTTGCCTTGTGTGCTCCCTGAGGCATCTGGTGGGCCGCTGTGAGATACAGGAGGCTGGAGTAGATGTGTCTTTGGCCTGATCCAGCAGGGCTTTTCTTCTGTTCCTATTAAGGTCAAGATGTGATTACACCCATTAAGAGCACAATCCTATACCCCCTTTGCGCTGGTGCTGCGCTCTTATGCCAGCTGAACGCTGTCAGAAATGTGCCGTAAAGCGCGTCCACGGCGGCGCTATGGTGCTGGACCAGCACATGCAGCAGCGCCAATGCTTGGGTGCTGCCATGACCATCAGCAGCACCGGCCATGTGCCACTCAAGCTTCGGGGGCGTAACTGGGCGGTGCAGTGGGCAGAGACGGGGGTTGTGACGCAGGACGGCCGTAGTGCCAAATCCTAAACCCTGTCCCTGGCCAGGGCTGCCCCGATTCAGGCTGCTCCTGTCCACGTTCCTCTGCGCCTGCTATTTTGCCAGTGCAGATCCGAGCAGGCCCATAAGGGTGACCTCCCCTTGTCCTGTTCATTGCTGCTGCTGCCTAATAATAATAATAATAATAATAATAATAATAATAATAATAATAATATATGTATTTATATACCGCCTTTCTTAAAGTCACTAGATTTCTCTAATGATTACAACTCAAGGCGGTTTACATAGGCAGACTTTTTCACAAACCTGAACCACACTCAAACAGATCTTTCTTTCTGGATTTAGCCTTCTTTCTTTAGCCACCCGTCTGTTGTCTGCTGGCTGATGAGGCTTCCCTGCTCTCACCAGAGACACAGCTGCGTTCAGCACACTCCTCCTCCCACGAGGCAGCTGAAACTCGGCTTTTAATCAGCCGCAGTTTGCAAGGTCTGCCGCTCACACAGACTTCCGGGAGTCTCAAGCTCACGACCTTGAGATCATTAGTTGTTATCTTCGGGCAAACAGAGGCATTAACGCTCTCGGCTAAATCTTCTGCCTAATGGGCTAATGGGCTTTAGGATATAGGATATAATGGATATAATGGGCTTTAGGATATAGCCCCGCTATGTTGGCCTTACTAGGCCGGCATAGTATAGGATTGGGCTGGCAGTCACCCCCAAACCTCCAGAATCCTACAGGTAAGATTCACACTGGGTAACAGGCACAGGACGTTTCTGCAGAAGGAGAATTATGCTCATGCAAGAACTTCTTCCATGAGCAGAAGGCCCTTGTGTGGGGACAACACTCCTGAGAACACAGGAAGTACACAGCCAAGAAAACATACCTCCGCAAAAAGTATCGCTGAATTCTATTTCCAAGAAGTGAATTTGAGTTATTGCCTTGGATTGGGGGCAAAATAAACTTTTGCTTAATTTGAGGGAACTTTAGGAGCAGGGGTACCATCATAGTAAGGGACCTTTGCAGTATGAATTAAGGAACTGGTCAAAATAAACAATCTAGTACCTTACCTGAACAAGATTGCAATAAATTTTCCTAGACAATATGGCTAGTTTAATAACATTTATTTTCTCTCTTCTTTGATAGGGGAAGATCTATCTGCTCTTTTAACATCTCAATTACTATCTCCTGTCAGGGGATAATGTGCAAAGTTATACAAGGTCTTTAACATTGTGCAGTCCTTAAGTACTTGATGTGTGAATTAGTCTATTCTAACAGTTACGCTTTATATGGATCAGAATTATCTGTGTCAGTTAATGGATCTATCAGAGAGATGGAGTTTCTCCATTACTTATATAAAGGTTTCCAGAAATTCCTTAAGAAAAAATAAATAAAGCAGGAGATGAGTGCAGAAAGATTTTTTGTGGTCACATCCTGGCTATGCTTTTCATGAAGATTTTTTTCATTCAGCCTACCTTGAAGTTCATTTGTGTATCACAACATGAACCATGTAGATCAGCGTTTCTCAGGGCGCTATCCTAACCTGAAGTTAGGCCAGCAAAGTTTGGCCAGCACAAGGGCCACCGTAAAGTACGTTTGGACCACTCTCTGTCAGAGAGGCCAGCAAACAGACACGTGCCATCCTCCCTGACTCCGAGAGTGGTCCAAATTCGCTTTGTACCAGCCAAACTTTGCTGGCCTAACTGTGCCGGCCTAACTTCAGGTTAGGATTGTGCCCTCAGTGTTTGTCCCTTGCCATCCAATTTCACATGGTCCACCTGCTGGAAGTACTACCAAAAGTAACTGGCAATTATGTCATTGCTAGTTACTTCTGGATTGGGAGGCCAGTTTGCAACATGACGAACACCAGTAAAAGGGCTCAGAGCAGATGGGACGGCTCTTTTGTATGTGCAAAAAGTGCACACTGGAGCTCTGCCACTGCTTGTCACATTGTGTTGCTGGTCGCATAGCTAGGCAGCAGGGATCTGGGCCTCTCATGTGTACCACTGGACACCGGTGGCACAAATACTGCTGATTGAGAAACACTGATGTAGTTTATTACAAGGTTTATTGTAGTTTATTGACAAGGTCCCCCACCAAAGACTGCTGAAGAATTGGTTGAGGGCCAGGAAACAGAGAGTGGGGGTCAATGGGCAATTTTCACAATGGAGAGAGGTGAAAAGCGGAGTGCCCCAGGGATCTGTCTTGGGGCCCGTGCTTTTCAACTTATTCATAAATGACCTGGAGACAGGGATAAGCAGCGAGGTGGCTAAGTTTGCAGATGACACAAAACTTTTCCGGGTGGTAAAAACCAGAAAGCATTGTGAAGAGCTCCAGAAGGATCTCTCCAAGTTGGGGGAATGGGCAGCCAAATGGCAGATGCGTTTTAACGTAGACAAATGTAAAGTGATGCACGTTGGGGCCAAAAACCAAAACTTTACCTATAGGCTAATGGGTTCTGAGCTGTCTGTGACAGCTCAGGAGAGAGATCTTGGGGTGCTGGTGGACAATTCAATGAAGGTATCGACCCAGTGTGCGTCAGCAATTAAGAAGGCCAATTCCATGCTTGGGGTCATTAAAAAAGGGGTTGAGAATAAAACAGCCAACATTATCATGCCATTGTACAAATCGATGGTAAGGCCACACCTGGAATATTGTGTCCAGTTCTGGTCGCCGCATCTTAAAAAGGACATAGTGGAGTTGGAAAAGGTGCAGAAGAGAGCGACAAAAATGATTACGGGGCTGGGGCACCTCCCTTATGAAGAAAGACTGCAGCGTTTGGGGCTCTTCAGTCTAGAAAAAAGGCGCCTGAGGGGGGACATGATTGAGATATACAAAATTATGCATGGAAGGGATAGAGTCGATAGAGGGATGTTCTTTTCCCTCTCTCAAAACACCAGAACCAGGGGGCATCCGCTAAAACTGAGGGTTGGGAGAGTTAAAACAGATAAAAGGAAGTACTTTTTTACCCAGCGGGTAGTTAATCTGTGGAACTCCTTGCCAGAGGAGGTGGTGATGGCATCTGGTCTTGATGCCTTCAAGAGGGGATTGGACAGATATCTGGAGGAAAGGTCCATCGTGGGCTATAGGCAATGATGGATTGTGCAACCTCCTTACAAAGGTGATGGGCTACTGGTACCGGGTGCAAGGGAGTGGCAACAGGATGCAAGCATCTTGTAGTCTCATGCCTTCCTGGGGCACCTGGTGGGCCGCTGTGAGATACAGGAAGCTGGACTAGATGGGCCTTTGGCCTGATTCAGCAGGGCTCTTCTTATGTTCTTATGTTCTTATTACATTCCTCTTCATGCGTAACACTCTATCTTCAAAGTTGTCCGTTACTCTGAGTTGTGTCGGTTTCACAAAGTTCCACATTTATTTATTTATTATTTATTAAACCTAGAGGCATATAAGAATAAGTAAACAACAAACAAAAATTTTTTTTAAAAAGACTTAGATGCAAAAAGATTCCAAATACAATCAAATAACTTTACTACCCATTATACAATGCTTCTTTAACTCCATATGGCCAAGTTGACATTTCTAATAACGAAAACTGCCCTTCTTTGGGGAAGTGTCTCTTAAATCTACTTATGACGCTTTAAGTTAGTTTTGACTATATGTGAGATAAATAAAGCTAGCTGGTTCAGCTTTTCAGCGTCTTGAAGCGAAAATAAATGCTGTATAGCCCCCCTTTCGGTTTTCAAATTAAGCAAGGACATCAAGGGAAGCAATATTTGCTTCCTATGCTGTAAATGAAATGTACAATAAAAAAATATATGTTCAAGCGTTTCAACTGATGTCAAATCACAAGGGCAGACTCTTTCCTTATAAGGAGTACCCTTATATCGGCCCCACAGTACCTCTGAAGGAAGAGTATTGCACCTAGCCAGGGACATAGCTCTGCGAGCCACCAAGTTGTCTAAAGCCATTAGGTAGAAGGGGGTCTGACCTGCTTTTACTGGGATGCTGTGATGTAGTGGGGAGCAGTATTTATTTGCTTCAGCCAGTAAATTGGAATCATAAAAATCCAACAGGCGCCCTCTGATTAATTTATAAGCCTCCCGGTGGGCTAAGGAGCCTATCAAATCAGGCTCTACCCCCAGTCTACCAATTTTGGTTAACCAGGGACCCGTAGAGAAAGATGAGTCAGTCATTAAGTGCAAAGTTAGTGAATTTTCGTCTTTCTGGTAAAAAAATTTTAACCAAAATTTGGTGGTTCGAATCCAAGCCAATGTTTCGATTTTCCTTAGACCTGCTTCAAGACACAGCACAGAATATGGAATGCATTTGGGCAACCCCAATATCTTCCTTATAAAGGAAGCCTGTACTTGCTCTAGCGAGGGGTTAAATGCATTTATCCACAATGGAATTCCATAAAGAACTTGTGCGAGGCTTTTTGCCGAGAAGATTTTTAATGCAGCAGGGACATAAGCTCCACCTTTAGTGTGGTGAAATCGGCTAATTGCTTGTGCTGACAAGGAGGCAGCCAATGAGGCCGCTTTCCTTTGTTGTATCCAGGTAAGATTATGCGCAAAATAAATCCCCAGATATTTAAAATATTTTACCTGTTCTAATTCACAATCGCCAAATTTCCACCTTCTGGGTTTCCAGTTTCTTGTGAAAACCATGATCTTTGACTTAGCAGCGTTGAGCTGGAGCTTGTTGATAGAAAAGTACTCCAGAGATTTCTCTATTAGCCTCTTGAGGCCAATAGGTGTGCGGGAAAGCAATACTGCATCGTCAGCGTAAAGTAAGAGCGCTATTCGTTGGTGTCCCAATTTAGGGGAATGGGCTTCAACATTAGCTAAATGAGCCACCCAATCACTTAAATATAGATTAAATAGGGTGGGGGCCAATAAACACCCTTGTTTAACGCCCCTGTTTGTAGAAAAGGGTTTCGTAGTCCTCCCATCTGCCGAGATTCTCACTTGTGAGCTGGTGTTAGTATAGAGGCCCCTGATTAAGTAGAGCAATTTGGGTTCCATCCCTAGGTGTTGTAATTTAGTCCATAATAGGTTACGATCTACACTATCGAATGCGCTCTTCAGATCTAAAAATGCGACATATAATTTCGAATTCAATTTAATAGAGTATTTAATAGCCAGTTGCTGTAAAATTAGGCAATGGTCTAACGTAGATCTTCCTTTCTTGAACCCAATTTGTTCGAGGCCTATTATACTGTTATCCTCAATCCATTGATTGACTTTAGATAACAAGAGTCTGGCATATAATTTGCCGACGATGGACAATAAGCTTATGGGACGATAATTGCCCGGATCTTGAGGATCCCCCTTTTTATAAATAGGAACGATAGTTGAGTTCAGCCAGGCTTTCGGAAAAGTACCCGAAGAGTTTATAGCTGTAAACAATTTTGCCAGAATTTGTGACCAAAGGGCAGAATCTGCCTTGATCCATTCTGGACTGATCAAGTCTGGGCCTGCTGATTTGCCTGATTTTAGATTCTTAATCAGAGGTTTTATTTCCTCGGGGGTGACCTCTTGCCACACAGTGAGAATGGATTTGCATATATCAAATTTAGGATGATCCTTGGAGGGAGGGACATAAAATAAACTCGAGTAATGCTTAGTCCAACTATAATTATCTATTTGATTATTCTGGGAACATGTGGACCTAGATTCTTGACGTATTATTTTCCAAAAAGCTCCACTGTTCTTACTAATAATAGCCTCATAAAGCTTACGCCATTGAGCTTGAGTTCCACATAAGAATATTTAGTACGTGCACAGATTGAAAAAATTATATGCAGGTGGAGATTTAAGACCGCAGGGAAAAGGCAGTTTGCTGCTCATGTATAGATGTCTCAGTTCTTGCCCAATAATCCAGGAAACTCACGCACACATGTACAGTTCATTTTGCACATTTTATGTACAATCACCTCAGCAAAGTTCGCTCAGAAAGCTTAGGCTTTGAGATTTGGTGATTTATTGCACTTCCATCCTATTCTTCTTCAGAAAGCACAACTTGGGACAGCTAGGCAGACTCCCATCCAAGCACTAATCAAGAATCAAGGGATTCAGAATAAAACAGCCAATATTATTATGCCATCATACAAATTGATGGTCAGGCCAAATCTGGAGTACTGCATAGAGTTCTGGTCGCCACGTCTCAAAAAGGATGTCGTAGAACTAGAAAGGGTACAGAAGAGTGCGACCAAAATTATTACAGGGCTGGGGTACCTCCCTTATGAGGAAAGGCTGCAGCATTTGGGGCTCTTCAATCTAGAAAAAGGCGCCTGAGAGGGAACTTGATTGAGACATACAAACTTATGCATCGGGTGGATAGAGGGATGTTCTCTCTCTCACACAACACCAGAACCAGGGGACATGCGCTAAAATTGAGTGTTGGGAGAACTAGAATGGATAAAAGGAAATACTTTTTTACCCAGTGGATAGGTAATCTGTGGAACTCCTTGCCACTGGAAGTGGTAATGGCATCTGGCGTAGGTACCTTTAAAGGGGGATTGGGCAGATTTCTGAAGGAAAAGTCCATCGCAGGCTGTAGGCCATGATGGATGGTGCAACCCTTTAAAAGTAGGCTATCTCAGAATGCCAGATGCAAAGGATTGGCAACAGGATGTGTGCTCCTTGAGGCATATGGTGGGCCCCTGTGAGATACAGGAAGCTGCACTAGATGGGCCTTGGCCTGATCCAGTGGGGCAGGTTCTATGTTCCTATAAGTACCTTACCTGTCTTATAAGAGGAGCCTCCTCCTATAAGAGGAGCCTCTGGTTCTGGTGGCTGTCAAAGAGAAATGCTGTGGAGAAATGCTACTGACTGGCCACTCAGTGTGTTTCCCTCAGAATTTACCTCAGAATGCCAGGTGGAAGGGAATGGCCACAAAACGCAGGCAGCCTGATGTCTTGTGGGCTCCCTGAGGCATCTGATGGTCACTGTGAGATGCACAAAGCTGGACTAGATGGGCCTTGGCCGGATCCAGTGGGGTGGGTACTATGTTCCTATAAGTACCTGTCTAAAGAGGAGCCTCTGGTTTTGGTGGCTGTCAAAGAGAAAAGCTGTGGAGAATCTTGACTAGCCACCAGTGCATTTACCTCAGAAATTTACCTCAGAATCCCAGGTGCAAGGGAGTGGCGCCAAGAGGCATTTGGTGGGCCACTATGAGATAACAGGAAGCTGGACTAGGTGGGCCTTGGCCTGTTCCAGCAGGGCTGTTCTTATGTTCTTAAGATGGGGCCTGCTTAGATTTAGCAATGTATTATCACCAGGTGCCCTCAGGCTACTCTCTGCCATTGGATTCCTTTTGTGTGTTCAATCTGAAGAATTGGGCCTTACCCCCAGTATAGTAATAACTCGTGTAATTTAGTCCAAGTAAAGCATATTAACATCCCATTGATTTCAGTGCAACAGGTAAGCTTCCCTTCCTTTGAAATCAATGGGATTTTTAAATGCTTGACTTGACTTGGATGACTTTCAAAAGTATTACACAAAGTTCTTCTGTTTGTTCCTCCCCCCCTTCCCTTCATTTTGCTTGTTTGTTAAATGACTGTCCCTGAGCACATAGGAATTGAACCCACCCACTACATCAAGCAAACTAACATCAGAATTGAACTGCAATCAAATTGTATTTTCTATTTTTTTTAATGTTTGTACATTTGTTAAATAAAAAAAAAAATAAACTATCCAGAGAATTAGATATGCCAAAAACTTTTTGAGCCATTATTATTCTGGAATTTTCAACATGACATTAGTGCTAGTCTTTTGCATTTTACATACAAGATAAATATTTAAACTCACATTGAGGGTTTTTTTTAAGCCTATGAAAATTTTTACAGTTCTTTCACAAAAGCCATTTTTTTTCCAGACTTAAAGAGATCAGCCATGCAGTCTTTTCCCCCAGTAGGCCAATTAACTATTTTGACTGTTTTACGTTTTACTTACAAAATTCCATGAAGAATAAAATTGTATTAGGGACTAATTGGCCGCCAGATGGTATTATTATAACTGAAGCAGTGTGTCTGTTATAATGTAACAGTGTTCTGCACCGTGGTTTTAACTATTTCAGGCAACAGGTGATGGGTAATGATATTGCTTTAATTTACCGGTTTGCTTTTTAACATGTAGCATTCTCAAGAGGGGAAAACCCTCTGCAGTGGGACTAGGAAATCTTAATAAATTTATGAAATTATTTAATCTCAGATTGGAATTTGCCCCCCACTGGAGCAAAGAGTTTGGACTTTTGTTTCTTGGAATCTCAGGAGATTCTTGCTGAACGCCATCATGCAGCAGTTGCGTATCTAGAGTTGCATATCACAACAATAAGTATTTTTGGTGCTGCAATCGGACCCTCCCCCTCGCTGTTGCAGCCATACTGGGTCACAAAAGCAACACGGAGGCATCTCTCGATGTTGGTCTCACGGCCCGATGTGGCTGCAACGACAAGGGGGACGTTCCAATTATACGGTGTGTTATGGCATTGGAAATACTGTTGCGACCAGCGGCGTCATGCAGCCGGAACGCTGGGCGGGAGGAACGGGGAAGACGACAAAATGGACCAGAACGCAACGGGCGGGCTGCCGCTCACCTGTTCCTCCCGCCCAGCGTTCCGGCTGCATGACGCAGCTGGTTGCGACCCACCTCTAGCTATGCAACTGCCGTGCAGTTCATGCTACTTCCTTCCTGTGCCACTACACTGGGTAAAAAAAACAAGGTGATCTGTCCTCCAGTTGTACTTTTTGGGGGGGGGGTTCCCCCATAAAGGTCATTGAGAGTTTGGTTTCCACTGGGAAGCTATGGTTGCTACCCATCTCCCAGTACGAATTACCAGCGTTTGATACAGCTCAAATCAACATGAACACGTCTTTTAAATTAGGCGCGTCCAAGTATCAGGAGGCTTCCTCCTTGTCTATTGCATTTATTTGGGGACACTAAAACGATAAGGAACATTCCATATTCCCAAATTGTATAGTGAAGGAATTAAAGATTGAATTCCGTCTTACACAGCGCAATCCTATACTGCTCTGGAGCAGGCAGGCCAGCAGGCCTGCGCTATGTCCAGCACAGCACCCTGGGAGGCTGGAGCCCCCCCCCCCCGGCGCAAGGGCACCAGCCTCCTCCATGGGCTTCTCGGGTCGGCGCTTGCTGAGGCCAGCACTGCCTGCCACTGGGCCACCATGTTGTCACTAACTGCATGGCATCAATGCTATAGAGCACTTGGGTTTACACCCTCAGTTAATCATTAAGGGCCCAGTCCTGAGGCCCATAATGTCGGTGATACATGTGTTCTCACCAGCTGAACGTGTCGTGAACATGCCATAAACCACACTCGCAACAATATCAAAGATGCCAGCACCGGTGTTGTTGGTCTGCACCAATGGCACTAAGGGCGCAATCCTAAACAGCGCTGGATTGGCTAGGTTTGACGGCCAGTGCCAAATCCAACACTGTTTAGGAGAGGCTGGAGCCTCCCCGCAGCAAGGGAACATTTGTTCCCTTACCGTAGGGGAGGTTCCAGCCTCCCCATGCGCTCCTCAGATCTGCACCTGCTAGATCCGAGGAGACCGCGCAGCCTGAATCAGGGCCACATGGCCTCCTGAGCAGGTGTAGAATTTGGCCTTATGGCCGAATCCTGGACCCACCCACGTCCCTCCCCAACCCCCCAACCAGCGATGTCAGCTGGGCAGGATGGTCCAGAACGCCGTACCGCTTGTTCCAAGGATGGGCTGCGACGGGGCGCCATTGCACGGCAGATGCCGCATGCTTTTTGGCCTGCCCGCCCTCCCCTGCACTTGATTCACTCCGATATGGAGCTATTCCGGGTGCAGGGAGGCATAGCCGGGCTCCGGTTGTTGGCACTGACGGATGACATCACTGCCCCCAACCGCTGCCAATCCCAGACAGGCATGGGGCCTCCCTCACACCAACCTTAGCGCCGAAGCAGGGGTGCCGATCAGCACTCCCGCATCAGCGCTAAGTGCGCAGCGTCGATGCAAACCTGTAAGTACAAACGTGGGCCAGACTTCCTTGTAGAATACTGAAATGCAACAACAGTACACACATACAGAATATACAGAACTGCATGCCACACTTGGATATTAAAAATAAAAATTTTATGAACTACATTGTTGTACCAATTTGGCCTACAAATTGTGTATTGGACATAATGGCTTGTGCATGTTATCCCAGTTGTGTGATCCTAAAGGTGTGTTTTTAATTCCTGTGACGCTCCATCAAGGCAACTTGAAAATATAAACATACGTGTGAGTTGCAACTAGTGCATTTCAACTAACAGGGTTGTTGTTGTTGTTCCCTTTAAAAAAAATTCCAAGGAAAAATAATAAATGGTCCATGGAAACACTGGAAGTCTCGGGACCAATTGCAAATTTCCCTTTATCCAGAGCCTGCTTAGGAGCAGCACATTGGGATAACCAAGGATGGGAATAAAAAGATGATCAACTTTCTAGCGCTGTGGTTAGTACTGCAGATGCCACCACGTGCCGCGTCAACGGCCACTCCCACTGACCGCTGGCGCCGTTCTGGGCAGCAGCAGCAAAGTGCAAGAGCTCAAGGAATAGCTCCGACAGCAAGTGAAAGGGGCCGCTTACATGGTACGTTGTTGGCACCTGCAGTACTTATCGTGCTGTCACTCCCCCCCCCCCCGGCTATATTACTGCCCTTTGTCTCTTGGTGAGTGTGTGTGACGTTGCCGGGTCGTTCATCAGCAGATTGTGGCCGTGGTCCATGTCCCAAGTTAATCACATGTCAAAACGGATGTTTAAAAGCCGACATTCAGGACGCAATCCTAACCTGGAGTTAGGCCGACTCAGTTAGGCCAGCAAAGTTTGGCTGGCACAAGGGTTTGGACCACTCTCGGAGTCAGGGAGGATGGCTCACGTCTGTGTGCTGGCCTCTCTGACTCCCAAGAGTGATCCAAACATACTCTATGGTCTCCCTTGTACCAGCAAAACTTTCCTGGCCTAACTCTGCTGGCCTAACTCCAGTTTAGGATTAATTGGGCTCTCATTTGAGTTTCTCCTCCTTCCTTCTCACACTCTCAAGAAAATGTTTTTATGTACCAGCATGCCCTGGGGTTCCCTTCTGGACCCTACTCTGGATACCTGAAACTGTGAATACGGGAGACTCCTTTTTAAAGTTGGGAACATCAGTGGTTTTGCTGCAACAAGGTAAAAAAAAGAGAGATTTGTATAACGTTCCCCTATCTTTTTAATGGGTAGCCCAGTATCCACATTACCCGTGGATAACTGAAATCGTGGATAACACATCAGTGGATAGTGGGGCATGCCAGTATAGCAAATGCTCCCAGGAACACGCTTTTAAGTACCTGTAAATGAATCTGGGTCAGTAGGTCAAAAGGTATATGGAACCTGGGATATAATGAAAGAAATGAGTTGGAGGCCTGAATCTTTATGTTGTGAGCAAGGCAGAGATTGGACTGAGATGGCTTACCATCTCATCACTTTAGTGTATGGGTTATATTCTGCCCATAAACTCTTCATTATTCATACAAGAAGTATGTGTTTAATGATTAAGACCTTAAGGGTTTGGTTGATAGAATAATCTGCATTTCTAAGAAAAAAATGTAAGAAATGGAACTAGAACACTGGCTGTTACTTTTAAACACAATATCCCCAATTTCCCTATCCATTGGCTGTCTCAGTAGGATATATGTATTGTGCAAGCTTGATCTAATAATGGCTAATTATGCAGTTGTTTATCAGCTCATTTGAAACATTTTGAAATTCAGTCTAGCTCAGCAAATTGCTTGTGCTCAAGGCATTTTCTACATTCTGGAAATTATAATATTCCCAGAAGGCAAAGAATTAATAATAAAAGTCCTCTTTTGTAAAAGATTATCATTGCAGAGCAAATGGAGCACATCTTTTCTATCATGGTGCATTTAATATTCTTTTTTCCCCCTTTTCCCTGGGAAGTTTGATAGAAAGACTATGTAAGGATCACTGTTTTATTAACCTGTTAAGGGTTACATTTACTGAGCCAGGGTAACACATTGCTGTTGTTTTCTGTACATGTGGAAACAGGAGATATTTTAGTATTTCCAAGATAGATGTAAATTTTACAAGTAAATGGGCACTTCAGTTGCACAAGAATAAAGGATTTTTACACTAGTGAGACCAGCATTTTCAGTCTGTCAGATTCCAGTTTCAGGCCTAAGTACAAGCAATCACAGATTTATAGCACGGAAGGTAAATGGTCCGACCATCGGTGATGAAGAATGGAAAACCAAGACCAAGCCTTGGAACATCATAAACTCTGAAGTTTTATGGTCATAGCCACTAGCCGAAATCAGAATCCCCACCAAAAACCAGTTTGAAATAGAACAAATAATTCTATACAGGCTTGCCTCAGTATCCACTGATTTGGTATTGACGGTTTCAGTTATCCATGAATAGCATGGATAGAGGGATGCCTGGTAAAAAGGTAAAAAGGTAAAGTTTTCCCCACGACCGAATGGTCTAGTTGAGACCGACTGTAGGGGACAGTGGAGCGTTTTGTCCGAGGACAAGCTTCCGTGGTCATGTGGCTGGCATGACTATACAACGTAGTGCACGGAACGCTGTTACCTTCCCACCGAAGTGGTACCTATTTATCTGCTTGCATTTAGGTGCTTTCGAACTGCTAGGTTGGGTGGAGCTGGGACAAGCAATGGGAGCTCACTCGGTTGCGTGGTCTTGAACTAATAATAATAATAATAATAATAATAATAATAATAATAATACCCCTGCTAACTGGGCATACCCCTGCTAACTGGGCAAGAGGCACTTTTTCAAGTGGTGATTCTCTTATATTGAGCAGGGGGAGAGTAATTGTCCCTCTTCACCCCTGTGCAGTCTTTCTAGTGGCTGTTGCTGGTGGTCTGCCTTTTTATTTTTTTTTAGATTGTGAGCCCTTTGGGACAGGGAGCCATTTAATTTTATTATTATTACTATTTGCCTGTAAACCGCTTTGTGAACTTCATGTTGAAAAGCGGTATATAAGTACCTGTTGATTGACTGATAATAATAATAATAATAATAATAATAATAATAATAATAATAATAAT
>JAJKFI010000007.1:27764662-27789694 GCA_029204185.1 Lerista edwardsae
CTGGCTGCAGCAGCAAGTGATCCGCTCACTGGACCCTCCTGGGGGGCCTCGAAACCCACCCCCCACTATGACAACTTAGGCCATGTGGGCTTTAGGCTGGCCCTCATTGTAGGTCCCTCATTGGGACGTGGTAGCGCAGCGGGTTAATCCGCTGCTGCTGGGCTTTCTGACCGGAAGGTTGGGAGTTCAAGACTGTGCGACAGAGTGAGCTCCCGTTGCTTGTCCCAGCTCCTGCCAACCTAGCAGGTCGAAAGCACCTAAATGCAGGTAGATAAATAGGGACCACTTCGGTGGGAAGGGAACGGCGTTCCATGCACTATGGCGTATAGTCACGCTGGCCACATGACCATGGAAGCTTGTCCTGGGACAAACGCCGGCTCCACAGGCTTAGAAACGGAGATGAGCACCGCCCCCTACTGTCGGTCACGACTAGACCATTCGGTCGTGGGGAAACCTTTTATTTACCTTTACCATTGTAGGTGCTTCTTTGCTTTCCTGTCTTAATCCTTGCTAGCCTGCTGGACCTTTTCTTGCATTCTGTTGGGCAAATCCGCGATGGCTCGACTAATACCTCCATCTCATACCTCACCATTGGCACCAATGCAGCCATGTCATGAAGGCACAGACTGAAGCCAATGGTGGGCAGGACAATCAGGACCCCACTTTGAGGTAATGGAACTTTTGTTCCCTCGCCTCTGGGTAGGCCCTCTGATGCCCTCCTCCTTTGACTTAGGCCAGCCTTATTATGACTGAGGGCGCAATCCCAACCTGGAGTTAGGCCAGCAAAGTTTGGCCAGCACAAGGGACAACGTAAAGCGTGTTTGGACCACTGTCAGAGAGACCAGCTCACAGACGTGCGCCATCCTCCCTGACTCCAAGAGTGGTCCAAAAGCACTTTACAATGTCCCTTGTGCCAGCCAAACTTTGCTGGCCTAACTGTACCAGCCTAACTCCAGGCTAGGATTGCTCCCTGTGGAGAATAAGGAGGCAAGATGGGCCAAAACATGGAGGATAAGATCTGGTGTGTGTGTGTGTGTGTGTGTGTGTGTGTATTTGCTGCCAAGATCCACCCCCCAAGGCCATGTCCTCCTGCCCTCCCCCTCCATTCTGCCCATGAACTCCCCCCACCCTCCTGGCTCACAAAATGCACCATTGCGCTGACTGAAGGCGCAATCCTATGCAGCGCCAGAATGGCGAGGCCGACTTGGCAGTGCCATATCCAGTGCTGCATAGGAGAGGCTGGAGCCCCTCCCCCCATGGCAAGGGAGCGTTCGCTTCCTTACCGTATGTACTTCTCGGATCTGCACCCACTAATGAGCGGGCGCAGATCTGAAGAGACCGCACGGCCCAAATTGGGGCCTCACGGATGAGCTCAGGATGTGGGCGTATGGCCATCTCCCAAGTTCACGTCCTGCCCAAGTCCCGCCCCTTCCTCTCTCCCTCCCTCCAATCCCCGTGCCACCTTGGCACAGAGCCCCCCTTGCGCCGACCAGCTTCGATAGGCATGAGAGAGGCTCATCGCGGGCGCAGTAGGGCCCACGCTGCCTGCAGCACCAGTCCTGTTGCTTGAGTGTCGACGCGGGGGTGCTGCTTGGCACCTGCATGCAGGTGCTCCGCCCCTTGCGTTGACGCTATGATGTAGCGTTGACGCAAGGGGAGGGGTAGGATTGTGCTGTCCATGGATGGCCCTGTCCAACAGCTGCCATTTCTTTGCGGTGGTGTCTTGGTATGACTCAGCCACAGCATGTTCCGCGCACTATTGCAGGGCCTTTTACGACAGTCCCACTTTTGTCAAAAGAGGGATAGGATTGGGCTATAAAGTAACCGGGTTTACTGATATATTTGTGATACTTTCTTGAATGCAGCAGTACTGTACTATACCCTTAGTGCTGATTATAGTTCAGCAGAACTTTTTTTGTGCTTTTCTCATGGGTGATGGGAATGAAATTTCACTAGTTCCTTCCACATAAGTCACCAGATACAGCCATAACGACTTACAGTAATTAAATTGCCAAACTGGTTTTGGGATTGAACCAGTGACCTATCAATGGGTTGCTGTGTATCCTGTAACTAATCCCCTGAGCCATCCATAACCCTCTTCCAGGCAGCTGTGATTAAACTGTTCGGAGAAGTCAGCGCTGGATCAATAGAAATGATCTACAATGGACGAGTCATATACTTAACATGTTCGGTGAGCTGGTTGGTGCTTTTGTCACTCCATGTGGTTTACAGTCGCGAAGAAGACTTAATTCCAGAAGTTTATAGCTATAGCCCTAGTTATAGCCATTTGTTGGCAAAATGACAGATGTGAAATGCAGGTCACCCGCTTATAGAGTCTTATGCTAAAAACATTAAACATTTCGCATGAACAGAGACATCCATGGGAATATGCATGGGAATGTGTAGTGTTCACACTACAGGAAGATTTTTTTTTTTAAAGTCTTGGACAAAAATGTACGGATTTCAGAATAGTCTAGATCAGCGTTATTCAGACTGTAGGTTGGGACCCAGTTGGTGGGTCGCAACCTGATGTCCGGTGGGTTGTGGAAAGCTGGGAGCAGCCATCTTGGAAACTGCAGACCTTACTCTTGCTATATTCCTTCTGTGAGTGTTAACAGTTTGAATTTTCAAGTGAGGGTTTTTTTTTTAATTGTTTTTAGTTCAGTGTTTTTACATCATATTTTGTCTTCATCTTGCTTTCTGTCAGGGATGTTTCATGGCTGTACAATTGCTGCAGTCCAAGAATGCCAAATTGCAGTTCAGGAGTGTCATTTTATTAGAACGACAGCACTTCCTGCTGGATGATGTCACTTCCTGCCACAACATCACTTCCAGGTTAATGACATCACTTCCGGTGGGCCCCGACACGAGTGCCATTCTAAAAAGTGGGTCCTGGTCTAGAAAGTTTGAATACCACTGGTCTAGATTTTGGATGCCCTGATAACGGGTAATCTACCTGTATACAAATTGCTATAATCATAATTGAATATTTAATAGGGATACATTTAATGAGAATTACGATTAGAACAATTACCAGGGGTGCCTATCGAATTACTAGAACAGCAATTTTCCAGTACTGTGCTGAGGCACGTTGGTGTGTTGCACATGGTCTGCAGGTGTGCTGCAGCAGTTTGCAGGAGGGCCATTTATTAGAAGAGCCATTTGGGGATGAGTGCCCCCCTCCCCCCGACAGTGTGGTGTGTCCTGCTAGTGGTCAAAAACCACAAGGTGTGCCTTGGCGATTTCAGCACATTGTCAATGTGCTGTGAGATTAAAATGGTTGAAAATCACTACTTGAAGGAGATACTTTTCACAGGTATCTTGAGGAAGCAGTGATTTTCCGTGTCTTATCTGGAGCAAAGGATATTCTGAAAGTAGAGCTCGATTTACAGCTCTGAAAACGCAGAACTGTCTATAAATGATGCTGGGCTATGATTGTTCCTATGGCCAAGTAGTATAAAGATTTAGATATTCGTGGGGAGCAGGATGAAGCTTGTTCCTAAGGCTTGGTTTAGTCATAGTCAAGTCTTTGTGGAGAGAGAAAGGGGGCTGGTGCGCTCCCACCTCTTTTGACTTGAATTACAGGGTTTAGTGAGCGCAAATCCTATGGAGTCCACAAAGCTCTAATTAACACCCACAGTGAAAAATCTTTTGTTAAACTGGTCATTAAGCAAACTTTACGGTGGAAAAACAAGTTAGCTTGGTGGCCTGATAAAGGGATGTACTGCCAACGTTGACAGGCCCATAATTGAACCTTTTTTTTCTAAAAATAACGGGTGCCTTGCCATTTTTTTCCGAATCAGAAAAAAAATTATTAGCAACGATCTACTTAACTTTCTTTTAGTCGAGGGATTTTCATTTTCTCAACAAGTGACTCAGCTCTCAAAAAAAGCACAATTCCTATAAATGTTATAACCTTTCTATTCATTATTAATGTCCTATGCCTCCATGTTGTTGGGGTCTGGAGTTCTGATGGGAGCCCCTTCCCCATAACAACCTTCCTGCCAATCACATAAGTTCTAGATCCCTGATCCAGCTGCCGCCTCCTTTTAAGCAACCAGAGATAGGGCCTTTTTTGTGGTGGTGCCCCAGTTTTGGAATTCCCTCTGTAGGAAACACACGTTTCCTTATTCGGGGCTAGACCACTTGTCCATCTGATTCAGTATTGTCTGCACTGATGAGAATTTGGTTCTCCAAGGCTTCAGACATACAGAGGTTTGTCCTGACCTTCTGCATGCAAAAGTGCCCTACCGTTCTGCCATCTCTGCAACAGCCGTACATTGAGAATACTTGTTTATTTCTATACCAGAAGAAGGCAGGCTAACTGAGGGGGAAGGCCTAGGGGTTAGAGCTCAGATACCCCTTCCTGCTCTCTACTTCCCCTTATTCCAGGTCTGAATGGGAGGGGGAACTCGTAGTTTCTGTCTGCTTCCACCATCCCAATCTACAGAGACCAGGGCAGGAGGGGGGAAATCACACTCCAGAGAGAGCCCAGGACCTCGTATTTAAAATCAAGACCATTGTAATATCAGACATGACCACTGACTGCATTACCCAAGAACAAGGACTAGGCAGGAAATTTAAAGAAAGAATCCGGAAGAACAAGAATTAAGCCAAATGAGAAAATGGAGGGAGAGTAGGACAAAATACAAATGGGCTGATGGAAAATGCCTGCCCTGGGCTGGAGGGATGCAGGAAAAAGCTTGAGCAAATTGGATGCAGTAACCAGTAATAACCAGCAGATGGAGCAGACGCCGGTTTAAATCCATCCTGTTTAGCTGCGCTTTTAAATACAGGCATCAGAATCCTTTAAAAAAAGTTCTGTGTTGCAGTGCAGCGGTTCTTGTGCAGCCTCCTCCGCATCCAGCACGGGATTGGTTCCTCCTTAAGGTAAGGGGTCCCTCCTCCAGGGTAAAGCCCCAGCCGTCGCAATAGTGAGGCTCGGATGTGCACCAGCGATATCATTGCAAGCACTCCAAACCTCCTCAACTTGGACTTCCAATCCTTGGAAAGGGAAAGGGATATGACAGCAGGTGGAAAGGGGATAGTCCGGCCGTTGGCAGCTGTTGACAGGGAAAGCAGCGCATTATAAAAATATGTATGATAAATCACCGGGGAGGGGAGTGTTAAATCTTACCCTGTATGCTGTTTTCCCAACCCTAACCCAACTGAGAACCCCTCCTGAAGCTACTAGCCCCACTTAGGAGCTGGGGGGATGTGCAGGGCCCAGAGACTGTCTGTCTGCCTCCCAGCAGCCCAGAGTCCTTGCCGGCTGTGTTGCTATGGGAGGCAGCAGAGGCTTGGGCACCAGCCAAGGGACCTGTCTATCGTGGGTTGGACAAGGCCATCCTGGGCCTGACTGCGAGCACCTGAGGCGAAGGCCCACTCCCTCTGGCCGTGGGAGTCTCCTGGTTGCTCCCTGTGCACCTGCGAAGTCACCCCCGCAACAGCCCTACTCCCCCACCATTGGTTGAATCTGTACCAATTAGGCACCTGTTAAGAGGGCACTTTCCCATATAGCCTGGCACCAACCTCACAGTCCCCGCACGCCCCGACCCTCGACCACTTCACGCCGTCCGGCAGCACTCTGTGAGTTCCCTTGTGTTAGTCTCACTTTGTCTGTCGTGCAATAAACTGCCTTGACCCTCAGCCTTGGACTGGGCTCGCTCCTTCCTCAGATCACGGCAGAGGCGGATCTACAGGGAGGGCAAAGCTCTAAGTGTTGCAAGAAGCCTTACCCTGTCATGTCAATCCCTCCTCTCCCTTGCTGCTGTAGCCAGTAAGCAACGCCAAGATGTTGCTTTTCCCTGTCAGGATTGGCTAAAACGGTGCAGGAGAGGAGTGATTTCCACTGCAAGGTAAGGCTTCCTGCAAGACTTAGAGCTTTGCCCTCCCTTAGATCTGCCTCTGGATCACGGAGAACCTCCAGCCTGTTGTGAAAGTCTGGAACAGGGGAAGACTGGCTTGGTACAGGTACATGTCCATTTTTCCCCAGCAGTGTTTTTAGGGGGCAAGGCGTACTTGCAGTCAAGGAAGGGGTGGACCGGTTAACCATCCTGATTAAACGGGCCCTTTCCCATTGCTACTCTTCTGAACCAATTTCCTCCTGTTCCTATATACCTATATCAATACCTATACACCAGTGTTATTCAAACTGTGGGTCAGGACACACTTGCTGGGTCGGGACCTGATGTCAGGTGGGTTGTGGAAAGCTGGGAGCAGCCATCTTGGAAACTGCAGGCCTTACTCTTGCTATATCCCTGTTGTGAGTGTTAACAGTTTGCATTTTCAAGTGAGAGGTGTTGTTGTTGTTTTTAATTTGGTTTTTGGTTCACTGTTTTTACATCGTATTTCTGTCAGGGATATTTCATGGTTGTGCAATTGCTGCAGTCCAAGAGTGCCAATTGGCATTTCAGGAGTGCCGTTTTATTACGTTACAATGGCAGCTCTTCCTGCTTGATGATGTCACTTCCTGCCACCACATCGCTTCCAGGTTAAGGACATCACTTCCGGTGGGTCCCGACATGAGTGCCATTTTAAAAAGGGTGTCCCAGTCTAAAAAGTTTGAATACCGCTGCTATACACAATTCTCTGGGAGTAAGCCCCTTAGACTACAGTGGGACTTCCTTCCGAGTAGACCTGAAGAGGTTTGTGTTGTCAGGCATTTATTCTGGAACTGATTGCCCTGCTTGGGATTACTTAGGAGTAAACAGCAAGTTCTCTTAAAGAGCAAGCAGAAAAGAAGCAGAGCTTGCTTGTTCGTTCAGCCTGATTCAGGGGCCTGAGAGGCAGCGACAAAACAGTTAATTTTCCCTTTCCCTTTCCTGCTACTGTTATTAACCGCCAAGTCAGCAAGGCTTTTTGAAAGGCCTGGAGCTTCCTCGAGTTTCACGTTTTCATTGCATAGCTGATCATTTAGGGAACAGGCTTGTTCCAGACAGCTTTAATTAAACTGTGCTGCAAAACCAGATATAGATCAATGGAAATGATCCATAACAAGAGGCTAATCATGTATTTAGCAGTGTTCAGTCCAGTTCAATCACCTTCTCCTGTTTCTGTGGCTTTGCATTCATGTGGCAAAGGCGGAGTGTGTGTGCATGTATTTCCCCCCCCCCACCCTTCCTTAATCCATCCCATTAGTGGCCATATGCTTGGGCTTCAAGGAAGACAAGGGCCGTCTGCAATCTGCCAGGGATTTAGAGACATCAATAATTTGTGAACAGTCATGTTGGTGCTGGTCGAAGGGTTAAGTGCTCGGCAAGCAAGGGGCGCCTCTTCTGGGACCGGGACTCTTAGTTGACTGTTAGGAACCTGATCCCCCGCGCAGCCTCCCTTCAAAGCGCAGGCTGGATGTCAGATGCGTGCCGCTGAAGCCGTGGAGTTTTATTAGCTGTGGGATTTAAAGACCCACGCTAGGTGATAGATCATACATTTGGTTGAAATGAAGAGACGCAGAACATACGGGTGACAGCGGAACAGTGGTGGTACCGAGCTGTAGCATGTTCTTCCTGTCTGCAATTAATTTCCTAATTCATTCATTTGAAGAATGTATATACGCTGCCTTTCCCATGCCAAAGCAAATGCCCAAGGCTTACATGGGCCGGCTAGTCTAAATGATAATTTTTCAATGGTTTGGTGTGTTTTTTTACAAATATGCAGTATTATGTGATTCACTGAATCCAGATGCAGCCTCCACAGTGTGGTTCTCTCCTCTGGCTGCCTGCCATCAAGCTTCCGCAGGCAATCGTACGTCAAGCCTGGACAGGTTCTCAGGGTCGTACTACGTTCTTTTACTCTGTATTCACACACTCCCCCACAACTCTCACTTGCAGTGACTCATCAGCTCATCAGCATCTCCTTCCTTGCCACAACAGGTCCTGCAGCTTGTCACTGCCTGGCATTCCATCTCCCATCCAAAAACAAGACCGCAGATCAGTGGTGTCATTCAAATGATTTAGGAACAGGAACTCACTTTTGATTGGCACTTGTCAGGAACCCGGAACCAGCCACGGAGCCCGTTCGGATCCGGAACGCCCGTTCTGGTCCGTTCCCCCTGAATGACATCACTGCCGCAGATTCTTCTGCTTAGCTTCAGGGCGCAATCCTATACTGCGCTGGAATGGGGAGGCCGGCCGGCCAACGCCATATCCACTGCAGTATAGGAGAGGCTGGAGTCTCACCGCGGCACTGGAGTGTGTGCTCCCTTACCGTAGGGGAGGCTCCAGCCTCCCCTGTGGGCTCCTCGGATCAGCACCTGCTAAACAGTAGGCGCAGATCCGAGGAGACCGCGCAGTCCGAATCGGGACGGCGCAACCTCCCAAACGGGTCTAAGATTCGGCCAAATGGCCGAATCTTCCTCCCCGCACATCCCGCTTATGTCCCGCCTACGTCCCGCCCACCTCCCATCCCTGAGCCGCCCCGTCATGGTGCCTTCTTCACACCAGCTGGCTTTGATCGACGCGAGGGAGGCGTTGTGCGGGCGCAAAAGGACCAGAACTGCCTGCACACCGGTCCTGTTGTCTTAGCGCCGACGTGGGAGTGCCAATCGGTGCCCCCACGTCAATGTGAAGTGCACAGCGTCAGCACAACCCTGTTGCACCAGTGCTGCACAGTCCGTAGGTTTGCGCTGTCAGGCAGTACCAGCAGCTCAACCATCAGTCCACACCTCCTGTCCTTTTTTGGTCCTACTTGCAGAGAGGATATTGCTGAAGCTAGTCCTCATCATTCCCTGCTGTGTGTCGTTATTCACCAAAAGCCAGTTTCCTAAGCAATTTTCAATGTTTTTCGTCTCCCAGCACACCTGACCTCTCTTGTCTTTGCCTCTTGTGACATCACTTCCTTCTCCCGGGAAACTCTTCCAGGTTCTGCAGCTCTGTTTCCAGGGCAACAGTCTCGTAGTAACGAATGGTCTCTCTCTCTGTTGGTGGGGCTGATGGAGGAAAAGCAACAAGTTGTTACTGCAGGTAGTTGCCCTAAAAACAGAGCCACAGAACCCAGAGGATTTTCAGCTGCTGTGCTCCAAACTCTGCGGCACAGCGCTTGAAAATCAGTGTCTGAAGATGTAGGTTATTTGCATTAAAATAGTAGCTGCTGATGTTGAGAGAGGCTGTTTTGGAATATTATTGAGGCAATAGGCTGGCACGAAGATGAGCTCTCTGCGCCTGAATTAACATATATAAGTTTGGTTACAAGATACAAACCAGGACAGAGTAAGTGCCTATACCTTTAACCATTGTATGAGAGAGGGAATTTGGGGCAGGTGCAGCTTTTGAAACCCTTCCATGATGAGCTGCATTTGCCCAAATTCCCTTTTCTGTACAGTGGTTAAAGGTATAGGCACTCTGTCCCAGTTGGTATCTGGTAACCCTATATATAAGAAACAGCCAGACGGATTTTGTTGTTGTTGTTGTTTGTGTGTGTGTGTGTAATTCCCTTTCCAGCATGAAATACTATATAGCTATGTTGTGATGAGTGTAACCCATCAACTATAGGAGGCTGTGTGTGTCTGTGTGATTTTATTTCCATCCTTTCCGGTTAGTATCATCAGGACACGGAAAAAGTCTCAGGCTCTGAAGTGCCATTATTTTTCAGTTATTCTATGAATTGCTATGGTTTGAGTATTAGAGATTCGTTAAAAGGTGTATTAGGAATTAAATATAGGCCTTAAAATCTATTGGAAGAGGCAAAATAGTAGTCCTTTAAGCAGCAGCGGCATTCAGCCGGTACGCTGGGCGGGACTTACCTTTGACCGGCAGTCCGTCCGTTGCGTGACGGCGCGTTCCGCCGCTTTCCCGCCCGCCCCAGTGTGCCCTTCACCGTGCCCCAGTTGAGGCTTTTGCCAGATAGTGCCCTGTGTGCCTGTCATTCACTTAACAGATGTGTGGAAGCGCATGCGCCTGCACATTTGCAATTGCCTCATTGCAGTAGCGGATCCTGACTTTGTGGATGTCCCTGGAATACATAAACCAAGTTGCTTAAAACGTGGAACATGAAGTCCTTTTGACCTTCAGGGTGCCTATTGATCCTGGGTTCGGCTCCGTCACCGTTTCCATCCGTTAACCCCTTCCTAGGGCTGCACGGTCTGCCGCGGAAGACCGTGAACAATGAGCGGAGTGCTCCGTTCTTTGTGAAGCTGTTAGGGAAAAATAGGCAGGCACGGAGCCTTTGAATGACATGAGTTGTTCAGCTGTTCGCGGCTCTGCAGTCAGTGGAAAGGGGATAAAGCGTTCTGCCTACGTCGCCAGGAATTGTTAATTGTATGAAACATCGCACTGCTACAATTGCAGGATTGTCAGAGCTGACAATAGGAGGCCAGCGAAAAGCCAAGGCAGGCAGGCCCCTTTCAGATCCGCTCCCTGTACACAAAAATAGAAAGCATTTGGAGTTATAAAAGGGCTTCACAGCTTAGTAACCAGAGCATTCCTTGTAAAGCTGCAGCATCACTTAATAAAGGGATCCTTCCTTGCAGTTACTTTTCCATTGTTTTGTTACATTCTCCTTAATTATTCACACTAAATTTAGTTGCACCATTTGCGTTCACCATGTACATTTAAGGCATTTTTAATTCGGACAGGTGTGTTTTTTTCAACTGATGTCCACAAGGTATGGTCCCTGTGCCCTCAGCTGTTTTTAACTTTTGTCGTTGGTTTTGAGGCTTGCTATGTTCTAGATCATGGTGGCGTAGTGGGTTAAACCGCTGCTGCTGGGCTTTCTGACCAGAAGGTTGGGAGTTCAAGACTGCGCGACTGTGTGAGCTCCCGTTCCTTGTCCCAGTTCCTGCCAACCTAGCAGTTCGAAAGCACCTAAAAATGCAAGTCGACAAATAGGTACCACTTCGGTGGGAAGGTAACGGTGTTCCATGCGCTATGGCGTAGAGTCATGCCGGCCACATGACCACGGAAGCTTGTCCTCGGACAAAACACCGGCTCTACAGGCTTAGAAACGGAGATGAGCACCACCCCCTACAGTTGTCAGACTAGACCATTCAGTTGTGGGGAAACCTTTACCTTTTTATGTTCTAGATAAGTTGACTTTTCCTTTGCTTGATTTGTTTTATATTTTATATGATGGGAGCCATGGTAAAGGCCTGTGTGATTCGAGGGATAGTGGTGGAGAAAGGCAGAGTGAAGAATCATCAGATAGAGAAAGGAAAAACTGGATATTTCATATATAGGGGTGTGGGGTTTTGGGTGATATTTTTTCCAAAATTTCTTGATTAAAATAGCAAATTGCGGTGTTGTGTGTTTTTATTCTACATTCTCATTCCAAGTTCTCATTTTTATTAATTTTAAATGCTTTAAAATACTATATCATATACTGGGTAGATGATATAGGTGATATAGCATCAGCAGATGCAGCCACAGTATTATTTCTAACTGGAAAAGTAACCTATTTTAATTTCTGGGAAATGCCTTAAACACCAAAATGCAGGGGTTTGTGTTTTTTATTCAGATATTTTAATCGCCAAAAGGTGGATGTTAATGCCCAAAAAGCGGTTTTCAACCAAAAAAAACCCCACCCCTATTCATACATTTAACTATTCAGACCATGAAATAATATAGAGCCCAATCCTATGCATGTCTATTCAGAAGTAAGTCTCATTATCTTCAATGGGGCTTCCTCCTAAGGAAGTGTGGATAGGATTGCAGCCATAACCTTCTTACACATTGAAGAAATTGTCGCCTTAATACATCTTGGAGAAGAATATTTAGAACCCATCTTTCCTCGCAGGGCATTAAAACTTTCCAGTGCAGTTTGTTCCTTCTTTGCTTATCAATCCCTTATTACAAACAAGGAGCGAATTGGTTGAGCTCCTGATTTGGTCTTTTCCCAGAAAGATGGGAGAGAGAAAAATCTGATCGTTTACTGAGTCATTTCAAGGCTCAGCAAATGCTTTTGCCATTCTCCCATCCCTCAAACATCCCCCACACCAGTTTTCAGCTCCTCAACACATCCTTTACTTTATCCCAGTGACAGTGGGGGGAGGGGGCTGCAATCCCCCTCATTGCAGTACAGGCAGTCTGGCAAATGTAAAGTGCTCTGCGCAAGATCTTCCTTTTCTCCAAGGAGGTGAACAGGCTTACGGAATTCGAATTTTAGTGAGGACTGCTGCAATGGGCATAGTCCTTACAAAGCCCCTTTGCTTTGCTTTTCTACCTCAGTTTGGAACCCCCAAAACTCGTTTCTGCACCCAAACCACTTTGAATAACAGCAGAGGCGAATCTGTCCTGCGGCGCAATATAGCACCTGCCACGGACACCGTTGGGGAGGCTGCACGAGCCCTCTCCGATGGCTTCCCAAATGAGGTCTCAGGGAGGCAAAATCGCCCCAGCTGCAGCCGCAGGACCCCATATGGCCACTTGGCTTCCCAAGTGGGAGAATCACGGACCTAAAATATTTCTATAGTTCCGAAATGTATTGCAGGTGTTTCTCAGTATCCGCTGGGGTTCCTTTCCAGACCACCCCATGGATACCTGAAACCACAGATACTGGGGACACCTTTTTAAGGATAGGGAAACATCAGTACTTTTGCTGCAACAAAGTAAAAAAAAAGAAATCTGTTTAATGTTCCCCTGACTTTTTAATAGGCGTCCCAGTATCCGTGGTATTCACGGATAACTGAAACTGTGGATACCAAATCAGTGGATACCAGGTTACGCCTGAACATAGAAAATGTGGTTTAATTCTTCCCTTAAACTGAGAATGCCGACTTCAATATTTTGCTTATGCAGTATGTATAAATCTCCACTTTGGGCACAATCCTCACCCACTTTCCAGCACTGACCTAGCTGTGCCCATGGGTCATGTTCTGAATTCTGCTGTGGAGTGATAGCCAGGGAGGCCTCCCCACGATACGGTAATGTTTGTTCCCTCACCTCGGAGCTGCATTGCCCTTACCCCGATGCTGGAAAGCGGGTGAGGATTGCTCCCTTGGTGTATTTCAATTAGTACTTAAATTTTATTTTTATGTGGTGTTTTAAAGACAAGTCTACGTCCCTGAAACATGTGTGTGGTTGAATAGCTGAAAATTGGTGTAAGATATTGAAAGTTGAAAGGTTTTAATTGATTTTTAAAATATATATATTTGTTTACACATTTATAAATTTATATACTAATTTTAATTACATGCTTATCTTTGGATATGTGAATTTACCTGTATATCTGGTCTCTGACTGTAATAAAACTGAACTGAACTATATATATATCTATCTTTTAGGTCTCCAAGAACACTTGGAAGAACAAATGGGCGAGAAAGCACCAGCTCTGATTATGGTTCCTGTGCTGGATTTACCTGACAACACAATTATTCATGCAGTGTGTTGGCTCAGCCTGTAGCGAAGCTGCTGTCACGACTGCCTGTGTTCCACTCAGAGCAAGAAGGGGTCGCGTGGATTTTTTTAACAACTTTCATTATGGGTGACTGTACATTATCTGATGCTAACAAGTGGGCTTCTACCTGAAACATTTCTTCTTTAAAAAAAAAATTCTGCTTTTTCTACATTTTTCCCCAATGGAGCATTCTCTACCACAGTGGCGTTTCTACAGGGATGGCAAAGCTCTAAGTTTTGCAAGAAGCCTTACCTTGCAGTGGAGATTACTCCTCTCCTGCACCGTTTTAGCCAATCTTGGCGTTGCTTACTGGCTACAGCAGCAAGGGAGAGGAGGGATTTACACGACAGGGTAAGCTTCTGGCAAAACTTGGAGCTTTGCCCTCCCTGTAGAAACGCCTCTGCTCTACCATCTGACAAGAGAGTTCAGAAGTAAAATCTGTAACTCCAGAATTCTCCAACCCAGTGGAGCAGCTATCAAGGGAGGCGATACAGTCATTATTGCAGGTGCAGCCGTGTGCTGTGGAAGCTGCCCCTCCCACTTGATGTTGGAGAGCCGTCACTGCTCAGAATGACGTAAGGGGCTGCTTACAAGGCACATTGCGGCGCCTGCAAAACTTACCACGCCTCTGCCTCCTTACCTTCTTTTAGTAACTTTTGTGCTTCAGTAAACTGAGGTCAGATTATCAACGTGCACTTGAAGATAATGCCTTCATATAGGATGCCCTCTTAACATTAAGACTCTTGGGTTATGAGTTGCGTCACCAATCATTTATACTGGTACAATCCCATTGAATTTAGGGCACAATCCTAATCTGGATTTAAGACAGCCTAAGGGACTTGTGCCAGCCCAGGAGGGTCACAAATGTGCCATAAAACATACTTGCAGCAGTCTCAGGGTGGGAGCGGTGCACCTGTGCTTCTGGGAATTCTGATTAAAAGAAATGTGCTCTGTGTATGCTCAGGAACTTTGTCTCTTGTCCATTGTCACCCCCTCCTCCTTTCCCCCAGTAAGCTGAAACAGAGTGGAAAATTTTGAAATGACTGCAATGCATCCTTTGTTCGTTGTTAAAGGAAGTGGCAAAACCACATACCCAGCTCAAGCCAAAAAGACTTGCTAAGAGCTGTAAATAGTTCTTATCTTGCAGCTATTTCCTGTATTTGGCTAGGATTATGCTGGCACTGAGGCATGCATCATCCTCCCTGACTGCGAGGGTGGTCCAAATGCACTTTATGGTGCTTTTGCGAGATTCCTGAGCCAACACACATCCCTTGTGCTGACCTAACTCCAAGTTAGGTTTGCCCCCTTAATAATACTCTTCTGGCAAAAGCAGGCTCTGGATTCAAATACCCAAATACACATGAGAGCAAGGTACCGCATGATATGAGGAATTTCCCATAAAGCCCCATTGACAACAGACTCCCTGGACCATAGCTAAATACATGATGGCTAAGAACTGTTCATGATAAACCCTTGTAGATAGTATCTATTGAGAAGCATGCCTTACAAAACCAAACCTACCTTAGGGCGCAATCCTAAACAGCGCGGGTCTGGCGAGGCTGATGGGCCAGCACCATACCTGACGCTGTTTAGGAGAGGCTGGAGCATCCCCAATGTGCTCCTCGGATCTGTGCCTGCTAAAGAGTGGGCGCAGATCAGAGGAGACCGTGTGGCCCGAATCGGGGCCTCGCGGACGGGCGTAGGATGTGGCCACCTCCGAGCCTGCTCAGGTCCCGCCTCCCTCCCATCAACCCCGTGCCACCTCGGCACAGAGCCTCCCTCGCGCCAACCGACTTCAGTCGGCGCAAGGGAGGCTCTCCGTTGGCGCTCTGAATCTGACGCTACGAGTAGCATTGGCTTCAGAGCTGGAGCGCCGACGCGGAGGTGGTGCTTAGTGCCCCCCGCGTCGGCGCTAAGCACGTAGCACTGACGTGACAGCGCTACATGCCTTTTAGCATTCCGCTGTTGGTTAACCTGCGTGAGCTACATATGTGCCCTTGCCCACAGGTAGCTTGTAGAGTTTTCCTTTTCCTGACCAAAATAGATAGGACTGGAGGAGGAGACACCTGCACTAGGACCCTCTTCGGCACAGCACAGGAGATCTGGGAGCGCCACAAGGGGGCAGTGGACTGGGATGTCCATCTTCGCGGATCCTCTGGATACAGATCATTTTCCTCCTCTATATCACCCAAGTTGAAGGCAGGCGGAATTGCACACATACATACACACACACACACCCTCTCTGGTTTCATCCTGAGTGTAATTTTTGGCTGGATGTCAGCCATGGAGTGGAAATTGCCTTTCAGCAGCACTTCTGTAAAATATGACACATTCCCCAAAGCCCTTTCAATAATTGCTGATGGTAATTGGTATAAATGCAGTTGAACTTGGTCCAGTTCTGGAGTGAGAATGCAGGTATAACTAACATCATGACTGCAGATTACAATGGCTTAGCAAGTCCCCTGGCCTGCAGGCACTACTCAGATGCGACCTAGTGCTGCAGGAAGGAGCAGTGCCGCTGCAGCTGGCCCCCCATCGCTTGGATAGCATCGGAAGAACCCTGTGTTGGAGGGCAACTCTCACGGGCACCCAAGACCCTCGGGTTCAAGCTGGGGGGCCTGAAAGGAACATGCATTTTCAAGTACATGAAAACATCTTATGTTTTCATGAAAACATATTATGAAAACATAATATACCTGTGATTGTATTGTTTTTAACATTGTTTTTAATTGCTTTTTAATGTTAATTTTATATTGTATCTTTTATTGTAATGCCGCCTTGAGTGCCTCCGGGCAAAAAAGGCGGGGTAAAAATCAAATAAATAATAAATAAATAATCTTTTTGCTGCTATCACTAGAGTGCAGTCTTAAGCAGCGCTGGAACAGGGAAGCTGGCAGGCTTGCACTGAATCCAGCCCAGCTTTGGTGTGCTGGGGAGTCTCCCCAGGGCAAGGATACGTACGCACCCTTGCGCCAGGCACTTAAGCCAGGTGCCATCACAATATCCTGTGGCCAAGAGTTCCACAGATTAATTACTCACGGTATAATTTAACATACTTCCAGCAATGTTGTGTGTTTTTTTGCTCCAGGGGAGGCTCCAGTCTCCCTATGGGTTCCTCGGATCTACGCTGTATAGCAGGTGCAGAGCTGAGGTGCAGCCTGAATCAGGGCCTCACGACCTGGGCACGGAGACGTGAATGCAGCCTAGTGGCCCACCCCCTCTCTGGGCCATCCCAGCCCACCCCCCTCCCTGGGCCAGCACACCTACCAGCCTGCCCACCCCCTGCCCAGTTCCTCTGACCCTCCCTCCCTCCTCCCATAATTGCTCATGCGCCAGTCGAGTTTGGCTGGCGCATGAGGGGGTCAGCAGCACCTTGGGCCAACGCTGCTGCACTACCGCTGAGATAGTGGACAGCCACCAGAACCAGATGCTCCTCTTCAGACAGGTACTCATAGGAACATGGGAGCAGCCCCACTCGATCAGGCCAAAGGCCCACCTAGTCCAGCTTCCTGTATCTAACAGTGGCACACCAGATGCCTCAGGGAGCACACGAGACAACAGCCTGCCTGCATTCTGTGGCCACTTCCTTGCACCTGGCATGCTGAGGTAAATTCTGAGGGAAACACACTGGTGATAGTCAGGATTCTCCACAGCATTTCTCTTTGACAGCCATCAGAACCAGATGCTCCTCTTCAGAACATAGGAACAGCCCCACTCGATCAGGCCAAAGGCCCACCTAGTCCAGCTTCCTGTTTCTCACAGTGGCCCACCAGACACCCCAGGGAAGACATGAGACAACAGGACATTCTGTCCTGCATTCTGTGGCCACTCCCTTGCACCTGGCATTCTGAGGTAAATTCTGAGGGAAACACACTGATGGCCAGTCAAGATTCTCCACAGCATTTCTCTTGGACAGCCACTGGAGCCAGATGCTCCTCTTCAGACATGGACTCATAGGAACAGCCCCACTGGATCAGGTCAAGGCCCATCTAGTCCAGCTTCCTGTATCTCACAGTGGCCCAGCAGATGCCTCTGGGAGCACTCAAGATACACTTATGCTGTTGCCACTCCCTTGCAACAGGGAGATTGGATACCTTTAAAGCCCAGAGACTGCATAATAGCCATCAAGGCTTGTAATCTGTAATGGACCTTTCCTGCATAAATCTGTCCAAACCCCTTTTAAAGGCACTTAAGCCAGGTGCCATCACAATATCCTGTGGCCAAGAGTTCCACAGATTAATTACTCATGGTGTAGTTTAACATTCTTCCAGCAATGTTTGTGTTTTTGTGTTTTTTTTTTAAGGTCATTAATGGTTTTTAGTTGAATGCAGAGGTTATTTTGGAAAAAAAGTATTCATTACATAAAACAGAAATAAGTGAACTTTGGAAATAACAGTATACTCTTTTCTGTATTTCTTGCTGTATTTCTAATGTGGATATACCATATTGTAATTAAAGTTAGCTTTTCCAAAAATTAAGAAATTCCAACAAACAGCAAATATTCTTGTCCTATTTACCCTTTGCCTGCCCTCTCTAAACCTAAATGGATTTAAGCACTTACAGTCTATTTGAAGTTTTTTGAAACCAATATGTGGATTTTGATCACTTGATAGTTTTTGGTTGATTCAGAATAGTAGCCCAACAAAACGACGCAAAGAACTCCACTTCACTTTAGAAACTGCTTTACATATGTTGAAGGAATAAGGAGGTAATTATAAATAGTTTCCTTTACGGAAAGCCTTCCAATCAGAACTGACTCCTTTCTTTGAAATGTTTCACACATGTTCCCTGTAGTGTATCAATGACATTTGCTGAGGTTTCAGTGCGAACAAGACAATTTGTTCAATATTGATATGCAAGTTGGAGTCTCTTTGCATTGAGACCCAGGACTTCTGGAACAGAAGGAAATGTCTTAACACCCTTTTTATCTTTTTCCACACTGCGGTACTTTCATCATAACTACCAAGGCCTACTGCAGGAGAAAAGTTTCACACAGCTTTTTTTCCCCCAGTCTCTTTGTACTCTGGGTGTACTTTCTGACGTGGGAGGAGAAATCTATAAACACGAAAGAAAAACAATCTAAAAAGCCAAGGTACACAGGATTGACAGCGCAGTGGATTTTACCTAGACAGGTGTTGATCTCCAAAGTATAAATACATATGCCCCAGCAAGACATTAGTTTTGAGGGCTTTCTTTTAAATAGATATAGAAACAAAGAAATTTTTTTCTGTTTCTTTGATTTTTATTAAACCCTCAGGAAAAATTACAATGTATTCATGTTATGACACACAAGGCATTCCGACGAAGATTCTAGCACTCCACGCTAAAGCGTGAGAAGGAGGAGACGTTAATTCAAAAGTGAAGCGGCAATAACTGTCAGGTGGAAATGAAGTACGGTATATCGCCTGGAAACCGGTTTTTTCCCCCCAGTGTATCGAGAGATGAAAATTAAGCCGAAAGATTTAAAATAATCGTAACGGGAACCAAGGATCCATTTATGCAGTTTGCAACCGATTTGAAGAAGTTTGCAACTTCTTGCATCTTTGGAAAAACACCGGCATGATTAAATCTTTAATTGCAGAGATGGAGGTTAAATGGAATGACTAAACAGGGCTGTAGGAGTAAATTAATGGGATAGAACTTTGTGTTTCGCTCTTGCTGAACGCTGGCGAGATGATAGAACTGATGCTAGCGATCCTTCCCAGCGCGCATGGCTGAGCTGCCATAAAGACGTCGGACCCAATCTTCCTACAGTAGATCGGTTAAAAGATGACTGGTATTTTAAGCAGGGATTTTTTTTAATCCTTTCCTCCAATTTTATAGGAAGGTGAATCAAAAACTGATTTGTTGCACCAGATACGACTGGTCCGTCTTTCTTCCCAGGCTTGGATGTCTTGCCGGGATGGCCAATGGGATGTCTCTCGGGTAAAAGAGAGGGGATCTGAAACAAGCTGTTCTCCTTCGAGGATGTGCTACTCAATCCATGCTGTTGCGTGGGCATGCTGGAGTCTATCAAAGTACAATGACTGAATAAAGCGTTTTATCTCAAATTAATGTATGCACTGATTTAGGGCACAATCCCAACCTGGAGTTGGGCCAGCCAAGTTTGGCCGGCACAAGGGACACCGTAAAGTATGTTTGAACCGTTCTCGGAGGCAGAGAGGCCAGCACACAGTTGTGCTCAGTGGTGTCATTCAAATGATTGAGGAACAGAAACTCACTTTTGATTGGCACTTGTCGGGAACCCGGAACCAGCCACGGAGCCCGTTAGGATCCGGAACGCCCTTTCTGGTCCGTTCCCCCTGAATGACATCACTGGACGTGCTCCATCCTCCCTGACTTCAAGGGTGGTCCAAACGCACTTTACAGTGTCCTTTGTGCCGACCAAACTTGACTGGCCTGATTGTGCCAGCTTAACTCCAGGTTAGGACTTCGCTCTTAATAAAAGTTTCTACTGTGTAGGATTATAGTTCCCCAGAAGAACACAGAAATGTGGAAGGTTTTCACATGTCCAAGGTAAATCATGACCACCTCTTTCACAATGAGATTACCTCTACAAATGCAGATAAAATAACTGTTCCACACTTCCTGATGAGACTCTGGTGCTTATTTTTAGGTAACCTTTTTTTTTTTTTTTTTTTACTATTACAACTATGTCTGGCACTGGGGATTTGTATTAAGAAGAGTTGACAATTTACTAATTTATGATGTCTTTACTTGTATTTTAGTGTTTTTGGCAGGCTAGCCAGTGTTGATGTATTAGCAGAGCATTCAAACTACAGATTTGAGATCTTGAAAGTGTTTTTTTTTTAAATAACTTCCTTACATCTGAACACTGAATATTTTTGACATGTTTTAAAATTTAATTTACAACAACAGACTGGATACCTGAGAAATGAACATGCAAATACCCTCTCTATGTTTCTCTTCATCTTTATTTTTGACTCATTTTGGGATGGAGTTTTGCCCATTGTGTTGTAGTTTAAATTATTCTTCCTTTCTTTTTTCACCTTTTTGAAAACGGTGTCTTTGAACTGTGCAGAAAAGCTTCTAGGCTGCCTTTATTTGAATGAACTTACCTTCATTTCCGTATCCCGTTCAGCAATGCCCTTCATACTTTTATCAATGTCCATAGGCTTCTTCATTTATCACAGGGACATTGGCACCTTTTTTTACCACTTTCTTTTTTTGAACTGTTTCTTTCAGCTTTCCTCCCTGCTCCTTACAGCCTGCTATTTCAGCTGTATTCCACTTTGTTAGGTAGGATTTCCAGGGCTTCATAAGAAGAGCCCCACTGAATCAGGCCAAAGGCCCATCTAGTCCAGCTTCCTGTATCTCACAGTGGCCCACCAGATGCCCCAGGGAGCACACAGGACAACAGGCTGCCTGCATTCTGTAGCCACTCCCTTGCACCTGGCATTCTGAGGTAAACACACTGGTGGCTAGTCAAGATTCTCCACAGCATTTCTCTCTGTATCCACCAGAACCAGATGCTCCTCTTCAGACATGTACGGTATTCATAGGAACAGTCCCACTGGATCAGTCAAAAGGCCCATCTAGTCCAGCTTCCTGTATCTCACAGTGGCCCAACAGATGCCTCAGAGACAGTGATGTCATTTGGGGGAACGGACCAGAACGGGTGTTCCGGATCCTAACCGGCTCCGTGGCTGGTTCCGGGTTCCCGACAAGTGCCAATCAAAAGTGAGTTCCTGTTCCTAAATCATTTGAATGACACCACTGCTCAGAGAGCAAACAAGACAACAGGCTGCCTACATTCTGTGGCCACTCCCTTGCACCTGGCATTCTGAGGTAAACACACTGGTGGCCAGTCAAGATTCTCCACAGCATTTGTCTTGGACACCCACCAGAACCAGATGCTCCTCTTCAGACTTGTAATCATAGGAACAGCCCCACTGGATCAGGCCAAGACCCATTTAGTCCAGCCTCCTATATCTCACAGTGGCCCACCAGATGCCTCAGGGAGCACACAACAAGGTGCCTGCATCCTGTTGCCACTCCCTTACACCTGGCATTCTGAGGCAGCCTACTTCTAAAACCAGGAGGTTTTATAGCACCATTCGGTTCTGTTTTTTTCTTAAACGGTTACGAGCTGCTTTTCTGTATTGTGGTTATGTGCCAGATTCTCCTCGCCCAACTGTGCCGGCCTAATTCCAGGTTAGGATTGTGCCCTTAATGTGTTTCTCAAACTCCCTGTGAGTTTGAGAAACGCTGTCTTAAGGAATACATGGGAATGTTTATCTTCTAGTCAATTATATGGATTATATTAAGTGCAAGTAATCACAGACACCTCAAATGATTCATTGGTGAGTTTCCTGTCTTTGAAAAGCTTTTGGGAAAATGACAAAACCATTGGATTGTCTTGCAAGGCACAGTGTAAATTGGGTCCTCTATGGCGACCTGGCAATCAATACAAGTAGGTCCTTAACTGCATCCCCACATGATTCAGGCAGAAGTAATAGAGGCTTTCAGGACCAAGTGCTTGCTTTTGGCCTGATGTTTCAGACGTAGGTAGATAGCTGCAGCTATGTATATAAGACACAGGCCTGCAAACACCTTTAAAAAAAAAGTTGATCATGGATGTATATGAATTTTTTACCCAGCGGGTAGTTAATCTGTGGAACTCCTTGCCACAGGAGGTGGTGATGGCATCTGGTCTGGATGCCTTTAAGAGGGGATTGGATGGATTTCTGGAGGAAAGGTCCATTGTGGGCTACAGGCAATGATGGATTGTGCAACCTCCTTACATTGGTGGTGGGCTACTTCAGAGTACCGAGTGCAAGGGAGTGGCAACAGGATGCAAGCATCTTGTTGTCTCATGCCTCCCTGGGGCACCTGGTGGGGCCGCTGTGAGATACACGAAGCTGGACTAGATGGGCCTTTGGCCTGATCCAGCAGGGCTCTTCTTACGTTCTTACGAATTTGTACATGAATTTGGGGTGTAGCAGAGCCTCAGTAGTGAATGTTGCAAGCAATTTCAATGTGAGGAAGCCTACACTGTGGCTTCCTCATGAGGAAGCTTCTTGAACCATTGGCTAACAAGTCTATGATGGACGCAATCCTCACCTGGAGTTAGGCTGGCACAGTTAGGCCCGCAAAGTTTGGCCGGCACAAGGGCCACCGTAAAGTGTGTTTGGACCACTCTCCAAGTCAGGGGGGATGGTGCATGTCTGTGTGCTGGCCTCTCTGACTCCGAGAGTGGTCCAGACATACTTTAAAGTGTCCCTTGTGCCGGCCAAACGTTGCTGGCCTAACCGTGCTGGCCTAACTCCAGGTGAGGATTGCACTTAATGTCTCTTCGGAACTAGACAGGGCAAAACCAATGCCATTCTTGGAATCAGCACCCCAAATATACCCAGGAATAGGTCTAACTTTTGTAAGTTAGCAAAATGTTTGTAGTGTAATTAGTTATTCTAAAATAGTTTTATAAAATACTGTATAAGTAACTATGTTTGTAGCTGAACTACCACACACACACACAGACACACAGACACACACACACACACACACACACACACGGTGTTTGGTTTCAGCAGTGCAAGATGAGACTCTCTTTCCAGCACAATCCCCAATGCAGACAAAAAGCTTTCCTGGGGTTGAGATCCTGCTACTCATGTCATTATTTCAAGACAGACAGCTCCATGACTTCAGTGCCTGCACTTCAGAAGAGGAATGGAAACATTAGGAAAAGTTTTTTTTTTCTTTGATGTAGAATATGCTGCCACTTTTTTGTTATTAAAATAGGAACTAACGTTAAATAAATAAAATTTTGCCTGGAGGCTTCTGAAAACTAATGTTGTGTTTTGACAGTGTTGGGGTTTTTGTGTTTTTTTTCTCCTTTTCTTATTCCTGAAAGCATTATGTGAGCTAACTTAGGACTCCGTGCTTTTTGCTCCTTGCTTTTTGTTTAACTCTCTCCTTTTCATCTTCTGTATATCTTTGCATCCCCGCCCGCTCACGCACACAAATCTCAGCACACTTTTATGCACCAGCATAAAGTAAACTCCACCACACAGGCCTTGCTTCTCCAATTCAGGGGTCTAAGAACCACGAAGGAGGCTGGAAGAGTCGCTCTCCTTTCCTGGTGGGGATGAACTCTTGGAAAGAGCTGCCCAAATAATATGCCATTGTGTATCGTGCACCAGGGCTAATGAGAGGGGGCTCGACAGGGAGTCCGTACCTGGACCCAGAGTCAAAAAGGGGACCCAGGAGCCGAAGGAGAGGAGCCAGAAATTTCAGGGATCTCAGAAAAATTTTTCATGTGCTGAGACTAGCATTCATGCTTTGTGTAAAGTGTTTCTCCAACTGAGCTAATTTCAGGTGGGTTGTGTAGCACGTAGGCCCTAAGATGGATGTCACAGGCAGCCATTTTGAAAATATGGGAAGATGGGACACCAGAAAGGGTGGACTGTGTGGTTATTTTTTTTTTTTTTTTGCTTGTGTCAAGGTTCTGAATAGGCGTTTTTCTCCTTTCTGTTTCACTTTGCATTAAAAAACGGCTGAGAAATAACCCGACTTACCGCTGCATCATATGCAGTGATGTCATGCAGGGGGTACGCAAGGGTACGCGAGTACCGGTTTCTAGGATTACAGCTGGCCCCGCCCATTCGCCCGCCCACTCGTCGACTCCGCCCCCTGCAACGTTTGAATTTCCTGCATGTTTGAGTTGCCTGCATGTTCTCAGAGCCAGGCAGGCAGGCAGGCAGCGAGCGGAGCCTTTCCTTTCCTTGCCACTGAAAAATGAGCTGCTCAGGGGTTTTAACATGATGCCAGGCCTCCTTCACATGTTCTGGGGGTGCTGTGCAATACTGTTGCAACTGTTGGGTCAGTTTAAAATCATCTGAGGCCTCAAAAAGGGCTTTTTTTCATGTCACTTCCTGCCACAACATCACTTCTGGCTTATGACATCACTTCCGGTGGGCAGGTCCCGACACGTGCCAATCAAAAGTGAGTACCTGTTCTTAAATCATTTAGATGACACCACTGATCATATGTCAGCACTTCCGGCCATGACATCCCTTCCAGTGGGCCCTGGAAGGATTGTCATTCTAAAAAGTGGGTCCCAGTGCTAAAAGATTTGAGAACCACTGGCCTACCTAGTTTTATATATCGTAATTTGTAGAAATGAGGAGCCAGTGGAGAAAGTAAGAGGCTCCAAAGAAACGTTGGACCCCCTGATAAATTTCCTCTCCGTGCCCTGTCAGACGTGGTCGGACTTGTTGAGCCTGTTGTTTGCCTTCAGGATGCTAAAAGGGACATCGGCAGGATCCCAAGCAATGCTGGCACCAGGTTGCAAGGGCTCTGGCCTGGGCCTCCTACAGCACTCCCTGATGACACAATGGCATTGGGGGTCCAGGGCTTGCTCCCAGCCAAGTTCCACCCAACCAGGGCCCTCTGATGGTTGTGAGTCCGAAACCCAGATGCCACCTCTGATTTCAGGGCCTCTCCCATCCAGGCACTACTCAGGGCCAAACCTGCTTGATCTTCAGGCATGATGCTTGAGCCTTCAGATGACACCCTGGACCCAGGAGGTATTCATAATCTGCTATTAAAAGGGTCTTATTTTACAGAGGGGAAGAGCATGAAAAACCCAATTCATACTCCAGATTTGGTTGACCATATGTGTGTTAATTTTTTCTACTCTCTCTCTCTCTCTCTCTCTCTCTCTCTCTCTCTCTCTCTCTC
>JAJKFI010000007.1:27792569-27865293 GCA_029204185.1 Lerista edwardsae
TCCCCCGCCCCATCCTGCCCACTCCCTGCCCTCCTCCTGCCTCCTGCACACACTTACCTGCCGTGGAAGGCTTCAGGAGACTGCTGGCGCGTGGAACGGCCCACCTGCCACTTGCGGTGGGAGCCAGGCTGCACACTGGCATGTCACCAGTGGTGTCATCTAAATGATTTAAGAACAGGTACTCACTTTTGATTGGCACATGTCGGGACCCGCCCACCGGAAGTGACGTCATAAGCCAGAAGTGAGGTCGTGGCAGGAAGTGACATGAAAAAAGCCCTTTTTGAGGCCTCAGATGATTTTAAACTGACCCAACAGTTGCAACAGTATTCCACAGCACCCCCAGAACATGTGAAGGAGGCCTGGCATCATGTTAAAACCCCAGAGCAACTCATTTTTCAGTGGCAAGGAAAGGAAAGGCTCCGCTTGCTGCCTGCCTGCCTGCCTGGCTCTGAGAACATGCAGGCAACTCAAACATGCAGGAAATTCAAACGTTGCAGAGGGCGGAGTTGATGAGTGGGCGGGCAAATGGGCGGGGCCAGCTGTAATCCTAGAAACTGGTACTCGCGTACCCCTGCGTACCTCCTGCATGACATCACTGCATGTCACGTTTTGTAAGAGCTGGAAAGTGCCATACATTGCCATACTGTACACCAGAACGCTCATTCCAGTGGTGCACAGCTCCAATAGGGTTGGGGGTCTTTTTCGGGTAGTTTTCAGGTGTTTTATCTACAGGGCCAGAAGAGCTCATTTTTAAATGGACGACCCAGGAGAAAACCATTTATAAGAACCTATGGGAGAATTTCCCAAGGCCCAATGCAGTTTGGAAGGAAAGCAAGGGGAGAAACCCAGGGGTAACTGCTTTTGCAAGAGGCTCTTTAACATAAGAGCTATCTCCAGATGTTACTCGTACATTTTAAGGTAAAAGTTAAGTGCCCCACTAAATTCAATAGAATTACCATTTCCTGGACTTAGGAAATCAGGAGATGGCCTTGTCAAGCAAATCCAATTAATGGGCACACAAGCAAATTTTGTGAATGATTCCTACATGTGTTACGTTCGCAATAACAAAAGCAGCTTTTAAAAATGCCAAGGGACAAGTAAAAAGGCAAAGGTAAAGGTTTCCCCACACCCGAAAGGACTAGTCATGACCGACTGCAGGGGGCAATGTACATTTCCATTTCTAAGAGCCGGCGTTTGTCCTGAGGACAAGTTTCCATGGTCATGCGGCCAGCATGACTATGCGCCAAGGCATACGCACCTTCCCACCGAAGTGGTACCTATTTATCTACTTGCATTTTTACGTGCTTTCGAACTGCTAGGTTGGAAGGAGCTGGGAGAAGCAATCAGTGGCGTCTCTACAGGGAGGGCAGAGCTCTAAGTTTTGCAAGGAGCCTTACCCTGTCATGTAAATCCCTCCTCTCCCTTGCTGCTGTAGCCAGTAAGCAACGCCAAGATGTTGCTTTTCCCTGTGAGGATTGGCTAAAACGGTGCAGGAAAGGAGTGACTTCCACTGCAAGGTAAGGCTTCTTGCAAAACTTAGAGCTCTGCCCTCCCTGTAGAGACGCCACTGCAAGCAATGGGAGCTCACTCAGTCGCGTGGTTTGAACTGCCAACCTTCCAGTCAGCAAGTTCAGCAGCAGTGGTTTAACCCACAGTGCCACCACGTCCCATATGGTGGGACAAGTGGTTATATCTAAAACAAGTTTGTATGTGTCCAGTGACAGAAATCTCCCATGGCTGCTCTCTTCAGGACAGGAAACGCGACACAGAGCGATATGTATGCTCTCCACTATCCATAACAAATATCAAATTATATTGTCTCAGTTGAATTTTTTGCACAAAATTGTACCAGCGGCTAGATCCTTGGGTCTGAAAGCACATTTCTCTGTGCAGCACAGTCGTGTTCCTAGAGGGAGGGGGCCAAATGCTAAGTTTTGCAGGAGCCTGATCTCCTGGGTGAAGCGGCCCCTTCCCCTCCCCTTCACGGCTGTTCACGGCTTGGGGAACAAAGTCTCCAAGAAAGCTCTCGGAGCAGCAAGTGGCTCTGGAGGTAAGGGGGAGGGATCACTTTACCCAGGACCTCAGGCTCCTGTAAAACATAGTGTTTTGCCCCCCTCTAGGAATGCCCCTGGTCCAGCAGGCAACATTTGAAGTTGAGGATTCCGTCTTCTTCCATATAATCCTACCTGTCCTCTTAGGTCATGGGGGGAGGGGCTTCTGACTGTGAGGGGGAAGGCGGCCAGGAACAGGGCCTTCTCGGTGGTGGCCCCTGACTTACGGAACTCCCTACTTCTTGAACTAAGAACAGCTTCCTCTTTAGAGACTTTTCGGCAAGGCCTCAAGACCTTTCTTTTTCAAAAGGCATTTGAATTAATGTTTGGCTGGCTTCTTTTCATGTATCGTTTTTAATATTGGTGATCCTGAGTTCTATGTTATTTTAATGATGTTTTTTTAAAAAATGTTTGTCTTTATTGTTTTAATATTGTTTTTCCATTTTTGTAAGCTGCCTTGAGTCTCCTATTGGAGAAAAAGGTGGGATAGAAATCTTTTAAATAAATTAATTCCACACCAAGACCAAATGCCATCCACTGAACCACACACTCACCCAGGTAAGCTGACAGTGAACCCAAGACTGCATTTGTCACCCTGTGGATTTGCAATAGAACAATCAACGGTGCTTTACTATGATGAACATCCTATTACAGTGATATTCAAACTTTTTAGACCGGGACCCGCTTTTTAGAATGGCACTCATGTCGGGACCCACTGGAAGTGATGTCATTAACCTGGAAGTGATGTTGTTGCAGGAAGTGACATCATCAAGCAAGAAGTGCTGTCATTTTAACATAACAAAATGACACTCCTGAAATGCAAATTGGCATTTTTGGACTAGAGCAATTGTACAACCAAAAAACATCCCTGACAGAAAGCAAGATGAGGACAAAATATGATGTAAAAGTACAGAACTAAAAACAATTTTTAAAACAACAAAACAAAAACAACCCCTCACTTGAAAATTCAAACTGTTAACACTCACAAAAGGAATATAACAAGAGTAAGGCCTGCAGTTTCCAAGATGGCTGCTCCCAGCTTTCCACGACCCACCTGGCATCAGGTTGCGACCCACCAAGTGGGTCCCGACCCACAGTTTGAATAACACTGTCCGATTACGTCAGCAATTCCCAGACCTAACCATGCCTCCCACCATGGAATCCTCTTCCCAGGGGGCGCCATCTTGGATCGTACAAGATCTCACACTATTCTTACACTACTATTCTCATGCTAGTGAGATGTCATGAGAATAGCATGAGGTCTTGTGAGAATAGAGGGAGATCTTGAGCGAGTTTGGGAACTGCTGGGAACAAGACGCAGGTGCCTTCCTGTGAGTGCCCCACGTCTTCCTTTGGAGGCTTCTCACAATCTGAGAACCACTGCTGCACATAACAGGCCACAGTCTTGTGGCCTAATCCTATTGGGCCGCGTCACCGGCATTCCGCTGCTCATTCCGCTAGCAGCGACTGCTGTGAAGCAGCCATAAAGCATGAAGAGTCGTGTGCGGCAGAAGCAGCAGTTGGAAAGCCAGGACCTTCCCACAACATGCCACAAGATTCGGGGGACCTGCAGAGGCAGGTAAGAGGGCAGAATGGGAATGGACCCAGGGCGCAATCCTAACCTGGAGTTAGGCTGGCACAGTTAGGCCAGCAAAGTTTGGCTGGCACAAGGGCTACCGTAAAGCATGTTTGGACCACTCTATTAGTTAGAGAAGCCAGCCCACAGACATGCGCCATCCTCCCTGACTCTGAGAGTGGTCCAAACGTGCTTTACGGTGGTCCTTGTGCCGGCCAAATTTTGCTGGCCTAATTGTGCCAGTTTAAACTCCAGGTTAGGATTGTTCTCCCGTTGTGGTGCAGGAGGTGTCAGGGGATTTAAATCCCCTTTCCCTTCCCAAGTCTGATCCCCTCCCAGTTGGAGGCTCCATGGCTGAAAGTGGGGGTGGGGTGGAGGATAGGATTGGGCTATTAGGTTGGCATTGAAACATACTATCTTCATATAGGAGTTGGAAAGAAGTAATTGGATTCCCTTTGTGTTCCTGACAACCCAATCCTAACTTGTGCTGGAACTTGTGTTGGCTTGTGTTGTATCCAGCACAGGTGAGGTGCAGGCTGGAGCACAACTCAGGGTAACGGGAATTTTTTTTACCCCTAACCAGTGGTGTTATGCTGCCGGAATGCTGGGCGGGATATCCGGGTGATCGACAGCCCGCCCGTCGCGTTCCGCAGCATTCCGCTGTTTGCATAACCAATTACGCCGCTTGCGTACGTTATGCAAACGGCGTAACGCTGCAGAACGCGATGGGCGGGCTGTCGATCACCCGGATGTCCCACCCAGCGTTCCGGCAGAATACCACCACTGCCCCTAACCCCATGCCATGCACCAGCCAAGTAGCCCTACGGGGCTACTTGGATAGCACAAGCATTTTGTCTAGTGCCAATCCAAGCAGCCCACGTAAGGCTGTGGATGGGGTTAGGATCTGGCCTAAGGTGCCACGGCCAGTCCCACCCCCCTCCTGGGCCCGATCCGCCTCCCTAACTGCCCTCTCTCCACCCCAAACACTCCCGCCTTGTCTCCAGTCTGCCCTCCAGCCACCCTCTCTAACTCCCTGCATCAGGCTCTCTCAGCCAGCGCAAACCTCCCCCTTCCATGTCCCGATCTGGTGTGGGGAGGTCAGCGCATGTCCTTGCGCTGGCCGAGCCTGCTCACAAGGAGGCGCAAACATGCTTCACCGTGGCAAATGTCGTACACAGTCAGCCTCAGGTTCCAATCTAGTAGGAAATGGAGGAAACTTCAGGATGCTGTTATTTATTTTCCAGTGCAGAATGTGACAGTTCAGCTGGAAATTAAATGTGCTTCCCCAACCTTGATGCAATTAATTAAAGCGAATGAAACAAGGCAAATACGCTAGTCCATTTGCAGACACGTCAGAGCTGTCCGTGTATTTGTCACATTCCCTCCTTTCATTTTTTTGTACAATTTTTAATATGAAAATCAATCCCTTTAGTCATAAATGTAGCCTATAAGTGCCAGCATTCCCGTGGGAGTTTTCCCTGGTTTTGTTTTATGCCGGCAGAAAGGCTGTAAGAGGAACCTCTTTTTGTAAAGTGATCTTAGAATTCTGTTCTGTATCCATCATGTTCAAGGCCAAGTAATCATATTTAATAGATCCCAAATTACATTCCGTCAGGCAAGAACTCCCTTGACGAGGCTGTATTAACCAGTACACAGACCACAGGGTGGAAAGGAAGAGATTTTTTATTTTATTTAAAAAAGGAAACCCTCAAATACTTTCAGTGGCCAGCAGGCCAGAAAAATAAAGCTTTGGATGGTGGTGCAGGAGGTGTAAGGTGATTTAAATCCCCTTTCCCTTCCCAAGTCACTTCAGATGTCTCTTCAGAACACTTCAGATGTGCAGGAAATAATTTATTTCAGTGCTCATGAACATCCTCCGTGCATAGCTACTGTGGAGATTTGTCTAATATAGAATCAGCCCTCAAAAAAGAAAGAAAGAAAGAAAGAAAGAAAGAAAGAAAGAAAGAAAGAAAGAAAGAAAGAAAGAAAGAAAGAAAGAAAGAAAGAAAGAAAGAAACACTCTATGCCTTCTCTAAGTGTTTTTGCTGCTGTTTTGGTCTGATTATACCTTGTATGGAAGACCCTTGATCATCCTAAAACATATAAAAAATTTTTAACTTGGTGGTCCTCAAACATTTTTAGACCAGTACCCACTTTTTAGACTGGAACTCATGATGTCATTAGCCTGGAAGTGATGTCATAGCCAGAAGTGACATCGTCAATATGAACGTTATGTAATCTAATGACGCTCCTGGAATGCAAATTGGCATTCTTGGACTGCAGCAATTGCACAACCAAGAAACATTCCTGACAGAAAGCAAGAGGAGGACAAAATTGTATGTAAAAGAACTAAACTAAAAATAATTTTTTTTTAAACCCTCGTTTAAAAATTCAAACTGTTGACAATCACAAAAGGAATATAGCAAGAGTGAGGTCTGCAGTTTCCAAGATGGCTGCTGCCAACTTTCTGAGACCCACCTGACATCAGGTCATGACCCACAGTTTGAGAAACACTGGTCTAAAGCATTAGGATATTAAGAAAAAGGCTATTTCCTTTCATTTCAGAAGGAAATTTTACCAGCCTGTGAAGCTGTGATCATCGGGCTAGCTGATCTCAACAGTACAGTGCATGTTAAATGACTTCTTTTTCCATTTACAGTACCTAATTTTTATATTGCTATTGTAATGCTATGTTCTTTTAGAAAATCCTACAAGCTGCCAACATGTCTAGATACATTCTACATAATATAATAACGCTTGTTATGTAGAATGTACATATATTTTTTGCCTATCCATCAGAGGAAGTCTGCCTGGAACAACTGCTATATTGAAAACTCCCCTGACAGATTTGCAACAGGAATGCGATTGTAATCATAAAAGGGCCTTTGTCTTTTCTGTAATATTCCCCCCCTTTTCTATTCTATTCCCCCTTTTTTTCTATTTGGAGCTGCTTTTCCAAAGCAAGATTCATTGAAAGGAGAGACCGTTGGAGTGTTGGGCTTTGTGGGGGAAAAAAAATCTGTTTCTGTACAAGAAAAATGCCTACAGCTCAGTTAAGACTAAAGGCAGGTCTGTAGCTGGGGGAACCAGAGGAATTACTCCCCCCCCCAAACATCTGGATTCCCTGCAAGGCTCTTTGAACGATCAGCTGAAATTCTCAGGAAAATCAACAGGGAGCCCAACGGCAGCACCATTTCGGCAGTGCAGCTTTTCCAACTGAGCTTAAACTTCAAGAAGCTGAACTGGGGTGGGGGGTGGGTGGGGGTGGGGAAGCCCTGTTCCTCCAATTCTACCTGAGTTGCCTTTGGAGGACTCAATGTGCACCTCGCTAGCAGGTAGTTAATCTGTGGAACTCTTTGCCACAGGAGGTGGTGATAGGATCTGGTCTAGATGCCTTTAAGAGGGGATTGGATGGATTTCTGGAAGAAAAGTCCATCGTGGGCTATAGGCAATGATGGATTGTGCAACCTCCTTACATTAGTAGTACGCTAGTTCAGAGTCCCGGGTGCAAGGGAGTTGCAACAGGATGCAAGCGTCTTGTTGTCTCGTGTCTCCTTGGGGCACCTGTGAGATACAGGAAGCTGTGAGATACAGGAAGCTGGACTAGATGGGCCTTTGGCCTGATCCAGCAGGGCTCTTCTTATGTTCTTATGTTCTTGTGACATCGAATCCTGAACATTACAGCAAAGTTAAGATGCCGTTTGCACGCAGTACAATTGTTTTGAACGTACAATTGGAAACATTCTTTGTCTCCTATCTGTCTACAGGTGGCTGCAATCCTCTGCACACTTTCCTGGGAGTAAGCAGCACTGAACACCATGAGACTTCCTTCCAAGTAGGCAGGCAGAGAATTGTGCTGTCAGGGCCCCGAGTGCCTGACCCAAGGCAGCTTAGTTCAATATCATCAGTAGGCAAAAGAAATCAAACCATATTGAAAGAGACCAGCAGCATCAAGATGCCTAGTTAAGACAAACAGCGATGGTGCCAAGTCAGTCTCTTTTGAGGAGACGTTCCAGAGGTGAGGGGCCGCCACTGAGATGGCCCTGTCTCTAGCTGCCACTTGCCTGAGACTGGACCACCAAGTGTTTCGGAAATTGTGGGTTGGGAATCACTTGGTGGGTCACACATCCTGATGTCAGGTGGGTTGCAGAAAGCTGGGAGCTGCCATTTTGGAAACCGCAGACAATACTCTTGCTATATTCCTTTTGTGGGTGTTCACAGTTCGAATTTTCCAGCAAGTTTTTTTTTTTTTAATCATTTTTAATTTGCAGTTTTCCCATCATATTTGGTTCTCATGGCTTTCTGTCACGGATGTTTTGTGGTTGTGCAACTGCTGCAGTCCAAGAATGCCAGTTTGCGTTCAAGGAGTGTCACTTGATTACATCATGTTCATCGTATTGATGATGTCACCTCTGGCTATGACATCAAGTGGCTTGTGTCGGCCCGCGGGCAGAGTGGGAGCAGGCTCTGATCGTACCTGCAGTGGGGTGGTGACGAAAGATCACCATGCCCTCTGCGCAGCCTTGCCAGGCCCCCTGCTTCCGGAAACTCTTCGTTTCAGAGCATAATGGAGGCAAGGGTGGGCAGGAGAGCCCAGCTCCCACACCGCTTCCTTCCCCTCACCGGCGCCCATGGTAGCTGCTACACCGCACCCCATGGCCACAACACCTCTGCCCAAGGGGGGTGGTTCGGCTTGCCATGTCAGTCACTAGAGGTACTGCATGTAACTCAATGTACTTCAACTCATGGCGGATGCCAGATCTGTGGGAACTGAAGGCGCACCTTTATATATAACCCTGACTTTGCAAAGTGCAAAAAGCTAAGGGCCAAATTGCCCGGCATGTTAAACCTCTCATTTCTGGGTGGGCTTAAAACAGAAAGTGGAATGGAAGTGCCCCTTGTTTGTCAAAGCAGTCAGTGGGGTGGGGTGGGGTCAGTGGTGTCATCCAAATGATTTAGGAACAGGTACTCACTTTTGATTGGCACTTGTTGGGGTCCGCCCACCGGAAGTGACGTCATAAGCCGGAAGTGATGTCGTGGCAGGAAGCACCGGGCTGGCCAGCAAGGAGCAGGAGGAGGGGGAACGGGCGACCAAAAAAAGACCGTGTGGGGGCTGGGGCTGGGGGGAGGCAGCAGGAGGAACCGGGATGCTGGATCTGCATGGCTGGAGAGAGCGGGAGCTTGCTTCCTTCTCATGCTTACCTTCTCATGCTTGCTGCCTTATTCCTGGTCTCCCTCGCTGCTGCTGCTGCTGCTGCCGCCGCCACCACAATGCCTGCCTGCCTGCCTCCTCACAGAAAGTGCAGGCAACAGCTGTGGGTGTGCAGTACGCATGCGCAGCTGCTGAGCCAACCAGCTGACGGGGCCAGCTTCGAGTGGGTGGGGCCAGATCAACTTCTCGGAACCGGTACTCGCGTAGTGGTACGTAGTGGATGCATGACATCAGTGGGTGGGGTGGGGGTGGGGTGGGGGTAATCTGCCTTGAGACCACAGTGCACAGGAATTCACGTTTTCCTCCTGCACCATTTTCTCAGTTAAAATCACTCTGCTAGAATGGCTCTTTGAGGTCGCAATCAGTGGTGTCATTCAAATGATTTAGGAACAGGAACTCACTTTTGAGTTCAAATTCAAATGTTGAAAAAACAACAACAACCCGGACGTAGCCAAGGAGCCCGTTAGGATCCGGAATGCCCGTTCTGGTCCGTTTCCCCTGAATGACATCACTGGTCGCAATCCTAACCTGCAGTTAAGCCAGCACAGTTTGGCTGGCACAAGGGCCACCACAAAGCGCATTTGGACCACTGTGGGAGTCAGGGAGGGTGGCGTCTATGTACTGACTCTGAGAGTGGTCCAAACATACTTTATGTCCCTTGTGCCCGCCAAACCTTGTGGCCCAGCTGTGTTGGCCTAACTCCAGGTTAGGATTGCGCCCTGAATTGGCAGAACCATGTGCCACTGAAGCCAATGATTATTGTTGACACAGACTGCATCTCTCACGCGCCCTGTACTAACCCAGGAAGAAAACTAATCTTCCTCCTTAACGTGCCCTACTCTTGTGGGTGCAGAACTCAACGGCAGCCAATGGATACATACACAGTCCTACGAGCAGAGGCCTGGCAAGTCTTCAATCTGACTGATGTAATGTTAATCTGTGTAGTTAATCTGTGGAACTCTTTGCCACAGGAGGTGGTGATGGCATCGGGTCTGGATGCCTTTAAGAGGGGATTGGATGGATTTCTGGTGGAAAGGTCCATCGTGGGCTATAGGCCATGTTGGATTGTGCAACCTCCTTACATTGGTGGTTGGCTACTTCAGAGTGCCGGGTGCAAGGCAGTGGCAACAGGATCCAAGCATCTTGTTGTCTCATGCCTCCCTGGGGCACCTGGTGGTCCGCTGTGAGATATAGGAAGCTGGACTAGATGGGCCTTTGGCCTGATCCAGCTGGGCTCTTCTTATGTTCTTATGTTCTTATGATGTATCTGAGGACCAGCATCCTGCAATCTATCTCCAAATGATTTATTTATTTTCCATATTTTTATATCCCCCGTCCTCCAAGGAGCTGAGGATGGTGTGCATATAGTTCCTCACCTCCTTCAGAAGAACCATGTGAGGGAGGTGTGGCTGAGAAATAGTGACTCAGACTGTGGTCACCCAGAGCAGAGATTTGGACTGGATCTTCCAAGAAGTCCAACTTCTGACTATTCCAGCCCACCTTCTTAGGTCATCCGAGGGGACTCTCCTACAAGTGCTGCCTTTATCCCAAGTTAGAGAGATGATGGCACAAGCACAAGCCTTCTCTGTAGTGACACCACAATTCTGGACTTCCCTCCAGAGGGAATTAAGAATGACCCCATCCCTCATGGCTTTCCGCCAAGAGCTCAAAACATTCTGTTTCATCTAGCATCCGAGTGATGCTTTGTTGCCTGACGTCTGTCTCTCTGTAATCAGTGGTGTAGCTACGTACGTTCAGCATGTAGTAGCTGCACCGGGTTAGAAGCTACCAGATTGGGGGGGGGGCAACAGCCTTGGACCACTTTGGGGATGAATCTTTCTGTGTGATTCAGAACAGAAGGGGCTACAGAAGGGACTCTGATGTTGGAGGGGGGCTCCGAAATCTTTTTTGCACCAGGAAGCAAATGGCTCAGCTATGGCACTGTCTGTAATAATGCTTTGGTCTAAATACTCCTCCCCAGAATGGTTTTATTTATTGTTTCACATATTGCATGTTTTCGTGTGGTATAGGTTGATTATACCTTATCTGGACTGCTTGGGACGGGGAGGTGTCTGGATTTCGAATTTTTTCTGGATTTTGGAATCATTGCATAAATATTCTAAACTCCAAATAAAATTCAAATTCCAGACACCTTCTCATTAATGAGAAATGCTACCTATTGCCAGTGGTGTCATCTAAATGATTTAAGAACAGGTACTCACTTTTGATTGGCACGTGTCGGGATCTGCCCACCGGAAGTGACGTCATAAGCCAGAAGTGATGTCATGGCAGGAAGTGACATGAAAAAAGCCCTTTTTGAGGCTTCAGATGATTTTAAACTGACCCAACAGTTGCAACAGTATTCCACAGCACCCCCAGAACATGTGAAGGAGGCCTGGCATCATGTTAAAACCCCAGAGCAACTCATTATTCAGTGGCAAGGAAAGGAAAGGCTCCGCTAGCTGCCTGCCTGGCTCTGAGAACATGCAGGCAACTCAAACATGCAGGAAATTCAAACGTTGCAGAGGGCGGAGTCGACGAGTGGGCGGGTGAATGGGCGGGGCCAGCTGTAATCCTAGAAACCGGTACTCGCGTACCCCCGCGTACCCCCTGCATGACATCACTGCCTATTGCTCATTTCATGGTTACGAATTTGGGAGCGCCATCCTCCAGTTGACATAGCGCCGACGCAGCGCCATTGCATCGGCGCTATGTCACTAGCGCCAACGTGGGAGTGCTGAGCGGTACCTCCAAGTCAGCACTAGAGTGCTCGGGCCAACACTTCTAGGAGTAGCGTTGGCCTGAGAGTGCCGGCGAAGAACCACCCTTGTGTCAGCCAAACTCGGCTGGTGTAAGGGCAGTTCTGGGAGGGGGGTGGCCAGGCAGAAGTGGGCAGGGGGTTCAGGCCGCACAGCTTCCTTGAAATTGTGGGCACAGATCCGAGGAACCCATAGGGGAGTCTGGAGCCTTTCCTGGTGTAAGGGCACAAACATGCTGTTGCCCAGCATTCCAACTGCATGACACCGCTGCCCTTGCCCCAGGGAGATTCCAGCGGCCGCCCAAGCTGTGCTGGATACAGTGCAGGCCCACTGGCCTGCCTGTTCCGGCACAGTTTAGGATTGCGCCCTGGGTGTCTGCTGGCCTCCGACATTTTTCAACAAGAGCACACACTGAACAGAACTAAGCAGAGAGTAGAACTTCCAGCCTGTATGTGGGAATGAGCACAAGGCCTTCTTTCTATTGAAAGTTTTCAAAAAATTAATGGACAAAGATGTCTGGATTTTGGAGATCCAGTTCGGGGATTATCTACCTGTATTTGTAAGCCGCCTTGGGCATTTGCTTCGGCTTGGGAACAGCAGGGTATAAATCTTTTCAATAAACAAATACACTGAAAATCTACATCAAGGACCATCGCACATGCAGAAAGAAACAAGACGCTATGGGTGGTAATTTCAGTGCAGCATCTCTTACAAGTTCTCCCTTCAGACTGCAACCTCTGTTACTCTGACTCAGTTTTACACCAGTGACATAACCCTCTCTCAACAGGCACTTGTAATGGAAATGCTGACATAACCTTCGCACTTCAGGTAGGATGGGGGGTGTAATTGAATTTAGGAACAATGTAACTCCTCCATTATGTCATTAAGTAGATTGCTTCAGTCTGTCTGACACATTTGGTAAGGAGAGAGGTTAACAATGTCATGCAAATAAAATCTTCCTCCCCCCCCTTGATGAGCAGATTTTTATATTGTGTTTGCCAAATCTGAATAAAAGCATTCAGACTCCTTGTGTCATTTCCCACGTATTTCTAAATATGAGGCTAAATATGTCTTTGAAAAAAATCATCCCCACATTTTGGAACAGGTTCTCATTAAGACTTAAGTACAGGCATGCCCTGGTATCCACTGATTCAGTATCCACAGTTTCTTTATCCACAGATACCACGGATACTGGCTCCTATAAAAAAGATAAGGTAAAGGTTTCCCCACGACTGAATGGTCTAGTCATGACCGACTGTAGGGGGCAGTGCTCATCTCCGTTTCAAAGCCTGTAGAGCCGGCGTTTTGTCTGAGGACAAGTTTCGTGGTCATGTGGCCGGCATGACTCTACGCCGTAGCGCACGGAATGCCGTTCCCTTCCCACCGAAGTGGTCCCCATTTAACTACTTGCATTTTAGGTGCTTTCGAACTGCTAGGTTGGCAGGAGCTGGGACAAGCAACAGGAGCTCCCTCCGTCGCGCAGTCTTGAACTCCCAACCTTCCGGTCAGAAAGTTCAGCGGCAGTGGTTTAAACCACTGCGCCACCACGTCCTCTTAAAAAAAATAGGGGAACATTAAACCCATCTCTTTTTTTTAACCCTGTTGCAGCAAAACCACTGATGTTCCCCTATCTTTACAAAGGCATCCCCAGTATCGACGGTTTCAGGTATCCACGGTGGGGTCCAGTGTAGAATACCAGCAAATGCTGGGGCATGCCTGTATTTCTGAGAAGAAATGGCACTATAAAATAGAAGTCTTTGTTCTGACAACTTGCTACCACCAACCAGGACCTTTATATGTTTCTTTGCATCTCTTATAATTTTATGTGGCTCGATTTATAGTCTGACCCGGTAAATAAGGCCTTTCCAATTAATGGACCAGCAGCCTGGAAAGCCTTGGCAAGTCGGATTCAAGATTCAGACTTGCACAATTTGCTCTCAGAGCAATTGGTCTCATTGCTCAGTGTTCAGTTAAGGAAATCCATTTTTTGTTACATAGAGCAGTTGTGTTTTCTTTTTATGGTTATTTTGCCATAATGTCTGATAGAATACAAATAATTCAACATGGATTACTTCATTACATTCTGCATGAAATTACTATTCCAATGCTATATAACATGATCGTATTATTCATAAATAGAAGTTAGAGGGATCCCAGCTCAGGGTCAAGCCTTCTCGGTAATTGCACCACAATTATGAAACTCCCTACTGGGGGAACTAAGAGCTACCCACTCCCTCATGACATTTTGGCGAGGGCTCAAAATGTTTTTGTTTCATCTGGAGTTTGGTGATGGGATGTCTTCCTCCTGGGGCTCTGCAGGAATATCTGGATTGTAAACAGTTTGCCTTCCTCCAATTGTTTTATATACTTTACCGTGACTTCATTGATTTTATGTATTGTATACAGTATATATATTTTTTTAATTTGTGAATTGTGAGCTGCTTTGGGCATCTGTCTTGGCAGAGGAAAATCTTTTCGTTTTATTTAAATAAATAAATGCAGATTTTTCAAAGGTTTCCAAAATTTTGGCCACTAGTGGTGTAGCCCCCCCTCCCAAGGATGTCACCTGGTGCAGTCTGCACCCCCACACCCCCTAGTGCAGTGGTATTCAAACTGTGGGTCGGGACCCACATGGTGGGTCACAACCTGATGTCAAGTGGGTCGTGGAAAGCTGGGAGCAGCCATCTTGGAAACTGCAGTCCTTACTCTTGCGGTATTCCTTTTGTGAGTGTTAACAGTTTGAATTTTCAAGAGAGGTTTTTTTAAAAAAAAAAATTGTTCAATGCTTTTACATAATATTTTATCCTAATCTTGCTTTCTGTTGGGGATGTTTCATGGTTGTGCAACTGCTGCAGTCCAAGAATGCCAATTTGCATTCCAGTAGCGTCATTTGATTATGTCACACTGATGGCACTTCCTGCTTCATGACATCACTTCTGGCTATGACATCACTTCCAGTGGGTACTAACATGACTGCCATTCTAAAAAGTGGGTCCCAGTCTGAAAAGTTTGAATACCACTGCCCTAGTGAGTCATCTGCATGCCTGTGCTGCTGGTATCCACCCCCTCCTTCCCCAATCCACCCCCAGATCTGCCCGGAAACACCCCCTGCCCTTCCCTGCCCTTCCCTCCCTGCTCATGGTGTGCAGCAAAGTCCTAGTAGCTGCTGTCACACATGTTTCACCACTTGCTGTTTGCTGCACTGGCCCGGCTGCTGGGGAGTGTGCGATGCCGCATCATATTTTGCATAAAGATGCAAAAATCACTTTATGCAGTAACATAAAGAATGTTGTGCTGCTGGAAGGCAAAGTAAATAACAGTATAAAATTACATAGATTTCAGGTAAATGACACACTTCAATTAACAAAAGAAAGAAACTCCCTTCTAGCAAGCCTGCCCAGGTATTGCAAGTTATCGGGGGTTGGTATTTACTTTATTTTTATTTATTTTTATTTGAAGAAATTATATCCCTCCTTTCCCATACCGTAGCAAATATCTATTTTATTTTATTTTATTTGGAAAAAATTTTTTATATCCCTCCTTGCTCATACCGAAGCAAATACCCAAGGCAGTTTATATAGGCAGGAGTTTTTACAAATATACAGTATTCTGCGATTCACCAAATCCTCAGTCCCAGATGCAGCCTTCACAGTGTGGTTCTCTCCTCTGGCTTTGTGCCTTTGAGCTTCAGCCAGAGGCAGATCTAAGGGAGGGCAAAGCTCTAAGTTTTGCAAGAAGCCTTACCTTGCCGTGGAAATCACTCCTCTCCTGCACCTTACAGGGAAAAGCACTATCTTGGCGTTGCTTACTGGCTTCAGCAGCAAGGGAGAGGAGGGATTGACATGACAGGGTAAGGCTTCTTGCAACACTTAGAGCTCTGCCCTCCCTGTAGATCCACCTCTGGCTTCAGCAGGCAATCATAACTTAAGCCTGGGCAGGTCCTCAAGGTTGTACTCTGTTCTTTTGCCGGCTGGACTTCTTACACATTCCCACACTGGCTCATCAGCTCCACAGTGACCCTGTTCTGCCACAAAAGGTACTGCAGCTTGTCACAGCCTGGCGTTCCGTCTCCCATCCAAAAACAAGACCACAGATTTCCCTGCTTAGCCTCAGGCAGAACCTGCGACTCAACCATCAGTCCACACCTTGTTTAGTAGGCCATGATTAATCCCTCTGTACAGCCAGTGAATCTGAATCTGAATGTATCAGCCAGTACAGCAAGTCTCTCCTTGACTGAAAGAGAGTCCATAGCCAATGCTCCATCTACGGGCCAGGCAAGAAGTAAACATCACATTGTCCTACTACTGAAATTGAACCACTAGCAATTGCTGGCTGAAGTTGAGTGGCCTTCAGCTGGGATTATTAATTGTTAGAACGTCGCAGTTTATTGCAAATTCTGCAGTATGCCGTGTAAATGGCCCCTCTCACTCACCATCAGAGCCGTTCCGATGGAGCCACTTACAGGTGCATTGCAGCACTTGTAGTATACGGTGCATTGCAGCACCTGCAATTCGTCCCGTGCTGCCCACCCTGTAGTCAGAGGCAAGGGAGGGCAAAGCTCTAAGTTTTGCAAGAAGCCTTACCTTGCAGTGGAAATCACTTCTCTCCTGCACCGTGTTAGCCAATCCTCACAGGGAACAGCAACATCTTGGCATTGCTTACTGGCTACAGCAGCAAGGGAGAGGAGGGATTTACATGACAGGGTAAGGCTTCTTGCAACACTTAGAGCTTTGCCCTCCCTGTAGATCCGCCTCTGCCTGTAGTTATGCTACTGCGGCTCACTGATTCTGGGAGCACACGGTTCTCTGTTGCTTTGAAGCTGGCACCCCGGAATGTAGGAGGAGTGTGAGACAGAAACTATCAATTTACTGCCAATGGGAGATTAATTCATACACTCATTACATTTGAAAGCCTCTCCGTACCTGTCTTCCCCACTGAGATACCCACAGAGCAATCAGTGGTAATTTTAAAATCAATTTCTCTTCTGTAGTAATTAAATGTGTCCATTTAAGCAGATATAATTGATAGTGCCTGCAACTAATTTCAAAGTAGGGACCCTTAATGGATGCTAGAGATTAACGGATATGGCTTCTGCTTTTCCTTTCAAGAACTAAACAGACACGACCAATAAATTGTTGTGTGACAGACGTCACACCACGGACTCTCTTCTTGAAGCAGTGGCTACAAGAGTAAAATGTGACACACCGAATGCTTAGGCAGATCAATTCCTTATGGCAGCTTTTCCCAAAGTGTGGGTCACGAGCCATTTGTGGGTCGTGAGCCCAAGCACAGTGGGTGATGATCAGGGCTCACCCCAGTGGTGGGATTCAGGGGGTTCGCCCAGGTTCTATAGAACTGGTTGTTAAATGGCCGGGCCCTGCCCACTCGCTTACCTCGGCTGGCTTCAGGTATTTTTTTACTCCAGCTATGACGTCATAGAACCGGTAGTTAATTTATTTGAATCCCACCACTGGCTCACCCCCCACGCTTGCACTGGTTTAGCTCCAAATAGGGGCCATTCTAGAAGCCCCATTACCTATTTGAGCCTTCAGGAACCTCTCCCTGCCCAGTGACCCAACTCTACAGGCCCCTATGGGCCCCAGAATGGCCCTAAAGATCCCACTTCCTGGTTTTGGAAGCCACTTCCTGCTTCTGGAAAAAGAGGCTTCTGAGGGCCATTCTGAGGCCTGTAGACTGGGTTGCCAGGCTGGGAAAGGCCTCCATCACCACCAGGAGAGTTGCGCTCCACCACTGAGGAGACGGTGGGTCACAGCCAGTGATGGGATCAGCTAACAACTCGGGGGAATGCTGGGCGGGACTTCCGGGTGATTGACAGCCCATCCGTCCGGGTCCGCCGCCCGCCCGCCCGCCCGCCCGCCACACGGGCTACCCCCAGGTGGCGCACCCCGCCGCGGCACGCCCTGGCACCCAGGGGCCCCCACCCGTCCCCCCCGGCGAGCAGGCGCCCCCTCCGAGGCCAGGGCAGCCCATGCAGCGGGCAGGCAGGTGGCAGACCCAGATGGACGGGCTGTCAATCACCCAGAAGTCCCGCCCAGCCTACCTGCTGCCCGCCCAGCGTTCCCCCCGAGTCGTTAGCTGATCCCATCACTGGTCACAGCGCTGCAACGTTTGGGAACCCTTTAGGGCAGAGGTTCTTAAACGTTTTAGCACTGGGACCATTTTTTAGAATGACAATCTGTCCAGAACCCACCAGAAGTGATATCATGGCCGGAAGTGCCCTCATTGTGATGCCAGAGCCGGCTGCTTTCCTGAGAATGCAGCAATAAGTTTATTTCTCAGCCATTTGCTAACAGCAAAGTGAATCTGAAAGAAAAAAACAACCTATTTACAACCTTGACACAAGCAAAACGACCACACGGCCTTCCCCCTTTCCAACAAACCATCTTCCCGTATTTTCAATATGGCTGCTCTAGGTGCTTTGCGACCCACCTGAAATTGGGTCATGACCCACTGGTGAGTCCTGACCCACAGTTTGGGAACTGTGTTTGGGAACAGCAGGGCTCTTCTTATGTTCTTATGTTCTTATGTAACCACTGCCTTAGGGCATAGTTTGGAAGCCTTTGGGAAAGTTTGTGAGCCTTAAAAAAATCTCATACCAAGAGCTGTTGTGAGACCGTTTGCAAAGCAAGTCAGACGTAGTTGGACAGCTTGGCCCCCTTAACACTAAACATCCCAAGTTGCACAGGGCTGCTGTAGTTTGGGACCACGTCTTTCTGCTAACCATGGAGAACAAAGAACCAATAAATTATGCACGGGAGGGATAGAGTCGCCAGAGGGATGTTCTTTTCCCTCTCTCACAACACCAGAACCAGGGGGCATCCGCTGAAATTGAGTGTTGGAAGAGTTAGACAGGATAAAAGGAAATACTATTTTACCCAGTGGGTAATTAATCTGTGGAACTCCTTGCCATAGGAGGTGGTGATGGCATCTGGCCTGGGTGCCTTTAAAAGGGGGGATTGGACAGATTTCTGGCAGAAAAGTCCATCGTGGGCTATAGGCCATAATGGGCTGTGCAACCTCCTTACATTAGTAGTAGGCTACTTCAGAATGCCAGGTACATAGGTGTGGTAACAGGATGCAAGCATCTTGTTGTCTCATGCACTCCCTGAGGCATCTGGTGGGCCACTGTGAGATACAGGAAGCTGGACTAGATGGGCCTTTGGCCTGATCCAGCAGGGCTCTTCTTATGTTCCTAATGGTAACCATGGCCCCCTCACCACCAGAACAAGCAAGCAGAACCCCCTAGCATCTTCTGATTCGGTCCTCAGAATTGGATTACTGTCCAGTAACACTATGAATTTGTTGTGAATTGGATTATAAATATACTGCATTAAAATATCAAACTCAACGTTCCCCTGTCAAAATTTGCCAGGGTTAAGCAGTGTGAGAGATTGTTTCCAGAGATTGTCGAATGAAGTGTGCGGTTGTTTGGAACGACATTGTAGTGGGCACTTTTCAAGTGGGGCTGGTTCCTTTTGTTCCTGCTACACTTCTGGTCCTCTAGTGCTGCCCAAATCTCTTCTCCGGGGCCATTCAGTGGAGCATGGATCAGACATGTTTAATTCAAACAGACTAGGCTGTTTGTATATGCAGAAAGCCTACGCACGCCCTAGGATTCATTAAATACCCATGTTCCCCTAGGCAATTCATTGCTATGCGCCAGAAATTTCCAAGGGGAAGACTTTTCAAAAAAAGAAGAAAAAAAAAGAAAAGAAAAAGGAGGGAGCAATGAGATTTATACTGATATATAACATTTGTGTAGGCAAATTTGTGCTTTAAAGAATATAAAATGTATAGCTACGCTGACAGATCAGGGATCTAGCCAAGATTGCTTTAAAATTTGGTGGAGAAGGGGGGGAATTGTACTAGCAGAGTAATGCCACCTTTCAGGACACACAGCATCTATTTATGTGTGAAAACATAGCAAGTCTCTGTAAGGACAACTGACATAGCAGCCCAAGAGGAATCTTGCGTTCCATTCCATGTAGCAAGTAGCATGCACATGCCCTTCTGCTGTCTTGTCAGTTCTTAGAACCGCAGACAGGAATGTACCAGTCATTAATGTTGCCTTACTCACAGGGATGTGCACAAGCCGTGTGGCCCAAGGATGGAGGCTTGGATGCGGCCTACTGGGCTGGCACGCCACCTCAGCCTGCCCACCCCTCACCCAGAACTGCCCACCCTCCCTCCTCCCAGAACTGCCCTTGTGCCAGCCGAGTTTGGCAAGCACCATGGCGGCTCAGCGCCAGAGCTTCTAGGCCAACACTACTGCTAGAGGTCCAGCACCAATGCGGGGGGGGGCAGTCTGTGCCCCCGCTTTGACGCTACTGACGTTGCGCCGATGCTATCACATAGGATAGAGTCGATAGAGGGATGTTCTTTTCCCTCTCCAGACACCAGAACCAGGGGGCATCCGCTAAAACTGAGGGTTGGGAGAGTTAAAACAGATAAAAGGAAGTACTTTTTTACCCAGTGGGTGGTTAGTCTGTGGAACTCTTTGCCACAGGAGGTGGTGATGACATCTGGTCTGGATGCCTTTAAGAGGGGATTGGACAGATTTCTGGAAGAAAAGTCCATCGTGGGCTACAGGCAATGATGGGTTGTGCAACCTCCTTACATTGGTGGTGGGCTACTTCAGAGTACCGGGTGCAAGGGAGTGGCAACAGGATGCAAGCGTCTTGTGTCTCGTGCCTCCCTGGGGCACCTGGTGGGCCGCTGTGAGATACAGGAAGCTGGACTAGATGGGCCTTTGGCCTGATCCAGTAGGGCTCTTCTTATGTTCTTATGTTCTTATCCTTCCGTGGACTGTGCCCCGAGTCACACTTCGCGAGTCGAGTCTTGAGTCAGCGACCCCATGACTCGAGTCACAAGTCATAGCCTGCACGGTCACAACTTGCGGGAACGTCTCATTGCTGGCGTAAATGGTACGACTTCTGAATAGAACTTCAAAGGATTGCGTTGTACTGGTTAGCCCCCCCCCCAACTGTTGCGTGCGACCTTCCTTCCTCTTGCCGGTTCTGTTCCCGTCCTCATGCTGTTTGTCCTACACACTCCTGCCTTGCCCAGGCCCTTTTGGTCCATGCCCTGTAGGACCTGCTTCACAAAAGCTCCTGACTAGAGTCAAAATGATTCCTGTGCTAGGACTGTGCCTGAGTCGAGCCTTGGGGGGGGGCAGAGACTTGAGAATCGACTTGAGTCTCGCCCCAGTGCCAAATTCTCATCCCTGTTCCCTCCATTTGCCAGAAGGCTGCCATCCTCAGGCGCAGGAAAGAAAGACATGGAATTTCTGAGTTTGGCCACTGGTCAATTGAGGGCCCAGTCCAACCCAACTTTCCGGCATCTGCTGCATCCTGCAATAGAGGGGCAGTCACGGAGGTCTCCTCATGGTAAAGGAATGTTTGGGGCTGGATTACTGGGTTGTACTGGCACTGGAAACTTGGGTAGGATTGGGTCCTGAGGCTCCCTGGGTACCATGACTGAGCAGTCACAAAGCTCTCCTCCCTGCAACGTGAGCTCCTTTGTTGCTCAAGAGCAGGAAAAAGAAGTGTGAGGCTTGCTTGTTTGGCTGTGCACAGTCCTCTGGGAGAACTATGCACAGTGCTCTAGGAGCACTAGCAATGCAGCAACCCAGACAACCCCCAAATGTCCCTGCATGATCGATAGGATGCTCTCCACCAGGGGCGTAGCTAAAAAAATTCAGGAGGTAGCAATTGCACCGGGCAACAAGCTTTAGGGGGGCAACCAGCTGAGCTTGACACTAGCGGACAAAATGGTGAAAACCTTGGCATGTATGAATAATACCATCATGTCATAGATCATTGGAAAGGTGATTTAATGCAGAATGCAATGAAACAAACCAGAGTGTAATATCTTTATCAAAAGTTATGGCCACCCCCGTGAAAACGAAAAGACAACTGTGATGTCACTTCTATTGTGACATCACTGTAATAATAATAATAATAATAATAATAATAATAATAATAATAATAATACCGGTATTTATGTACCGCCTTTCTTGGTCATTAGATTGCTCCTTTGACTTTAATTCAAGGCAGTTTACATAGGCAGGCTTTTCTAACCCCGAGGGGTTTTACAAATCACAAACAGGTTCTATCTTTCAAGAACTACTACATTCAATGAAACTTTCATAGTCCAGTCTTTCTTTCTGGCCGCACGATCACCTTCCCGCCGGCTGATAAATGGCTTCTCTGCCCCCACCAAAGAAACAGCTGGCCCAGCACAACTCCTCTCTCACAGGCAGCCGGAGACAGCTCAGCTCAGATCTTATCAGCCGCATTCTCAAGGTCTGCCACTCATGGAAACTTTCGGTGTTCTCAAACTGGCGACCTTTGGACCTTATCTTCGGGAAACGGAGGCTTTTACCCTCTCGACTAGACCTCCTGAGCATCATTTTGCCCTCTGAAGCGGGCTACACTTTCATCAGCTATGCCAGCACTCTTCACCAATTCCCCACCCTGGCTCCAATGTTAGGAGGAAGTCTGGGGCTTGTCACACTCACCACCTGCAGCTCTGCTTCTAAGGAAACCTTCTATAGCAGTTTAACCACAGTTCCCAAACTGTGGGTTAGGACCCACCAGTGGGTCGTGAGCCAATTTCTGGTGGGTCGCGAAGCACCTAGAGCAGCCATATTGAAAATATGGGAAAATCGGATGCTGAAAAGGGGGAGGGCTGTGTGGTTGTTTTGCTTGTGTTAAGGTTGTAAATAGACTGTTTTCCCCTTTCTGATTTACTTTGCTATTGGAGAATGGCTGAGAAATCACCCAGCTTCTTGCTGCATTCTCGGGAAAGCAGCAGGCTCTGGCGTCACAATGACATCACTTCCGGCCATGACATCACTTCCGGTGAATCCTGGACAGATGGTCATTCTAAAAAGTTGGTCCCAGTGCTAAAATGTTTGAGAACCACTATTTGTCTTATAAGAGGGAATTGTCTGTCCTTTTCCTCTGCCAGTAGAGATCGTCGTCCTAGAAGCAGAACCTGGAAGACTTTTTCAATTACGTTCCACCTCTGTGCTCCAAACACCCACGGCACATCTGCATGGCACATCTGCATCCATTGAAAATTGCTGATTTTGACTCTTTAATATTTGGCTTGGACTTCAGGCTCTTTTTGACTGGTTTTTTTTTTTTTTTTTAATCCCAGAGCCCTTCTGCCAACCAAAACAAGTCAGGAAATATGCCCATTTTTAAAGTGCTCATAAATATTTTTGGCTGTTTTTCTTGCTAATTCAAATCCCTCTTGCAAGGAGACTAGGGACGGCGGGGCTGCCACTTGATGAATGTTTTGCTACTTTGCACGTGCCGTTATTTAGGACTTTTGCAAACCAGAGCTTCCAACGTGATTTCTAGCACTGTCAAACTGAAGACTGGAGACTACAGTATGTACAGGCAGGAAATTTATGCTTTCCAAACATCTACGGAGGACAGTCCTCGGGAGACGGAACCACTGAATTTTTTTTAAGGTGATTATCATATGCTTAGGCCTTTAAATCATGTCTGCAGGTTTTCCTCCCCCCCCCCACACACACACATCAACACCTCCTTACTGTGAATTCTTACGTACACGCTTCTAACAACCCATTTGTGGGCCCTGAACAGCGGCCAGAGAATAACTGACAGTGAACATGCTCACTCCAGCCATAGCTTTGCTACAAGGTTTTTGAGCAAGTTGTGCAGGGCTAATATGACGGCGCAATCCTAGATTGGTCCTTGGGCCATCGTCACTAGTGAAGCTCCTCCCTCTCAGTGGTTCTGGGCGTGGGGAGGGCGAGCAGGTGGGGTGGGCTGGCCCCGGGAGAGGGATGGGGCCTATTGGCCGCATCCAAGCCTCTGTCCCCAGGCCCTGTGGCCGCAATTTGGGTTTGCTTGGAGCTGCGCCTGCTAAAAAAACAGGCCATATCCAAGCAAGCCCATGGGGGGGGGGAGTTGGCACCTACCCAGTAGTGTCACGCTACCGGAACGCTGGGCGGGAGGAACGGGTGAGCGGTAGCCCGCCCGTTGCGTCATGCTCCGTTTCGCCGTCTTCCCCGCCCCCACAAAACGGAGCGTGACGCAACGGGTGGGCTGCCGCTCACCCGTTCTTCCCGCCCAGCGTTCCGGTAGCGTGACACTACTGCACCTACCCCAGGGCAAGAGCACGAACATGTCCTTGCCCCAGGGAGGCTCCAGAGGGCGCCTAATCTGCACTGGATAAGGCACGGGCCTGCTGGCCTTGCCACTGCGGTGCAAGTCAGGTTATTTTGTGCCGTGAATAACATCATTTCCTGGTAATCAAGGACTGTGTGACTTTCCTGGTAATCAAGGACTGTGTGACTTTGGCTTCTTTAATAAACTGCTGCAGGACCAAATGTGGACAGCCCGATCCTATGGTTGGCATCCCCTGGAGGAGCAGAAATGATAAAACGGAGACCGCTGCATCCGGAGGCCTCCGAGGCCACTGCCAAGGTCTCCTCAGGTTAAGGGAGCATTTCGCCCTGAATAATGCCACTGGGGCATTATTATAGTCAAGCCCGATTGCTCCCTGGAAGGACAAATCCTGAAGCTGAAGCTCAAATACTTTGGCCCACCTCATGAGAAGAGAGGACTTTTTAGAAAAGACCCTCATGCTGGGAAAGACTGAAGGCAAAAGGAGAAGGGGGCGGCAGAGGATGAGATGGTTAGACGGTGTCACCGAAGCAGTGAACATGAAATTGGGCAAAATCCGGAAGCTAGTGGAGGACAGGGAGGCCTGGCGTGCTGTGGTCCATGTGGTCGCGAAGAGTCGGACACGACTTAGCGACTGAACAACAACAACAATGCAACCCCACGAACCAAGGAGCAAAGGACAAGCACATAAACAAGTGATGTGGACAGCCCCTCTTGATGCTGGCATCGCCTGTAAGTCTTGAAATGTAGGACGTTTTGTAATTTACCCAGGACAGAAGAATGAAATGTGGGACATGTCCTGGAAAAAGAGGACGCTGGCACTCTGCTGGCACCCTGCACAGATGGTATTACACTGTGATACCTCTCAGGACCAGGCTCTATCACTCCCTGTTTCAAATGCTGGCCGCCTGGGTTCTGTTCGCATGTAATAAATGACAAGGAGTGTTGAAAAGTGTCGTCAGGAATCCTCAACACTCCTCTACCCGTTCCATTATAATCCAACCAGTCCACCCGCTGCCGTGATGGCATTCAACAAGGTGGTAAAGGCGCACTTGAATTGTCACAAATCTTAATGGATGATTTATATAAATGATCCTCTTGTATTGAAAATAAGGGCGGAAATCACAACCGGAAGTGGCGTCACAATTGTATTTTCATTTTCTTGGTTTTTGGCCAATACTTTTGATAGAATGAAGATATTACATTCCTATTTGTGTCGTGCATTCTGCATGAAATCACCTTTCCAATGATATACAACATGATGGTATTATTCATGCATACCAAGGTTTTCACCATTTGGGCCAGTAGTGTCAAGCTCAGCTTGTTGCCCCTCTAAAGCTCGCTGCCAAGTGCAATTGCACCCCCTGCATTTCTTTAGCTATGCCCTTGAGACTAAGGATACCTTTAAAAATAATTTTTTCTTCTTTTGTTCTATTGTATGGAGATTTTAAGGCTCCTGCCTTGGTGCCTTAAAGGAGATTGTAATGAGATTTTAAGGCACCTGGATATTAAGGCACCTGCTTTGATGATGATGATGATGATGATGATGATGATGATGATAATAATAATAATAATAATTTTGCTGCCTTTCACTGTGTAGCAGTGGTGTTCCTATAAGGGGGGCAAAACACTACATTTTGCAGGAGCCTGATTCCCTGTGTAATGTGGCCCCTCCCGCTCACATTCAGAGCCACAAATGGTCAAGGGGATGGAGCTGCTTAACAAAGCTCAGGTTCCTGCAAAACTTAGCGTTTTGCTCCCTCGCCATTGCCACTGTTGTGTAGCGACAATGGTTCCAGCTGAGCTGTGTGTGTGTGTGTTTGCTAAACCTTGTGACAAACGATGAATTATATAGTTGGCTTTACAAAGTGCTAAAATTCAGCAGACTGTCACAGCCCACCGAATACCCAAGAAAAGGCCTTATACGGGTGACATCTGCTTCCAACAGTTTGAATCTCCATCTAAGCCAACTAAGCGTTATCTTACACACACTGGCCAAAAGCCATGTGAATGTCATACGTGTTTGCAAAACTTTTAGGCAGTTGGTCCATCTGGAAACGCACCCACTCACCCAAAAGCTGCCTTGAAGAGTCGCGTTTGTCACAAAAAAAAAACTTCGGAGATGTTACATTCCGATGGCATCAACAGCTTCCTTCCTAATAAGAACTATCAGGGTGATAGAGAGCGAGAAAAAAAATCCAGGGAGGGGGGCAGGCAAGAGAGATTTGAGCATGGGATGTTTTGTTTGCCAAAAAACGTTTTGCAATGCGAGGGAGGTGTGCGCAGCATCAGTGCCTGAGGTCTGATCATCTGCACCACACCAGAAGGAGAAAGAAAAATTCGTATGTGTGAGACAATTGGCAAGATAATTCCTTCACTATCTAAGCTGATTTAGAGCATAATCCTAACCTGGAGTTAGGCCAGCACAGTTAAACCAGCAAGTTTGGCTGGCACGAGGGACACTTTAAAGTATGTTTGGATCACTCTCAGAGTCAGGGAGGCCAACACACAGATGCATGTGCGCCATCCCCCCTGACTCTGAGAGTGGTCCAAACGTGCTTTACGGTGGCCCTTGTGCCGGCCAAACTTTGCTGGCCTAACTGTGCCAGCCTAACTCCAGGTTAGGATTGCGCCCTCAGATTGCTCATCCACACCAGCCAGAAGCCATTGGAGCACTGCATTCTGTCTGTGGTAAATCTTTCAGGCAGTCAACACACTTGAAAATCCATCAGCTCACACACACTGAAGAGCAGCCTTTTAATTATCCTCAGTGTCAGAAGGGATTTAAAGCTCAAGCCAGCTTCTGAAGCACAAAACAACTCCGTGCCCCAAACCAGACTTTTCCTGGTGTTGTATACAGAGCAAATCATGGGAAGAACTTGAATCTGCAGAACTGTCCAGGGAGATGTTGAGACGGCGGCTGCATGTGAATCTGAAGAAAGGGAATCAGCTTGGTTTTCACGCAAAGTTGGGTCTTGTCAGTGGTGAGTGTGAGCCGTGTTTGGAAAAGGAGCAGATGCTGGATTTGCACACATTTGTGAAAACCCTGAGAGATGGCAAAGTACCAAATGCAGGCAAGTCAGCCTACTACCATATAGCCAATGTCAGGAGAACATAAAAACATAAGAAGAGCCCCACTGGATCAGGCCCAAGGCCCATCTTGTCCAGCTTCCTGTCTCTCACAGTGGCCCACCAGATGCCTCAAGGAGCACACAAGACAACAGGCTGCCTGCATTCTGTGGCCACTCCCTTGCACCTGGCATTCTGAGGTAAATTCTGAGGGAAACACACTGGTGGCTGGTCAAGATTCTCCACAGCATTTCTTTTTGACAGCCACCAGAACCAGATGCTCCTCTTCAGACATGTACTCATAGGAACAGCCCCACTGGATCAGGCCAACACCCATCTAGTCCAGCTTCCTGTATCTCACAGTGGCTCAACAGTTGCCTCTAGGAACACACAAGACAACAAGACGCCTGCATTCTGTGGCCACTCCCTTGCATCTGGCATTCAGAAATAACTTACTTCTAGAAGCAGGCGGTTGCACATACCCAGCATGGCTTGTAACCTGCGATGGACTTTTCTTCTAGAATTCTGTCCAATCCGCTTGAAAGGCATCTAGGCCAGATGCCATCATCACTTTCTGTGGCAAGGAGTTCCACAGATTAATTACCTTCCGGGTCAAGAAATATTTCCTTTTATCCTCTCTAACTCTCCTAACACTCAATTTTAGTGGATGTCCCCTGGTTGTGGTGTTGTGAGAGAGGGAAAAGAACATCACTCTATCCATCCCCTGCATAATTTTGTATCTATGGTGTTCCCCCTCAGGTGCTTTTTTTCTAGACTTTTCTGTTAAAGTTCTGAGGGAACCAAGACATGCTGGAGAAAAGATACCTTTGTCTTCTTAATCAGATGAGAAAAAATGTGAAAATGAAGCACTGTCAAAATCATAAGTTGGTAGCATCCAAGGAGCAGAATTCTAACTTGCCATGCCCAGACCTTGAGCAGTAGTTCCCCACCTTTATAAGCAGTGTACCTTTTTAAGGTACAACAACCTTTTGGGCGCCTGCCACCTGAGGAAATGATGTCATTGAGCAGGAAGTGACATCATTGCACCTGTAAAAATCATACTCATAGATTACCAGATGCAACTCTTCTTTTCAGGTATGTAGAAGCACCTTGAATTTTTTTTTTAATTCTCCTTGTTTGGAGGTTCTCTGGAAATGTTGAAAAATGCAACTTTTTACAGTGTTGCACAAATGCACCTACAGTAGGCAACATGGTCTCTGCGGCCTCCTGAAAATCAGCTCATGCCCCCCCAGGTTGGGAGCCACTGGCATAGAGCAAAACAAAGAGCTTTTGCCTTGGTATCATCCAAGCAAGAGCATAAAGAAACCCACAATTTAGAAACGAGTCTGAAAGGTAAACTTACCTGGGAACATGTGTTATACCTGGGTGACTCAAAGCATGAGAAAGATGACTCACTTTGTGTCTCATCGGATGATGGTTTCTTTGATATGCCAGAAGTACTTTTCTAGCTTTCAATAAAAATATACATAATAGACGTAAAGGGTGCAAATGTGACAGATATGAAGAAACCTCCCCTTCTTCTTCCCAGCTTCAAAGGCATTATCTTTCTCACACAGGACAGAAGCCCTTTGGCTGTACTCTTTGCAAGAAGACATTTAGACAGTCAGCCCACTTAAAAAGACATCAGCTCCCCCATACTGAAAAGAGCCCAGGCAAAAGGTCTGCGTGGAATTTGGAGATCTGAATTTGCTTGTCATTCAGTGGGGAGACTGCTTTGAATTTTAATCTTCTCAGCCTTTGGTTTATTCCCAGGCATGTTCACAGTCCTCCGACTTTCCGGAAATCACAGTCAAAACCATGTCGCTGAAATCAAAGTGGAGAGGGCTGCTGAGGACTCCATTCTCCAGTGCTGGTAGGAAAGATGTTGCGCTGTGTGTGGGAAAGGAAAGGCTGGAGAGAGACCAAAGCAGTCATGGTGGCTGCCATGGTTTTTCCATCTGTGAAGAGGAAAGCAAAGTAGTTAAGATGCTTTGGGCACAATCCTAACCAACTTTCCAGCACCGGGGTAAGGGCAATGCAGCTCTGAGGGGAGAGAACAAATAGTCCCTTACCTTGAGGAGGCCTCCATGACTGCTACTCCACTGCAGAATGCAGAACATGCCCCATTGGTACAGCTAGGTCAGCCCTGGAAAGTTGGTTAGGATTGTGCCAGTGGTGGGATTGAGGGGGAACGCGGGGGAACTCAGTTCCACTAGTTAAAATTAGGGCTGACTCCGCCCACTTCACTCTCCCTCCTCCCCCTCCCAATTCCTCTGCAAAGAGCTTTTCTTCTTGGTTGGCTGGCACTCAGAGGGTTAAAGGGAGCGACTCCAGATTCCTAGGGGGGCAAAGGCAGTGATGTCATTCAGGGGGAACGGACCAGAACGGGCGTTCCGGATCCTAACGGGCTCCGTGGCTGGTTCCGGGTTCCCAACAAGTGCCAATCAAAAGTGAGTTCCTGTTCCTAAATCATTTAGATCCCACTACTGGATTGTGCCCTTACAGCGCATTCCTAACCTGGAGGTAGACCGGCACTGTTAGGCCAGCAAAGTTTGACCGGCACAGGGGACACCATAAAGTTTGTTTGGACCACTCTCGGGGTCAGAGAGGCCAGCACAGAGACGTGCACCATCCCCCCTGACTCCGAGAGTAGTCCAAGTGTGCTTTACGGTGTCCTTTATGCTGGCCAAATTTTGCTGGCCTAACTGTGTCGGTCTAACTCCACCTTAGGATGGCACCCTTAATCGCTGTACTGTTATTCATGTCCCAATCATAAAGAAATCCTGTGCCAGAGCAACATGTGTTATGCCAGCATGTGCTGTGGTAAATACACCATAAAGCACTTTGTGACAAAGCAAGGTTGAGGCATGCCAGCGGGAACGCAAGAGTTAGCCCTCTAGTGCCCATGGAGTAACAGCCAGAGCAGGGAAGTGGGGGTGGAATGGTCAACGCGGACTTGTGCCAGCCATGTTGCTTTTGCAGATCCAAATCCACCCATTGAAGCTGCTGTAGCTTTGTTGTTGTTCAGTCGCTAAGTCGTGTCTGACTCTTCGCGACCCCCTGGACCACAGCACGCCAGGCCTCCCTGTCCTCCACTAGCTTCCAGAGTTCGCCCAATTTCATGTTCATGTTCATCATTTCATGTTCACTCTCTAACCATCTCATCCTTTGCCGCCCCCTTCTCCTTTTCCCTTCGATCTTTCCCAGCATGAGGGTCTTTTCTAAAGAGTCCTCTCTTCTCAGGTGGCGGCCAAAGTATTTGAGCTTCAGCATCAGTATTTGCCCTTCCAGGGAGCAATCAGACTTGACTTCCTGGAGGATTGACCGATTGGATCTCCTCGCAGTCCAGGGGACTCTCAAGAGTCTTCTCCAACACCATAATTCGAAAGCATCTATTCTTCGGTGCTCCGCCTTCCTTCCGGTCCAGCTCTCACAGCCATACATGACTACCGGGAAAACCATAGCTTTGATTGTGTGAACCTTTGTTGGCAGGGTGATGTCTCGGCTTTTTATTAAGTTGCTGGGGCTTACCCTGTGGCAAAGAGACAAACATTCCCACCCCATGGATTTGGGCTGGCACAGTTAGGCCTGCAAAATTTGGCCGGCACAAGGGCCACCATAAAGCACGTTTGGAGACACTCTTGGAGTCAGGGAGGATGGTGCACGCCTGTGTCCAGGCCTCTCTGACTCTGAGGGTGGCCCAAACATACTTTACGGTGTCCCTTGTGCCAGCCAAACTTTGTTGGCCTAACTATGCTGGTCTAACTCCAGGTTAGGTTAGGATTGTGCTCTCAGTTAGGGGAAATAGGCAGGAGCAAAACATTCATGATTTGTTTCTAATCTACCGGACAGTGCCCATTACTTCTGAAGCCCATGCAATGTTAAGTCTGTTGTTAACAGGTTTACTGTTTCTGGCTTGGCAAATCCAGAGCTTTTTACTGGTTGCCCCTAATGCTGATCTTGGAAGCTCCTGTTGCTCATGGGGGTGCAGGAGTCTGCGTCTCAACAGTTGATCGTCCTTGAACCGGAAATGATGGTAGCAACTCTTGGAGTGGCCAGAAAGGGCGTGTGCGCAGAGCAGCCCTCCCCGATGCCATCTGCCTAACCACATGCTCAACGTGTACCTTTGGCTCGCCTGAGAGCATGGCCTGAAGCACTCAGAGGACATTTCCGATCAAGCTTAGCATGCATTTTACATACAGACATCAAGGATGGAACGTTTCTCAGACGTTGTCCTGAATAAATATTTATACACAAACCAGAACAGTACAGAAGGCTCCTTTTAAAGTCCTGAATATTTCAGAAAGCATCTGTTACTAAGCTGAGGCATCGTGTACAGCCAACCATAACTGTTTAATGAGATAAACAAGAGAAGAACTTCTGCTATTTTTTTTTTAAAAAAATACACACCCATACATTTGATAAATCCCATTCATCGGAGAAAGTTGAATCCAAGGAGCTGAGCCAGCTAGCATGGCAATACAAACATCAGGCATATTCTGTCTTTACCGTTTAAAAAAAAAATACTCTGCTGTTGGTCAGGTGATGAATATAATTCCCACTAAACTGGTCTGATTTATATGAGCTACAGCCAGTAGTGTCATTCACAAATGAGCTGCCGGAACGCGAGGCGGGACTTACCGCCTGATTGGCTGCCCGTTTGTGATGCGTCGCTGCCTGCCTGACCACCACGTGGGCACCCCTGGCTTCGGAGGGGGTGCCCACTTGCCTGGGGGGCATGCTGAGTGCCTAGGCGAGCCGCGGAGGGGCGCGCCACCCGGAGGGAGCCCCCGTGGCGGGCGGGCAGGCGGCGACGTGTCACAGGCTGCCTGTCAATCAAGTGGTAAGTCCCGCCTCGCGTTCCGGCAGCTCGTTTGTGAATGACACTACTGGCTACAGCCCAATCCTAAACTGCGCGGGAGCAGGCAGGGCTGCGCTGCATCCAATGCAGGTTGGGAGGCCGATGGAGCCTCCCTGGCGCAACGGCACATTTGTGCACTTGCACTAGGAGAGGTGCCAGCCTCCCCTGTGGGTTCCTCGGATCTACGCTCGCAAAACAGCGGGCACGGAATCGAGGGGGATGAGTCCTGTGGCCTAACTGCTGCATTCCAAACCCATCCCCCTCCCTGAACTGGCCCGCCCGCCAGCTTGCCCACCCCTCCCCAGTTCCGCCGACCCCCCGCCCACTTCCCCCCTTCCAAAACCACCCCTGTACCAGCCGGGTTTAGCTGGTGCAGAGGCGGCTTGGCCCCCGGGCTCCCCCACCAACGCTATGAGTAGCATCGGCCTGGGAGCTCTGGTGCCAACACAGGGGCGCCAGTTGGTACCGCTGTTTCGGCGCTAGTGACATAGTGCCGATGCAGCCACGTTGCATCGGCGCTACGCGCCACCTGACATTGCGCCCTTAATGACTTTGTGGCTTGCAGAGGGAACTTTCACGTGAGCATTTGCAATAAGATAAAAACGTGGCTTTTAGGAACTTTGATTTTAAAAAATACCCTTTTGATGATGGGTTCGCATAGTCAGAGTGATGGTTTTCCCAGTAGCAATGTTTGGATGTGAGAGCTGGACCATAAGGAAGGCAGAGCGCCAAAGAATAGATGCTTTTGAATTATGGTGTTGGAGAAGACGCTTGAGAGTCCCCTGGACTGCAAGGAGACCCAATCGGTCAATCCTCCAGGAAGTCAAGCCTGATTGCTCCCTGGAAGGACAAATCCTGAAGCTGAAGCTCCAATACTTTGGCCACCTCATGAGAAGAGAGGACTCTTTAGAAAAGACCCTCCTGCTGGGAAAGATGGAAGGCAAAAGGAGAAGGGGGCGGCAGAGGAGGAGATGGTTAGACAGTGTCACTGAAGCGATGGACATGAAATTGGGCAAACACTGGAAGCTAGTGGAGGACAGGGAGGCCTGGCGTGCTGTGGTCCAGGGGGTCACGAAGAGTCAGACACGACTTAGTGACTGAACAACAACAAAAATCCAACACATTGTTAGGCTGTGTTTGTTTCCGAGTGCAATCCAACCCAAATCCAACGCTGGGTTGGTGAGGCTGTAGCCTCCCGGCAGCAAGGGAACATGTGCTCCCTTACCATTGGGGAGGCTCCAGCCTTCCCTACGTGCTACTCGGATCTGCGCCTGCTAAACAGCAGATCCGAGGAGACCGCGGGCCCGAATGGGGGCTGCGTGGCCTCCTGGATGGGCCTAGGATTTGGCCTTATGGCCAAATCCAGAGTCCACCCAGCTCCCACCCTCCCCTTGCCCACAATCTCCCTCCCGCAGCCAATCCCCCACGCAGCCTGATACGGAGCCTCCCTCGTGCTGGCGCGACAGGACCGGCGCTGCCTGCAGTGCCAGTCCTGTTCCTTTAGCGCCGACGCGGGGGTGCCGATCAGCGCCCCTGCATCGGCGCTACTCATGACGTGTCGACGCTACCACGGCAACGCCCAGGCGGGCGCTAGGATTGCACTGCCCATTGGTGTGACGCAAGCATACCTGCGTTTCTATTGTGCTGTTGAATGGTTTGAATAGGAATAAACAACACATTTCACGTGGTTCTTGCAAGGACAAATGGGATATGTTATTTCTAAATGTATACATTCTGGTTTTATAAACTGTAACCCACCATACAAAAAATGTTCACATAAAAATACATAAAGGAAATGATATACACTGACGGCGCAATCCTAAACTGAGTTAGGCTGGCATAAGCTAAACCAGCAAAGTTTGGCCAGCACAAGGGCCACCATAAAGTATGTTTGGACCACTCTTGGAGTCAGAGAGGCCAGCACACAGATGTATGCCATCCTCCTTGACTCCAAGAGTAGTCCAAACATTACATGCCTTATAGTAGCCCTTGCTGGCCAAACTTTGCTGGCTTAGCTTATGCCGGCCTAGCTCCAGTTTAGGATTGCGCTCTCAGTTACAGTAGATGGGATACAACATCCACCTGTGATTTCGAATGCTCATTGGTGTGCCATGAAAGGTCTGCAGCTGTGCACAGGAGTTTGGGGCACAGTGGTTGAAAATCGCTGAAAAATTCTTCCGGATTCTGTGGCTGTGTTTCTGGGGCAAGTATCTGTACTAATGAATAGTCTGTTCACCTTCAGAACCCGGAAGAGTCTCCTGGAACTGACATCACTAGAGGCAAAGACCATAGAGAAGACCATAGAGGTTGATGTGCCATGAGAAGAAAAATGTTGAAAATCACAGCCTTACACAGTCCTCCCACAAGCTGATTCAAAGCTTGGAAAAACTTTAGGCACAGCTTCCAATATACCCCTTGCCGGCAGTGCAGGGATTCTGGGCAGGGCAGGAGGGAGTTCCTGGGTGGAGGGAAAGTGTGGGGCAGTCTCGCGAGAAGGGAGGACCAGGCAGTGGCTTCAGTGGTGTCATTCAAATGATTTAGGAACAGGAACTCACTTTTGATTGGCACTTGTTGGGAACCTGGAACCAGCCACGGAGCCCGTTAGGATCCGGAACGCTTGTTCTGGCCTGTTCCCCCTGAATGACATCACTGCCTTCGCCCCCCCCTAGGAATCCGGAGTCGCTCCCTTTAACCCTCTGAGTGCCGGCCAACCAAGAAGAAAAGCTCTTTGCAGAGGAATTGGGAGGGGGGAGGGGGGAGAGTGAAGTGGGCGGAGTCAGCCCTAATTTTAACTAGTGGAACTGAGTTCCCCCGCGTTCCCCCTGCATGACATCACTGAGTGGCTTCCAATCTCGGATCTTATCCCTGGCAGAGGTCTGGGCAGCTCAACATGGGGCTGCTCCAATCACTGCCGGTAAAATAGCCAGCGGCGAGCCGAGAAGCCTCATTGTGGGTGGTGGCGCTTTCCCTGGGAACATCCCCTTATCCTGGGGAGACTCTAGCACTTGCCTCACTGCTGCTGTGTGCAGTGGTAGCTTTTTGGCGATCACTGTGCTTGTGACGGCCAGGCAGTTCTTTTATAGCACCAGATAAAGAATATAGCATTAGTTACATTAGGATCCACTAAAATTGAGTGTTGGGAGAGTGAAAACAGAAAAAGGAAATACTTTTTTATCCAGCAGGTAATTAAGCTGTGGAACTCCTTGCCACAGGAGGTGGTGATGGCATCTGGCCTAGGTACCTTTAAAAGGGGATTGGACAGATTTCTGGAGGAAAAGTCCATCATGGGCTATAGGCCATGATGGGTTGTGCAACATCCTTATGTTAGAAGTAGGCTACTTCAGAATGCCAGGTGCGAGGGAGTGGCCACAGGATGCAGGCATCTTGTTGTCTCATGCACTCCCTAAGGCAACTGGTGGGCCACTGTGAGATACAGGAAGCTGGATTAGCCTTGGCCTGATGAACAGTGGGGTTGTTCTTGTTCCTACGAGTACATGCAGTAGCGTTTCTACAGGGAGGGCAAAGCTCTAAGTTTTGCAAGAAGCCTTACCTTGCCGTGGAAATCACTCCTCTCCTGCACCGTTTTAGCCAATCCTCACAGGGAACAGCAACATCTTGACGTTGCTTACTGGCTACAGCAGCAAGGGAAACGCCTCTGAGTACATGTCTGAAAAGGAGCATCTGGTTCTGGTGGCTGTCAGAGAAATGCTGTGGAGAATCTTAACTGGCCACCAGTGTGTTTCCCTCAGAATTTACCTCAGAATTCCAGCTGCAAGGGAGTGGCAACAAGATGCAGTTATCTAGTTGTCTTGTGTGCTCCCTGAGGCATCTGGTTGGCCACTGCGAGATGCAGGAAGCTGAAGGCACAATCCTAACCAACTTTCCAGTTCCGGGGTAAGGGCAATGCAGCTTCGAGGTGAGGGAACAAACATTCCCTTACCTTGAGGAGGCCTCTGTGACTACTACTCCATGGCAAGACGCAGCACATGCCCCATTGGCACAGCTATGCCTGTGCAGGAAATTTGGTTAGGATTGCGCCCTGAATCAGAAGGGCCTTTGGCCATCCAGCAGGGCTCTTCTTATGTTCTTACATTTTTTTAAAAAAAATCTATACCCATCCCTCAAGGACTTCCAAATGGGGTTGATGAATATCCCAAACTGGGCCTACACCTCACCTCGGTTTAGGAATGGAACTTTCTTTTTTTGGTTTACTTTCAGATCTTCTTTTCTGTCACCATTATTGAAACCTCTTTTGATTATTGCACACTCCCTGCAGTCTCTTTTTTCCTTAAAATATTGCTCAGTGAGAGCATTTGTTTCAAAATTTTGGCAGAAACTATCAACTTGTTATCTCGTCTCTCAGTCTCTCCTGTCAGTCCTTCAAAGAGATCTTCTCGTTTGTAACCGTGTTGATATCTCTGCCACCCCCAGAAGAAAAATGGACAGCTAATAGGCCTTGTAATTGTTTTAGCTTTACTTTATTATATACTGCCTTTTTCCCCCCCCTTCAGAACCTTTTGCACCAAATTGATAGATCCAAGAGTTTTGTTGCCATTAAAATCAAATGTTTCGCCTTAACGCTCTCCCTGGTGAGATGCAGCAGACTCTGTCACCACTGATTGTTCATTGCCAAGTGAAAACGTGGCTTTTCCAGAAACTTTTTTTTTCTTCCTGAAATCCAATTTATTCTGCTTTCAATAGTTGGGTTTAAAACAAAGAAAGAACATTTCTATGGGCTCTGCGTGAATATTCTGTGCAGTTATGGTTTTATTGTGGATTTTATGTCCTGGTTTGTAACCCTCTTCAGATGCTGTGTGAACAGAGAACATTATTCTTATACTTACATAATCACTGAAATCGAAACTCAACATTCATGTTGATTCGGCGCTATAATGCATTATCTGAATTGTTACTGGCAGTCCTTGCATCTAATACACTCTCTCCTATTTCATTACTGTCTTTCAAGAAACGGAGTGCAATCCCAAGGAATCTTGGCTACGTCGTTAGCGCTGATGCAGGGGTGCCGGGCGGTGCCCCCGCACTGGCGCTAATGCTCCCTGCCCACCCTTCCTCGTGACCAGTACACTCCACGCACTTCACTTCTTGAGCTGGAAAGCAAGGGGAACACTCTGCCTCCCTAGGCACCCCCTGTATTGGAAAAGGCAGGAGATACCCCAAGGAGATAGGGAGTGGTATCAGCGGTGGCCCCTTGTCCAAATAAGCCAGGAAGTACGGGGTTAATCCCAGAACTCCTGCAGCAGGAACACAGCTGCAGGCTGATGACGGCTCTGGCGATGAAGGGAGGTTAGCACAGGTGCAGATGGGTGTGGCTGATGGTAGAGCCTGCCCAGCAACAGACACCGATGGGCCTGCCTCAGTATAAAGTTGGAGGCAGGAGCTGCAGTAAGGGGGCACCGGGTAGGTGTAGCACCGGGTAGGTGCTGGATGGACGGATTGGGACTGGCCAATGGATGGAGTGTTAAAGGAAGGTAAGATAAAGGAAGGTAAGAAGGCCGTGGGAAGTTGTTGTATGGCTGCCATCCCCCTGGAGCCACCAAGTGGAGGAGGCAGTTGTGGCTTAGGCAAGCTGACTGACTATTGTTTTGTGGTGGGGTTTTGTGGTGCCAAGCTAGGGTATTTTGAGCTAAGCCGGTGATGCGGGCAGTCTGGAGGAGGCTGGCCAGCCAAGCAAGGCTGCTGGATGAGAGGAGGCCCAGTGGGTGAAGGAACCCCCTTCCTCTTGCCTCTCTCTGAGGCTGCTCTGGAGGGGAAACTAGTTAGCCTAGTGTGGGCATCGGGGCCCTTGGGGAGGCCCAGCAGGGAATTTGGCAGAACACCCCCATGACTGGCTGGGGTGAAATGGCCCCAGCCGCCCCAGGAGGAGCCCAGGCAATGGCAATTGTGAGTCGGGGAGCAAGGGGAACGCACCATTTAGGGGGTGGTGGCTGCCCTCACTTTATGACATCATGACATCACATGACGGAAAAGCCCCAGTACGCCTCTGGCTGTTATATTTTCAGTGATACTTTAAACATAAGCCTGCGACAAAGACCAGTTCCAATCTGGACAGAAGCCAGGCCTAGCTCCAAGCGTCCCTTCCGATGGAATGATCACAACCCTCTCTATCCGCCGAAGGAATTTTGCTCCTTCGTTGGCATAGAAAACCGGAGTGGCGTCAGAGGCACGGAAAGGGGGCCACAAGGGGAGGCAGGCGCAGCAGGTGCCGTTTGCGGCAGGGCACAGCGGGTGGGGAAAAAGCAGCGTTTATTCGCTTGCCTGCCCTCGAGTTCAGATCGCTCCTCAGTGGAGCAATTCTGGGTGTGGACTGTGTGGCTGAGCAGCGCAGGGGATAGGGCGGCAGCGCTAAAGGCGCCGTGATGTCACCCTGCCCCAGGTATTATTTATTATTATTATTATTATTATTATTATTATTTTATTTATTTATTTATTTATTTATTTATTTATTTGATTTCTACCCCGCCTTTCTGCCCGAAGGCACACAAGGCGGCTTACAACACTAAAAGGCAATACAAGCAGCGGCGTCATGCTGCCGGAACGCTGGGCGGGAGGAACGGGTGAGCGGCAGCCCGCCCGTTGCGTACCGCTCCGTTTCGCCCCGGGGGCGGGGAAGACGGCAAAACGGAGCGGTATGCAACAGGCGGGCTGCCGCTCACCCGTTCCTCTCGCCCAGCGTTCTGGCAGCATGACGCCGCTGAATACAAGCCACAATATATACAATTAAAACATATTAAAAACAATATTAAAAACAGTTAAAAATTTAAACAAGCCCCATGGATCCCATTATTAAAAGAATGTAAAGAATGCCAGGCTATCAACATTTAAAAGCTTGTTGGAATAAAAAAGTCTTCAGCCCCCGCCGGAATGTTGCCAAAGAGGGAGCAGTTCTTAATTCTAAGGGGAGGGCATTCCAAAGTCGGGAGGCCACCACCGAGAAGGCCCTAGTCTTGGCCGCTACCCCTCTCACCTCTCCCAGTGGCGGCACCGTCAAAAGGGCCCCCTGTTAAAAAGGTACCTGTTGAGTCTGTGACTGCTCTGAGCCGTCTACAGCAGTGGTTCCCAAAATGTGGGTTGGGACACACCAGTGGGTCATGAGCCAATTTCAGGTGGGTCATGAAGCACTTAGAGCAGCCATATCTATATATATAAAAATGAACGTGTGTGTGTGTGTGTGTGTGTGTGTGTGTGTGGGTATGTGTGTGGGTGTGTATGTATGTTCTGAATAGGCTCCTCAACGCCTGCACCGATCGGCACAAAACTCGGCACGCACGTACCTTGCGGCCTGGTGACAAACACTGCGGGGGTCAGACCCCCCTACAGCCCCTGGTTTTTCGGGGAGGGGGGCCAGCCCGTCAAGAACCCAGGGATTGCATTGGAGTGGAAGTCTGCTGCCACCCTGTGGTCACAAACGATTCTGAAGGTCATGTGCTAGGATTGCAGTAACTGAGCTGATACACAGGCAGTACTCAAAACCGAAAGTGAAACTTCTTCCCAGTCCCTGAGTTGCCCAGGCTTGAAAGAGCATGTTCCAGGCAATTCCAGCACCCAGTCGGATCTTAGATGGACATATTTACACAGAGCTCACTGGCCAGCTGTTCCCGTTTCTCATACTTCACTGCTATCCCACCACAGTACCTGCAGACAGTGTTCAGTAAGTGTGACAGTTTCATTTCGCTCTCTTAGCTGATTGTGTGCCTGCTTCCTAATTACTCTCACAGTGATAGTGTGCATTTTGGATTCCAGTTCATCAATACTTCCTTATTTCAGTGAGGAGTGTTATATTTCTAGCTGGATCTAACTATGTCATACTGTTTATGGATATTTCCATATTTCCGTGTCTGTTCCACCATCACTCTGGAACGCCTGGAACGCTGTGCGCCACACTTGGTGCACATATTCCTGACGGTCTGGACAGAAATGCTGTGGGGGGAGGACCCCCCTACTTCATTCCTTCTCCTACTAGAACCTCGGGATACTTTGTCCCCCGGGCAACGCCGGGTCACAAACAGCTAGTTGAAAATATGGGAAGATGGGACACTGGAAAGGGGGAGGGCTATGTGGTTGTTTGGCTTTTGTCAAGGTTGTAAATAGATTTTTCTCTTTTCTGATTCACTTTGCTATTGGAAAATGGCTGAGAAATAACCCAGCTTATTGCTGCGTTCTCAGGAAAGCAGCAGGCTCTGGAGTCACAGCACTTCAGACCATGACATCACTTCTGGTGGGTCCCAGACAGACTGTCGTTCTAAAAAGTAGGTCCCTGTGCTAAGAAGTTTGAGAACCACTGGTGCAGAGACATAGCTCAGGCACTAACCGAGCCCCAGCCCCTCAGAAGGCTCGCCCAGCGGCGGCATTCAGCTGGTACGCTGGGCGGGACTTACCTTTGAGCAGACTTACCAGGGCGGGCGGGAAAGCGGTGGAACGCGCCATTACGCAACGGGCGGACTGCCGCTGAAAGGTAAGTCCTGCCCAGTGTACCAGCTGAATGCCACCACTGGGCGAGCCTGGTCTGACCAATGCTGAACCCCACTGTCAGTACCAGTGGCTTAATATGCCATCTGAGTAGGGGGCACAGTGGGAGGGGCCAGTGCAGGGCTTTGCTGCAAGGCCCTCAACAACCTGGTGCCACCGCTGAGTAACGGTGCAGTCCTGAAGGCAACTTGAGCCAGCGCAGGCCCCAGTGCGGGCACATGTAAAGCACATTTGCACTGGGCCAATACCAAGGCTTGTGCCAGCCCAGGAGGGCTAGAGCCAGTCTTTGCACCACCTGGACAGAAAACCTGCTGGGTGGGGCAGGCAGGTGCAGGGAGTGGGAGAGGGTGGAACGGGGTGGTGATGGAGTAGGCCCTAGAGGTAGGGGTACCACCAGATACAAATGGGGACAGAGTGCCTGTCCCTTAACCATTGTATCCCCAAGAGGGAATTTGGGCAGGTGCAGCTTTTGAAACCCTTCCATGTCGAGCATAGGGATGGCTGGGATTCAACACAGGGGTAAGGAGAAAAACATCCCCTTACTCTGAGATGACCTTTCCAAGCAGCCACCTGTAAGGCATTCTCCAGTATCATTAGTAATTGTCCTCACACTGGCGGGCGCTGTGAGAGAGGGTGGCTTCGAAGCGCCCTGCAGCGTGGTGGTGGTGTTCAGTCGCTAAGTCGTGTCCGACTCTTCGCGCCCCCCTGGACCACAGCACGCCAGGCCTCCCTGTCCTCCACTAGCTTCTGGAGTTCGCCCAATTTCATGCTCGTCGCTTCGGTGACACTGTCTAACCATCTCATCCTCTGCCGCCCCCTTCTCCTTTTGCCTTCCATCTTGCCCAGCATGAGGGTCTTTTCTCAAGAGTCCTCTCTTCTCATGAGGTGGCCAAAGTATTGGAGCTTCAGCTTCAGGATTTGTCCTTCCAGGGAGCAATCAGGCTTGACTTCCTCAGGGATTGCCCCATTTTAGTTCCTTGCATTCCAGGGGACTCTCAAGAGTCTTCTCCAACACCATAATTCAGAAGTACCTGTTATTTGCGTAGGCCGGTACTATTGTTGCCGAAAATCAGCCCAAAATGGTTCTCATCATGGGAAAAGCATTTAAAAAAGAAAACAACCAAACGAGAGAGCATGAGGATCATCTTTATTACACCTGTGCAGGCGGGCCAATCTCCCTGCCCCACTCGGCAGGCAGACAAAAAGGCAAAGGCATACAAATTGAAGTAATCTTTTTATCCCTCCCCCCCCCCCGGAAAATTACTACACAGGGGCTGGGACATGAGAGGCCCTCTGTCAATTGGGCCTTGAGAATATGCTGTGACCATTTCGATAAGGGAGAAAGCTCTGCTGGCTTGAACCAGTTCTCTATCTATTGTGAGGGCTAGCGGTACTGGATTGGAGAAGGTTGGGGGGGGGGGCAAGTGAGTGAAAACAATGAAAGCAGAGAAACATACATACTTCAGCAGCTTTAGACAAGTGACTAAGCAAAAGTCTTAAGATGGCTGCACTTTGGTTCGATGGCAACACTATTATTCCGCCCCCCCCCTTCTAACACAGGAGAATTGTTCCCTGCGCGATCTTTATTGGCACAATGAATCTCGCAGGTTGAACTAGCAAAAGCGGCTTCTACTGCACAAAACACGCACGTTGCCCAGATAAGATGCAGATTTTCCCGGTAGCCAGAGACGTGCAGCCCGAGCCGATGCGTAACTCCCGGCGAAGCAAGGCTGCAGTCCCGTGCGCACCCTTTCCTGGGAGTCACCCCCATTGAATGCAAGGGGGCTTACTTCGGAGTAGCCCTGCATAAGGTCGCGCGCTAAGTCCCGTCGATGCCAGTGGGGCGGACTGATGGAAGGTGCCCAGCGAAGCGGCTGAGCAGCTCAGAGAGCTCGAAGGCTTCCCAGTTTGCAAGCAAGAGCTGCACTCCGCCCCCTTCCCGATGCAAAGCCCCGCTCCGCTTGCACCAGCGCGGCGGCTCCATCCCCAGCCTCCGCTGGGCAACTTCGAATGCAAACGCCCTGCAGGCTGCCTGCAGTAGCGCAGCGGCCCCGAAAGAGGGCGACTCACACACACTCTCTCCGCTCAAGCAGCGAAAGGCGGCTCCCAACCGCGCGGGCGAGACCACGCGGCGGGGAAAGGAGGGGTGGCGCAGAGCGGGCGAGACCACGCGCACGCCTGAGGACGGGGGGTAAGGACGAGAGTCGTCCTCGCGGAGGAGGCGTGGTGGAAGCGTGCGAGCGAGCGCGCCTGCGCAGTAGCAACAGTAGCAGCGCAACATGGCGGCCGCCACGGGCTCGGCGGGAGCCCCTCAGGAGCCCGCGCCCAAGAAGGTCGTGGCGCCCACCGTCTCGCAGATCAACGCGGAGTTCGTGACCCAGGTAAGGCGGCCCGGCTTGGTCCCCGGGGCCCTTCCTCGGGGGGGGGGATGCAAGCGAGGAGCCAGGGGGAGCTGGGAGGCCGGGAAGCAGCAGCCCCCCCCGGCAGGTAGACTGCTCCTGCGAGGGGAGGCTCCACGTAGCGGCCTTGGCTCGCCGCGGGGGATCAGGCAGGCAGGAAACGGGAAGGCAGTGCCCGGGCGTGCGTCCCCCCCCCCATGAACTTCAGTCAGTCAACAGTCCTTATACTGCTGGCCCTCGTCCCAGTTTGGTAACCCCACCTGGTGAGATTCTGGTAACACCTGAAAAGGAGGGTGTCCTTTTTGGCACGTGGGGCTTCAATCCGTGCTGTGTCGCCCTCAGTCGTTTTGCTGCTTTGCTTTTATGCTGCTTAAGAACATAAGAAAAAGCCTGGCTGGATCAGGCCACAGGCCCATCTGGTCCATCTTGCTGTATCTCACAGTGGCCCACCAGGTGCCTCAGGGAGCACACAAGACAACAGGTTGCCTGAATTCTGTGGCCACTCCCTTGCACCTGGCATTCTGAGATAATTTCTGAGGGAAACACACTGGTGGCCAGTAAAGAGTCTCCACAGCATTTCTCTTTGACAGCCGGATGCTCCTCTTCAGACAGGTACTCAAAGGAACAAAGGAATAGCCCCACTGGATTACGCCAAGATCCATCTAGTCCAGTTTTCTGTATCTCACAGTGGCCCACCAGATGCCTCAGGGAGCACACGAGACAACCAGATGCTTACTTGTGTCCTGCTGCCACTCCCCTGCATCTGGCATTTTGAAGTAGACTATTACCCTTGTACCACCCCCAAGGAAGACACCAGACTGAGGTTGGGGTTTAACTTTATTAAGCACAATGTAAATCATGTAACCTATTGAACACCCATCCCTCCCTCACCAGTCTGGGGTAGGAGGTTTTCTAAAGCTTCTAAAGTTTTCTTTCGTTTCATTCCGTTATTGTCCTTATTGATTTATAACGTATTGTCCCTTGGGGACGTGGTGGTGCAGCAGGTTAAACCGCTGCTGCTGAGCTTTCTGACCGGAAGGTTGGGAGTTCAAGACTGCGCAACAGAGTGAGCTCCCATTGCTTGTCCCAGCTCCTGCCAACCTAGCAGTTCGAATACACATAAAAATGCCAGTAGATCAATAGGGACCATTTAGGTGGGAAGGTAATGGTGTTCCGTGCGCTACAGTGTAGAGTCATGCCGGCCACAGGACCACGGAAGCTTGCCCTTGGACAAAATGCCAGCTCCACAGGCTTTGAAACGGAGATGAGCACCGCTCCCTACAGTCGGTCACAACTAGACCGTTTGGTCCTGGGGAAACCTTTAAGCCCCTTGAGCACCTCACTTTTGCAAAGAAAAGATGGGGCAAGCATATTTTAAATGAAGAAATTTAGGCCAGGTGCTTGAAGCAGATCATGCACTCAGTCTGCATATTTTAATTTACATGGTCTTTTATCTTACAGTTAGCAAATAAGTACTGGGCACCGCATGTCAAGAAAAAGCTGCCATTTGAGACAAAGGTAACCCCTGAATTCATTGTTTCATGGTTCTGTTCTAATTTGGTTAGAAATTAGGGGGATTGGTTTTCTAATTATTTTTGCTTCAGGACTTTGGATGATAAAACAGTATGCCTATTGATCTGATATTCTTTTTCCATGGCCTGTTTGTGCAGTTTCAAATTGTTTTGATGGCTCTGTTTTATTTTTATCCTGGACACTTATGAGTACTTGACTAAACTATTGTATTGACAGCACAATCCTAACCGTGCGGGAGCAGGCAGATCGGCTGGCCTGCAGTGCATCCTATGCAGGGTAGGAGACAGCTGGAGTTCATCATGGGGCAAGGGGACATTTGTCCCCTTACCCCGGGGTAAGCCCCAGGCAGCTCAATGGGGCTGCTTAGACCTGCGCCTGTTAAATAGCAGGTTTAAGTCCAGGACAGGAATTAGAATAACTAATTCTAACTGCCAGATCCTGACTCCTCCCCAGGCTGGCCCACTCATGGGGCTGCCCTCCCCCTGCCACCTGCCTCTCCCCACCTTCCCCTTGCTCTTCAGAGCCCCCATGCTGGCCAAAGTCGACCAGTGCGGGGATGATTTACTAGGCGGTCCCCGCGGTGTGGCTGGGCTGGTGCTGCCCTTTGCATCCTGGGCTGGCATGATTGCCTTATAGCATGTTTGCGACAGCCCTGAGCTGACGCAAGCAGCATGTGTCAGCCCAGGATGCAGTTTGGATTGCACCCTGAGTTTGTTTTTGTAGCTACATATATATTTGTTGTGGGACATGGTGGCGCTGTGGGTTGAACCGCTGCTGCTGGGCTTTCTGACCGGAAGGTTGGCAGTTCAAGCCTGCACAACGGAGTGAGCTCCTGTTGCTTGTCCCAGCTCCTGCCAACCTAGCAGTTCGAAAGCACCTAAAAATGCAAGTAGATAAATAGAGACCACTTCGGTGGGAAGGTAACGGTGTTCCGTGTGCTACAGCGGAGAGTCATGCTGGCCACATGACCACGGAAGCTTGTCCTCGGACAAAACGCCGGCTCTATAGGCTTAGAAACGGAGATGAGCACCGCCCCTTACAGTCGGTCACGACTAGACCATTCGGTCATGGGGAAACTTTTACCTTTATATATTTGTTATTCTGGCAATCTTCGTTAGCCATTCTTTGATTTCTAGATAAGATTATCTAACAAGGAACAAACTGCAGCTAAATTTCCAAAAATCAAAAATTATGATCTTCGCAAGATCTTGGAAACCGCATAAATGGATTTTCAATGGCCACCTTATCGAGCAAGTGAAATCCTTCAAATATTTGGGGATCCTGTTTTCCTACAACCTCTCTTGGACAAGTCATTGGAACATGATGAAGGCGGCGGCTTCGATCTCAATGCGGGCTATCCTGAAATTCTTTTATAAGAACGGAGGCTCGTATGTCCCGGCTGCCCTCAAGGTGTTCAATGCTAAGGTTCTTCCCCAAATTCTATTTGGAGTACCGTTGTGGATAAAATCATCTAACCACCAGCTCGAACAAATCCAAGCAGTGTTCCTGCGTAAAATTCTAGCTGTTCCAAACTGCGTGCCATATTCAGCCCTATGCCTGGAGACGGGCCAGTCTATGATTGAAACACTAGCTTGGCTACGCACTTCAAAGTTCTGGCTGAAACTCTACTTCAATAACATAACCAGCAGTTTATTGTTTCACTTCAAGAAAGACTCTCTCTCGTCAGCTGGCTCCTGGGAGTCTAAAATCAAGCAACTAGGCATTGATGTGGACCAACTAGGGGCGGTAACGCAAGCAGAAGCCTTCCGACAGATCAAACAAAGGTTGTTGGACATTCAGACTCAGACTCTCTTAAGCACAACCAATAGATCTGGTCACTCTCTGGCATGGAAAATCCCTTTTGAAAAAGGTAAAACTTTGAACTACCTCCAGTCCTTAACCAACCCTAATGAAAGAAGGGCCCTTACGTTGGCCCGTCTGGATGCCATGCCCTCTGCAGTTCTATGGGGAAGGTATAGAGGCATCCCCCAAGAAGATAGAACATGCTCTTGTTCTTTGAGCACAGTTGAATCCTTGCCGCACATGATCCTACATTGCCCTTATCATGAGACTAAGAGATCCAGTTTACTAGGCCCTATTTTGTCCAAGAAGATGTTTCTTCCAGACAATGACAAACTAAACATTCTTTTCTCACTATCAGATCCATACCACCTCAGACTGTTTGCTTCCTTTCTGCATAGCATAGTTGAATTTAACAATAGACGAAAGCCCACTGAACTGCCATTGCCAGAGTGAATCTATCTGGTCTAGAGACAGCAAGTGTTTTACATTGTTTTAATTATATTTTTAAGTTCTGACAATAACATTGCTGTATGTTTTAACTTTTGAGATGCCATTAAAGGTTTTGACTGACTGACTGACTGACTGACTGATTTCTAGATACAAAGGATCTTATTCTGTTTCAAGAAAGTGTTCTGATTTCAGTTGCAGAAAAATAGTAACATGAAGCATTATAATTTAGGAATCCGCTAGTGTTGGTAACCATAATAACTAGGAGGAAGGGCATTTGCCAGCCAACACAAGATCTGTTTCAGAAGAATGCCTACTTTTCGTTCCTGTGAAACTGTTTTAATTGTGTTTTGAAATGTTGTAAGCAGGTTTGAGGACGTGGTGGTTGGAAAGCAGGATATAGATCAACTAAATAAAGGGAAATGGGAATTCCCAAAGGAAGATTCTTAATATTAGTCTAACCAATTCTCTTTTCTTTTTTTATAGGTTATTGAAGATGTGTATGGAAAAGAAATTGTCAGGTCAAAGTATGTATATGCTGTTTTCTTTATTAGAGCTAAGATGATACTTATGATGGTACATTTTGGTTGCCTTGGAAGGTAGTAGATTCTCTGTCATTGGAGGTATTTAAGGAGAGGCTGTATAGCAAGCTGTCAAGGATCTCACAGCTGTGGACAGCCTGTGCTTGCAGGATATTGAACTCAGTGAACTTGTAGATCCCTGCAAACTCTATGATTCTATAGTTATGTCAAAGAAACATCTACACCTGTTCTGAAAAGTTAAACTGCACATCAGAACTATTGAAAGAAACATGGTAGCCTTAAACCCTACGATATTCAGGTTTGCCCTTGTTATCTGCAGGAGTCCAGTTCCTGGAACCCCCGTGGATACCGAAATCTGTGGGTATTCAGATATGCAGATTTGGGCCACACTCGTGTGTGGCCTCTCAGGCCTCCGAAAACCCTCCGGGTGCATTAGAGCGTAGCTGGACTGGTGCGGGCAGTTGCATTAGAAGTGTTCAGGATGGGCCCGAATCTGCAAGTTCAGAATCTGCGGATCCTGAAATCTGCTGGTCCTGAATCTGTGGCTATCGTGGGCCCACCTACATACCATCTGTAGTGTTCCCCCAAAGCTCTCTGTCCAAAGGAGAAACTTACGAAGGCCAATGTAAGTTTTCTGAATGTGCTGCAACGTAGGCAAATAATGACTTTGGAATGGTGAGATGTAGGATACTCTGGACACATGATTTAGACCTGTTTGATTTGCTACTCCATCTCCTGTGCAGTTACAGGTGTCACAACTATGCTCTTGTCGTGTGTAAGGTAATGTTGTGCCGGTGTTTCAGGGGAGATGCAAATAGAGCTGTTTAGAGCAGTCTCTTTTTGAGCAAGATTCAAATCAGAAGTCATATGTGTTTGAAGAGGCAACCTATGGAGAAATGATTCAGCTGTGAATCAAGTTTTAATCAATTTATCTTTCTCTTTGGTTTCAGATTTGCCATTAGAAAAATAATGCTTTTAGAATTTAGGTAAGTGCTTTTTGTGTGAGCGATGCATTAAAAAAAAGAAACCACATCTGTGACTAGGAAGAGTTGGCATGACTGAGTCCTTGGTTTGGGTGTCCTTGGTTCAAAATTTGGCCCTGACTTGCTAAGTGGCTTTTGGAAATTGTCTCCTCGCCTCGATCCTCCACCATCCATCTGTAATATGAGAAGGATAATATAGGCCTCTGTTGCATGATAATTTTTTTGAAGCACTCTAAAGGTTCTGAAGTTCGGTACAAATGATTATTTACTGTTAGAGGCGTACCCCAGTATGTATGGGGGTTCTGTTCTGGACCCCTGCCCCATGGATTACCACAAATCCATGGATACTGGGGAATGCACTTTTAAAACGTGGGCAAGGTAAAGCCGAAAATAGTTTCAACACAAGTTCACAAAGCGGTTTACAGGCAAATAATAATAATGCAGTTAAATGGCTCCCTGTCCCAAAAGGGCTCACAATCTAAAATCACAATCCCTCACAATCAGGGAGGCTTCAGAGGAGGCCAGAAGGCTGTATGTGACCTCTGGAGGACCAGTTGTAGCCCCCAGGTAAGTTATTTCTGTGCCACACTGTCTCAGTGGATTTTGGTATCTGTGGGGTCCTAGAACGGATTCCCCGCGGAGACTGAGGGCCCACTATGTTTATTTGTTTGTGGATATACTTTTGTAGTATATACACAACATCCTGTTCTATATGGTCTGCTAGAAGTCTAACAGCATAGTCTTGTACATGTCTACTCAGTAGTAAGTGGGTTAAGTAAAGCTTACTCTAGGGTAAATGTGCACTGACTGCAGCCTCTATAGAAGATGCAAGTTTACAAGCATATTGCCAATGATTCTACCCATTTGTAGCATATTGGGGGGGGGGAAGGGGTCACAGCAACAATGGAATTGCAATTTGGACTCTTTTCTCTTTTAATGGCTATATGGATGTCTAATTATTTCAATATTGGATCAGTCATTTCGATGTTGGCAGGGAAACTGATTGAGCAATCAGTTTTACTCACAAGTAAATCCCATTGTGTTTGATGGAATATACCCCCAGGAAAGCATGTACTGGCGTGTAGATTTATGCAGGAAGTGAGGCATTGCTGAGAACTAAAGCCTGCGCTGATGGGTTTTTGCATACTTGTTTCCTTATAATTTAGAAAATAATCTCTGTTAGTTCAGCCTCAGAGATAATCAAATTGTGTGACTTACGGGTTAAACACATCTACTTTGATTAGCCTGAAGGGGATTGGACAGATTTCTGGAGGAAAAGTCCATTGTGGACTATAGCCCATGATGGGTTGTGCAACCTCCTTACCTTAGTAGGCTACTTCAGAATGCCAGGTGTAGGGGAGTGGGAACAGGATGCAGGACTAGATGGGCCTTTGGCCTGATCCAGCAGGGCCCTTCTTATGTTCTTATGACACCAGAATGGTCCAAATCCAATGAACATGGAGCTTAACAAATGCTCCAGTCCCCTTCATAGTAAAAAGGACAAAATGGAGGTTTGAGCCTAAAGTAAAATTGTTCTTTTTTTCCAGTGTTGTGAAGCTAGGTGGGTCCTGAAAATGTGTCATTTTAAAAAGTAGGTTTCAGTGCTAAAAGGGTTAGGAGTCACTGATCTAGAGAAAAAATAAAGAGAATAATTTGGGTAACTCTAGGTTGAATATTGCCAGCTTCTTAGGGCACAATCCTACCCTGGAGTTAGACTGGCACAGTTAGGCCAGCAAAGTTTGGCTGGCACAAGGGCCACCGTAAAGCACGTTTGGACCACTCTCGGAGTCAGGGAGGATGTTGCAAGTCTCTCTCTGACTGTGAGAGTGGTCCAAACATACTTTACAGTGTTCCTTGTGTTGGCCAAACTTCGCTGGCCTAACTGTGCCGGCCTAACTTCAGGTTAGGATTGCCCCCTTAATATGATTTTTGAGTTTAGATCACCCTTGTGGTGCTCAGCCATTTTGAATCTCTGTGCTGTTGAATTGAATGTCTTCATTCAGTTTTATTTGCCATAATTATGGCTTTCTTAAAGGCTTTCTATATTCTGCCAATTATTTTGTCTCTGGTGGAGGCAGCAAGTGTCCATTGAATGGTATGTCACAAGTCAGAGAGATGCTTATTCTTTTGCTCCTCAAAATTAACATGAATCAATGTTCAGCTTTATGATAATGTAGCACTTAAACCATGTATGTGCAAAATCCTTTTTTAAAAAACAGCGTATTCCCATTGGTGATGCTTTTGCTGTGCCTATTCAGGCTAGCTTAAATGACACCGGTATGTTTTACTGGAGTGAACGGCTTGGAGAGGATTCTGGAAGTTACAAACCATATAGATGGGCTTTAAGAAATGGTTGATAATTATGTTTCTTTTCTCCTGATGAGGGATATTAGTGATAACGTTTTGTTCTTTTTTCGCTGTTCACAGCCAGTACCTTGAAAATTACTTGTGGCTGAATTATTCACCGGAGGTGTCCAGCAAAGCCTATTTGATGTCAATCTGTTGTATGGTGAATGAAAAGTTCCGAGAGAATGTTCCAGCGTGGGAGGTAATAGACGTCAATTAGAGCCAGCAGTAACTTTGATCCCCCATTTGCAACTTTCACTTTGCCCACTTAAAGTGTCAGAAGATGTCACGATGTACAGTACTGGCTGTCATTGTGCCTTGTCTGCCGTCGCCATTTCAGACAATTGCATGCTCCAGTTGGGGAATCGTGGTGGACAGTTGGAAGGCTTCACAATGGAGGCAGGAGTAGTACGAGAAAGAAGTGATTGTTTCCCTTGTTGGTTGAGTTGTTTCCGCTGTATTGCGAAGTTGACAAAACCTGACGCTTAATGGTGGATTTTGGGTCTGACGATAACAGTCAGAGAAGCCTTCATTGCTATAAAAGGACCACATGGGAAATCGAAGAGCAATTGCTTTGGGAAGTAATTTTTACATTGAAGAAGTGGTGTGGTTGACACTCTCTGGCTTCATCCCAGGCCACTCCAGTTAACCTTGGAAAACATGGGAAGGGGTGTTGGGTACAGGGCTGATAAGTGGAGTGGGAGCAAGAGGGACAGGATTCTATAAGAAAGGGACGTTGGTTTCTTCACATTCTGTAAAAATACAGATCTATTATAGAACTGGAAGCTTTCACTCGCAGCTTAATTTTTATTTTGACTTTACACCAATAATTTTATTTCTATACTAGTGGTTATTTTAGCACCGGGACCCACTTTTTAGAATCACAATCTGTCCAGGACCCACCGGAAGTGATGTCATGGCTGGAAGTGCCATCATTGAGACGCCAGAGCCTGCTGCTTTCCTGAGAATGCAGCAATCAGTTGGGTTATTTCTCAGCCATTTTCCTACATCAAAGAGAATTGGAAAGAAAAACACCTGTTTACAACCTTGACACAAGGAAAACAACCACACAGCCCTTTCCAGCATCCCATCTTGCCATTTTTTTTTCAATGTGGCTGCTCTGGGTGCTTTGCAACCCACCTGAAATTGGCTCCCGGCCCACAGTTTGGAAACCACTGTTCTATATGAGTAGATACCCTAAGTCCTCACTTAAAGGTGTTTCATTCAATCATCTGACCCTCGCATCCTCCATGGCCGCACGTTGTAGGGCTAGCAGAAGCTGCTTCTGGGTCACGTCAGGCCTATGGCCCACTTCTTTGGCCTTGTCGTGGCCCAGAATACCTTCCGGGTAGCCACAAGGCATTCTGGAGAACGACCGTGCTTTGCGGCATGACAGGACAGTGCTCAAGGTGCCTGCCACTTGAGAGCTTACCCGTGGTTAAATTTGGTTTCGTTATACGTCATTTCGCCTGAAGCTGCAGTTTCCAAGGACCTGTCAACAACTTCTAGTTGGTAACTTCTGTTTGCTGGTTTGCCTCTATAGCACTGTTAACACTGAAAAGATTGTTCGACTTATCCCATTACCGAGTGCATAAGTCTGGTGACCTTTTCCATGAATGGATATAGCCACAAGACAGTGGAGGTTTGAAGTTGGAGTTTCCCTTCTCCTAGAAGATGGTTCTTCCACTTTATCTGCCGTTGGGGCATAAGCCCTCTTCCGCCTTCAAGACCGTTGACCATCTTCTCCTGTAACCCTGGAAAGGGGTCCTTACAAGGTGCTACCAGCCGGGTCAGCTGGAGCAAGGTTTTTTAAGGAGGTGTTACTCCTCCATCACTCCTCCGGGACTCCTGCTCTGGATTTAGCCTCGAGGTTGACTCCTGAAGCCTTTTCCATGAAAGGATATCGCCACAAGGCAGTGGAGGTTTGAGATCGGAGTTTTCCTTCTCCTAGATGAGTTGCCTTCCAAGGCTAACAAGTCCCATCTACCCGATATATTTGTCCTCGGTGTGGAAGGCATTGTCACTCTCGAATTGGCCTTTTTAGCCATATCAGACGCTGTTCCAGGACCTCTATTCAGAGCACGTTACCATAGTCTTTCGAGACTGAAGGATGCCAGTAACTAGTAACTAAGTCTGGTGGGAACTGCATCCTCTAGTTGGGGCTGTAGAAAATGCACGTAATTTGGCACTTGTTTCTGTCCATACTACCCTCTTGACTGCTATTCAGCGAGCAATCTGGAAGCACAGCCCAATTCTACTGTTGGTGTTAAAAGCATATGTGCACACTGACAGTGAACACAGGTGGTCCGGTGCCTGTGGCTGCAGACGCATTTTGGGGTGACTCCTTTCAAGTTGGAGGTTTCTGTGCACTTGGGGGACTCCATAGGTATGCAAAAGTATAGAACTTAACCTCCCCCCCATTCAGATTTCAATCAATCAACAGTATTTATATACCACTTTTCAACACAAAGTTCACAAAGCAGTTTACAGGCTAAGTGCTACAATGAATCCATCACATCGTTTCACGGAATTCTTCTGCTTAGGCTGCAATCCTTAGCCTTCCTTCTTGAAAGTCAGTTCCATTGCATTCCAAAGGGACTTGCCTTTGAGAAATTAATTTTGGATCAAGAGTGCTATGAAAGCCTTTTTTGGCAACAGCTCTACAAGCCATTGCAAACTGATGATGGAATCCAAAGGTATTCTTAATGCAACCTTTTTCCTATACTATGCTAGTGTGGGAGAGGTTCCCTTGTTCATATTATTCCATGTTAATGAAACTATTATCTGTGGTTCACCTTACATAAAAAAAAGAGTTCCTGATCATACTGAGGGCGCAATCCTAACCTGGAGTTAGGCCGACACAAGGCCCCCCATAAAGCACATTTGGACCACTCTTGGAGTCAGGGAGGATGGTACATGTCTCTCTGACTCCGAGAGTGGTCCAAATGTGCTTTACAGTGGCCCTTGTGCCAGTCATGTGCTGACCTGACTGTGCCAACTTAACTCCAGGTTAGAATTGTGCTTTAAGTGCTTAAGGCACCAGGGAATGAGAATATCTGTTTTTTTGCATGACAACCTGAGAAATCTAATCTCACTTTCATACCCGCAGAAGGTGGAACAGGATTGCCTCTGTTGGGAGAACTTTGTGTATTCCGTGTATGGGGGCTCAACGCACAAACAGTTGTGCACATATGGGGTCTGCACTAGGCACCCTCACGGTTCCCGTTTGCAGATATAGTTGTATATGTGTCGAGCCTATTCTCCTCCTCCCCCTGATTGGTTGACACCAGTGGCACAATCCTGCTCTTCATTCGTACATTCACTCAATGTCTAGAGATGAAGATGAGAAAAGAGCTTGTATCTCTTCCTGTCTCTCTGTTTACCAGAAAGTAAGTCTGCTCAAGCTCCCCGGCAATCTCACTTTCTCCTTTTATCCCTAGACATTCAAAAGGAAGCCTGAGCACTTTCCGTTCTTCTTCAAGCATGTGCTGGAAGCCTCCTTGGCAGAGAGCGATGGTGAATTCTTTCTGCAGGAGCAGACAATCCTCCTGCTCTTCCTCGATCACTGCTTCAACAGTCTGGTAGGCTTCCTGGCTTTTGTCCTTTTCAGTTTCTCCCCAAGACCTGTCAGATCCTGAGTTTGAGAAAGCCCTGCAGATTTTACAAGATGTTCTTTATCAGACAAGTGCTTAGCGGCATGGTCCAGGGATGAGTGAGAGGGAGCTTAACAGTATGCAAGTATATTACAAAGGTTCTTTTTGTATTTTCTGGTAGCATTTAGTATTACAAAGCTGATGCCTGCCCTGGGCCTCTCTGCAAAGAGTCGGCTGTAAATACCACTAAATTACGCTTGCAATGTATCATATGAATTTCAAATCTGAATAGATTTGGAGGATATTCTCTTAGGTCAGACTTGCAGAACTACACACAGACATGTCAAAAATGGGTGATGACGTTGATTTTGCCTTCCCATATTAATGGCACAATTCTAACCTGGAGTTAGGTCAGCACAGTTAGGCCAGCAAAGTTTGGCTGGCACAAGGGCCATTGTAAAGCGTGTTTGGACTCCTCTCTGAGTCAGGGAGGATGGTGCACATCTGTGTGCTGGTCCAAACATACTTTATGATGGCCCTTGTGCTGGCCTAATTGTGCCAGCCTAACGCCAGGGTAGGATTGTGCCCTAAAACACATAAGACTATGCCTACTAGCTAAGTATGGTTGTCCAGTTTAAAACAAACAAAAAAACCACTCCTTTCCCCCCCCACCACTTTCAGCCTGTCAGAATGCTAGCAATCAATCAATCAATCAATCAATCAAATAGTATTTATATACAATCAATCAATCAAATAGTATTTATATACAAGGGACATTGTAAAGTATGTTTGGACCAACACAGAGATGTGCACCATCCTCCTCAACTGTGAGCTGCCTTGGTTTGCCACAGTTGTAGTTGTAGATCAAAGATCTCCAGACTTTTCAGTACGAGGGCCACATCGTATATTTTACAGATTTTCATGGGTCAGAAAAACCGAATGAATGTTTTATGAATGAAATTTGCAGCGCAGTCCTATCTCCCGCGCAGTGCCGGCACAACAGGGTTGAGCCGGCGCTGCACACTTAGCGCTGACGCGGGGGCACCGATCGTGTGCTCCGTATCAGTGCTAAGGCCACAGGGCCAGTGCTGCTGGCAGTGGCCCTATAGCGCCCGTGCAGTGCCTCCCTTGCATCGGCTGAAGCCTGCCGGCATAAGGGAGGCGTGCTGATAGCGCGCCCCAGGGATTGGACGGAGGCGGGGGGCGGGACAAGGGGGGGGCTTCGGATTCGTCCATAAGGCCGAATCCTAAGCCTGTTGGAGAGGCTGTGTGGCCCCGATTTGGGCTGCGTGGTCTCCTTGGATGTGCGCCAAGTCTCCCCTACAGTAAGGGAGCACACACTCTTGCTGCAGGAGGCTCCAGCCTCCCCCAGCCCAGCGTTGGATATGGCGCTGGTCAGCCGGCCTTGCCATTCCAGCGCTGGGTAGGATTGCGCTCCCAAGTGAATAAATAAGTTTTACTTGGATTTTTTTTTTTTTTTGTAATCGGCATGATATGATTCAGAACAAAAAAACGTGACGTTTACAAAGGAACAATGCCGTGCTGCAAGTGATAAATGGTTTATAATGAGTAAAAATGTCGATCACTCTTAAGTTGTTGCGAGCTGCATAAAACCTTGTGGTGGGCTGGATCTGGCCTCTGGGCTGTAGTGTAGAGACCCCTGATGTAGACAATAGCTTGGAACTGTAGCAGATGAAGGTCTGCTGGTGGAAGGAGCATTCCCACATCCTCCTTTTACTGCAGTACGCCAACCCACTCCAGAGGGTTGAGGGGGAACACACACACCCCGGGAGTGGCATGCACCTGCAGGAGAAAGGGACAATATAATAGGAGACAGAGACCCAATGCTCCGCATGCCCAACTAGTGGCAAGTGGCGGTGCCCTCTGCTTCCTGAATGCACCCTTGGTTCCAAGCTCGTATAAGTATCTTAATTGTTTGCTTTTAACTTCTTGCGACAGGAAGTGGATTTGATTAGAGGACAAGCCCAACAGCTCATCTCCTTGCCGATGTGGATGGGGCTGCAGCCTGTAAGTGTGCCATGGAAAAGAATGGGGGGAGCCTCTGAAGAGTCGTACAGGTGGCGGGTTCACATCTACTCCCAACATCCACTCTCCCCCCCCCAAAAAAAAAAAATCACTCCACGCTCAGAATATTTGCTGTACTCAAAATTCGCTGTGTTTCATGTTGGTCACTGAAACAATGTTTGTCTTTTGGGCTGATGTCTTGCAAGTCAAGTTCAAAGCATGTTGCGAGTTCTCATTATATCGCATATGTTGCGCCCATTGTCTTGATGTGACTTCGCTTCTAGTTGCAGAGCAGGCCCACAGTGGTGGCAAGCAGAGTGGTGTGTAAATCTATTACCTGCCATGGCCAAGCTGCAGGCCGTTCTGCTTCTTCCATGCCAAAAACTCCTACTGCTACCACCTCTGTCCTTCAGAGCACCATTCTAACCTGGACTTAGGTTGGCACAGTTAGGCCATTCACGTTTGGACCACTCTGTGAATCAGAGAGGCCAGCTCACAGGCGTGTGCCATCCTCCCTGACTCCCGAGAGTGGTCCAAACATACTTTACGGTGTCCCTTGTGTTGGCCAGACTTTGCTGGCCTAACTCCAGGTTAGGATTGCACTCTCAGGAACTCATTAGCTGGAAACGGCAGAAGAAGAAAACCTTGATAATATTTTCAAGCTATAGGAGAGCCCAGTTACCATGCAGGCTGCCCTTTCCGTCATGACATCTCAGCATAGCCCAGCAGCTGAGAATAGCTGGTGGTGGGGCTGAGAGATCCCGAGGGTAGAGAAAGAGCTTCTGGGGCCGCATCCTGCCCATGGGCCTTATGTTTGACACCCCTGGTTTACGTTATTACGTTTGTCTTTGTTAGAGAATAACTGTGCCAATGTAAAATGCATGTGAGCGCAATCCGTTTGCAGCGTTTCAGTATCATCCTACCGTCGTAGGCTCGCCTGGAGCTCGAACTGAAAAAGACACCGAAGCTTCAGAAGTTTTGGAATTTGATCAAGAAGAGTGATGAAAAGATGGGTGAAAAGGCACGGATGCAGTAAGTGTGATTTAATAAAATTGGCACAGGACCCATTGGGGAGGGGTGGGAAGTGTTTTCTCTGATTTGGAACCCCCCCCCCCCGCTTTGGCTTGCTCCATTGCACGATGCCAGCCTAAGGACCAGGGCAAAGCTGTGTGTGTTCATGACTTGCTGGCATCGTCCCAGATGGTATGCCTTGGCCCTCTCTTGCTCTCTCCCATCGAAAGTCTGCAAAGGACCCCATCCAAGAGCCTGCAGGATCGATGGTTCATCTCAAAATATCAGGCCGCTTCCAAGCCCCACACAACTCATTTTGAAGTGCAATACGTGGCTTTTGTGACATTGAACAACCTTAGCCTAGAGAGAAAGACTCGTCTTCTCACAGACCAAAGCCTCCCATTTGAAAAACAGCCCAGAAAGATTCCGGACCTTAGTCTTTTCAACCTCACTGGTTCCAACCTTAGTCTTTTAGCTGGATCCAGGCTTAGGTATCTACTCTGAAACGCTGGCCTTTCTCTTCATGATAGGCCTGGGTTCTGCGGACATTTCAGCACAAGGGCCACGTTGTGTATATTACAGATTTTTTTTCAGGCTGAAAAAAAATCAGTTTTATAAATGAATGAATGAAACTTAAATGAAGGAAGAAGTTTTATGTGGATCTTTTTTGTAATCAACTTGATACAATTCAGAACAAAAGAGAAATGTGGCATTTACAATGGAACAAGGCCGTGCTTAAACATGCTTACAGAGAAATGCTCTATAATGAGTAAAAATGTCAAATATTTTAAGTTGCTGCGGGCCAGGTAAAATCTTGTGGTGGGCCAGATGTGGCCCCTGGGCCAGGGTTTGGAGGCTCCTGTTTAGATAGGCAAAAGACAGCAGTCCCTTATCTATTGATAATTTTGTATGTCTCATGATTGAGACATACAAAATTATGCATGAAAGGGATAAAGTCGATAGAGGGATGTTCTTTTCCCTCTCTCAAAATACCAGAACCAGGGGGCATCCACTAAAACTGAGGGTTGGGAGAGTTAAAACAGATAAAAGGAAGTATTTTTTTACCCAGCGGGTAGTTAATCTGTGGAACTCTTTGCCACAGGAGGTGGTGATGGCATCTGGTCTTGATGCCTTTAAGAGGGGATTGGACAGATTTCTGGAGGAAAGGTCCATCGTGGGCTATAGGCAATGATGGATTGTGCAACCTCCTTACAAAGGTGGTGGGCTACTGGTACCGGGTGCAAGGGAGTGGCAACAGGATGCAAGCATCTTGTTGTCTCATGCCTCCCTGGGGCACCTGGTGGGCCGCTGTGAGATACAGGAAGCTGGACTAGATGGGCCTTTGGCCTGATCCAGCAGGGCTCTTCTTATGTTCTTATATTGTTTTTTCCAACATAATATGGAAATTGTTCTTCTGTAACCCCTTTGCAGAACTGCAAAACTTGATGACTAATGGAAGACTTATTTCAAAATGCTATTTTATCAATAGCTGATAAAACCTTGTTTTCTGTCTAATTTTAAAATAAAATAAAATACAGTCACTTCTTGTCTTACTCAGGCGTTACCTTCCAGTATCAGCGTGCAAAGCTAATCTCGTGTATCGCATATCAATTACGTTAATAATCCCTTGCATCTAGAAAAATACGTACTAGCCCTTTAAATATCCCAAGAGGCAGGCGCAGACTGGGGAAAGATCTCAGATGCACGCTCAGGCACAAATTTAGTAAGCTCCCACTTGTGGTCCATGAGCCACAGGTGGTCCACGAGATCTTGAGAAGTGGTCTGCGAAGTCTCAGGAAGAAGGTTTGCCTTCGATCACTTCCCCCATGGACCACCAGAGAGAGTGGAGAACAGACCGCCTGTGGCCGCAGTTAGAACTGAAGTGTTGGCTTTGGCGGAGGGTGGACTGTTACGCACCTTCTCTGGTGGTCCACGGGGCAGTGCTCACTTGGGAGACATTTCCCCACCAGAGAGAGTGGTGGGTAACCCACAGATCTTCTCTATAAATAATAGATCTCTAATAGATCTTCTCTAATTATTACAAATTTAATTGTATTTTTGTTTCCGTTTGGGGTGATGACGTTGCATGGGGTGCCCAGCGATTCTGGTTTTTGCCTCAGTGGCCTGCGGGCGCCTGAAGCCCATTGGGAACCACCGGCTTAAAATACTGTTTCCCGGGTTGGTTGGTTTGTGGTTTGCCGATTGTGTGTAATTGAATTTGCGCAAGTCAACTGCACGTAAGACGAGGGGCGACTGTGGTTGTGAAGGCGATTTTAATTCATTGCCCGTACCCCAGTGCTGGAAAGTTGGTTAGGATTGTGCCCTTAGTCTTTGAAAAAAATGACTGTTTATGCAGATGATCAATGGCTCAGTCTGTAACTGACTTTTTTGTTTTGTTTTAGAGCATACCAAGAAAGAAGATTTCTTTCCCAATTGATACAGAAATTCATCTCAGTATTGAAATCAATACCTGTTTCAGGTATGTGGGATGTGTATATCTATGAGCAGGAGACCTTTTGCCCTGCTCTCTGAAATAACCATTTTGTTATATGATTTTTCTCTAACTGCTTTGTGAACTTTTTTAGTTCTTTTTGGGGAGGTTAGAAAGCAGTATCCAAATATTCTTAATACCCTTGCTCTTCCATTTCAGTCAGCGGTTCCCAACGTCCTACTCAAATGTTGGGATCGCTGTAAGTGCTGGAGGGGGGGGACTGGGGCAGGCGGGGGTGCCCGACAGCACTGCAGAGATTGCGGTGCTGTGGGAACCCCAGGGGCTCTTAACACATCGGTAAGGGGGGGTCATGCTGACCTCTGGCATGGTCTGGGAGGCTCGCAGCCCGCTCTGCATCTGGGACAGGCGGGGGTGCCTGACAGCGCCACAGAGATCAAGGAGCTGCAGGCACCCCAGGGGCTCTTAACGCATCGGCGGGTGGGGGGGCCATGCCGACCTCTAGCATGGTCTGGGAGGCCCACAGCCCCTGTTGCGAGCCTCCCCGATGCTGTGAATAGCCCTGTTTGGTGTGTGCAAAGCACTTCCTCTTTTCTACATTTCTACATTTCTCTGCAGTCTTCAGTGGACTCTGTGTGTGTTTGTGTACACATTATGTGGATTTTATTAGCCCGAGGAAAATTTTATTTATTTATTTATTTATTTTAAAGATTTTTACCCCGCCTTTCTGCCTAAAAAGGCATTCAAGGCGGCAATACAAAAACAATTAAAAAACAGAATAAAAACATCATAATTTAAAAACAGTGATTAAAAACAATATAAAAATACAGTATACAAATACAACTGTTATCCCCTGGATCGAGTGCAAAAAAAATAAAAATACAAGAAATACAAGACCAGCCAGCCTGTCAGCAACTAAAAGCCTGTTTAAACAAGAAGGTCTTCAGTCCCCGCCGAAATACCGCCATTTTGCTCTTGAAAAGATTCCATTCAGATGAAACTTGGACCAAATATAAAGGAGCCCATGTAGAAGTGACCTCGGTTCTCCCATGTATTCTTTTGCTTCTACACTCTCTGCGCAGTCCTTCCGGGCTCAGCATCACGTTCCCTCCGGTTTGGGGGCATGGCGCGGCGGGGCCGTGCATAATGTAAGCGAATGTAATTGCCCAACTACAAAGTAGTTCTTCGCATTAATTTTGAAGCTAAGTATGCTTTAAAAATAAAAGAGTATGGGGTGGTTATTTTTAATCTCTGCCAGTGTTTATCTCTCCTGGGTAGAAGAAAAATGTGACACCTCCAGATATCTTAATTGAGAGTTTATTTTTAGAACAAACACACTTGGCCTGATATTAAATGACCTCAGACCACCTCCTCTTTGCTCACCGTTCTTCCTGTGCATGAAAACCACAATTCTTTGGATTTAGGATTTAAAATGTATTTGAAAGACATCATGTCCCACACTGTGTTAGGCGTTTGTTTTTTTAAATACATGCCATTTTGTCAATTGGTCGTCTTCAATTACACACCCCTCCATTGTCAAAAGATGTTTATGTTTTGGAAATTAAGACTATTTGTGCTTTTTGTTCTTGTGATACGTATTTTAAAATCCTATTTAGCTCTTAAAGCAGTCGGAGAATATGTGATCATGGGAACAGAATCAGTGCTGAGTTCAGAGGGTCCAAAAGCAAAACACTTCTGTGGGACCCCCTCACCAGTCATCGTGGGCCACCAGTTCCACCTCCAAACACCTCAGATATTGTCTGTGTACAGTTTCCCCTCGTCGTACGTGCAGTTGACTTGCGCAAATTGCACTTGGCAACCTCCCTGCCCACCCAACAAAAAACCCCAAGAGACCCCCCCAAAAAACACAGAAAAACAAAGAAAAAACAGTTCAGGCAATTCCACTTGCTATGCTCCTTAGTAAATATGCACCCCAGGGTGAGTCTGAGGTAGAAGACTGAGGGCGCAATCCTAACCTGGAGTTAGGTCAGCACAGTTGGGCCAGCAAGGTTTGGCTGGCACAAGGGCCACCATAAAGTGTGTTTGGACCACTCTTGGAGTCAGGGATGACGGTGCCCATCTGTGTGCTGGCCTCTCTGACTCCAAGAGTGGTCCAAACATACTTTACGGTGTTCCTTGTGCCAACCTAATTCTAGGCTAGGATTGCACCCTGAGGCTGCTGTTCTCTCAATCTCAGTTCCCGCCTGCCTCTTGAAATGTGTAGAGACAGGACCTATTTTTCCAAGGTAAAGGATGTTCAAGGGAATCTTGAGCATACACAGTTTTAACTTTACACACCAGGTCTGGAACGTGAACCTCGCAGAAGACAAGGGGAGACTGTATATTTCCAAAAAAATTCCTGAAAACAGGAAGAGGGAATGATAGGAAGTGCTGGTATCACAGGGATGGTGTATTTCTGTTTGTTAAATGTCAACAGCTGGAGAAAAGCAAAGTGACTCTGTTTTTAGTGTTTGCCTGCTTTTAAAAATTGAAATCACCTTGAAGGGCTGGAATGCTGTGCTCGGTCTCAGATTTTGCTGTGGCACAAATGCTGATCAACGCATGCTGGTGATTGGGAATCACTGGGGCGGGGGGTGGTATACCGCAGTGCCTGAGGATGCAGTGGCAAGCTCACAGGATGTCTCGGGGAACTGCCTCTTCCTGTGTGATCCAAGATGGCAGGAAAACCAGGAAGAAGAGGCCGCCGTGAAAGAGGGGTACTGTGATAATGGTATGTTTGGGAACTGCTGTGTTAGACCAGTGAAGATCACATCCATCATGTTTCACTGTGGTGATCTTCTGCATGCCATTCTGCAGTGCTCAGAACCCAGAGTCCCAGAAAAATTCTTTAGTAGCAGCAGTTTGGGACAATAGTTCTGGGGTCTGTTTTTAATTACCTGTGTTTGCTTCTAGATTCTCTCTCGATGAATAAAGTGCACTACTGTGAACGATTTATTGAATTGATGATAGATCTGGAGGTACGTTGATTTTAAGACAAATGTGTAACCCTTTAGTTTTATTAAGATGCTTCAATAAGGAACATGCATGCAGTGTTTGCCCTTGGTTTTAAAGCAATAGCTGAAACTTCAGTGTCTTACAGGACGCAAAGTCAACCTCCGTTAAATAAAAACACAAAACACCACATTTTGGTGTTTAAGATTCTTTCCAGAAATTAAAATAGATGACTTTTCCTATTAGAAATAATACTGTGGTTCCATCTGCTGACATTGTATCACCTATAGCCACCATCCTAGTATACTTTTAAAACATTTAAAATGAATAAAAAATAAAACTTGGCACGTGAACTTCGAATAAAAACACATCACTTTCTGCCTTTTAAATCACGAAGCCTTCAAAAAAAACCCAACACCATTTTCAAACACCCCTAATTATGAGCTTCCATGAATAGCAGTGTTATCAGAAAAAACAATGGATACATTTCGAAGAGTTAATGCTTTTGTTTTATTCTTATGATCATTACAGCAACAGTGTCAAAGCACTGTGAAATAAGAGATCCTAAAACAAATTCTGGATTTGTTAAGGGCCATAAAATGTAGCGCTTTGTCAGGCACGTTGAAGTTGTTTGAAACAGCCACCGTGTGATGGCTGCTGAGTTTGCGTTAGGCTTCCCAGTTAGATTGCTTACGTAAGAACATAAGAAGAGCCCCGCTGGATCAGGCCAAAGGCCCATCTAGTCCAGCTTCCTGTATCTCACAGCGGCCCACCAGGTGCCCCAGGGAGGCATGAGAAGATGCTTGCATCCTGTTGCCACTCCCTTGCAACAGAAAGGTACTCTGAAATAGCCCACCACCACTGTAAGGAGGTTGTACAATCCATCATTGCCTATAGCCCACAATGGACCTTTCCTCCAGAAATCCGTCCAATCCCCTCTTAAAGGCATCCAGACCAGATGCCATCACCACCTCCTGTGGCAAAGAGTTCCACAGGTTAATTATCTGCTGGGTAAAAAAGTACTTCCTTTTATCTGTTTTAACTCTCCCAACCCTCAGTTTTAGTGGATGCCCCCTGGTTCTGCTTCCCGATCCCCCGTTTTTTGGCTTGCCATGTGGTGATGCTTCTGGGAAGCAGCCGTCACAACTGCCCTTAAAATATAATAAGCATAAATATTGAGCATAATAGGTGCCTTCTGGGTTTCTCCAAACCTGGAGAAAGCCCAGCAGCAGCGGTTTAACCCGCATCGCCACCATGTCCCTATGTATGTGAAATAATGCCAGCCTATTATGGATGCACAAATTGCATTATTTAAACTGCTGCTGCTGGGCTTTCTGACCGGAAGGTTGGCAGTTCAAGATTGCGCGACAGAGTGAGCTCCCTTTGCTTGTCCCAGCTCCTGCTAACCTAGCAGTTCGAAAGCACGTAAAAATGCAAGTAGATAAATAGGGACCACTCTGGTGGGAAGGTAACGACCTTCTGTGCGCCTTGGCATAAAGTCATGCCAGCCACATGACCACGGAAGCTTGTCCTCGGACAAACACTGGTTCTTTGGCTTAGAAACAGAGATGAGCACCGCCCCCTACAGTCGGTCACAACTAGGTAGTGGGGAAGCCTTTTTTAATTTCACAAGTGGATTGGCTGCTAATTTTATTTCACAACTTTCTGAATTATTTCACCTTCAGAAAAGGAGTTAAAAATACAACACCTACCTTAGAAGTGGTGGGTACAAAGCATAGGCATACTGGCTCTTCCCGATGGCCTTTTCATGTGCATTTGCCCTGCTTGAAACATCACTGTAAAGCGCATTGTAGCAGATGCGGAGGCCGTCCTCTTTGAACAGCAGGATTTGGAGGAGGGTATGTTAGGTATTCAGCTGGGATGCAGCTGGATCGCTGCCAAACTAGCTTGCTGCACAACATTTCATGCTGGCTCTTTCTGTGCTGAGGGCATTGTAGGAGACTTAAAAGAGTTCAGATAGTTTCTGAAGCCTGTTGTGCTGATTGGAAATGGCAAACCAGAAATCGGCTATAAAAAGCCATCACATTTGCTCTTCTCCTGTAGCTTGTCCCATCTCAACCAAGTGTCTTTACCTATACTTAAGATCCCGTTTCTCCCCCAGGGTTTTTTGATGTTTCGTCTTGCGCTACATGTATACTATGATTGAAGCTAAACTCCTTGAGCAGTTTACCGCTTAGTAGTGATGTGATTTGGGCAAGAGCCAATCTGTGTGCTCTGATTTTGTTTTCTAGTCACTATTTTGTACAGCAAATAAATATTCTTCACCTCTGCTCTTTTTTTTTTTTTTTTTTAATCATCGCTGGTTGCTTAGTGGTGGTGACAGGGTTCTGTCTAAAACCTTCTGACAATTGCTGACAAATTTGGCTCTTTTGTATTGCACATGCTTCTATAACATAGTGCTCAAGTTCTCCTATAACGTGGCAGGGATGGCCAAATCGTGGCATGTGAGCTTCACGCAGCTCTTTGCCATGTAATGTGCGGCTCACAGAAATACATTGGATGATGTTTCCTTACCTTGAGGAGGCCTCCATGATGACTACCCCTCCCCACTTCAGGATGCAGTGCACAGTCAGTTGATTGCATTGGCACTGAAAAGTAGGTTAGGATTGGGCTGTAAGTTCTAATTAAGTACCGAAGAGGGGTTTAAAGTAGCTGCCCTTTTCAAATAGATTTTGTTGCATCCTATTGTTGAAATATTGTACTCATGGGGAATGCCTCATGTTAGTAATTTTAAAATTCACAAAAGGAATAGGGGGCACACCTGAACTGATAGCAGGTACACATGCATCAGTTGGCATATGAATATCACAGTCTTGATCTTTCAGCAGGATCTATATTGTGTCCCAAGCATGGACATGTACAAAATTATGTGAGTAGCCTGTGGTGCCACCAATTTATTGGCGGTGACTTTTTCTGCCTCCCCTATTCTTCTGCAGTCCCATATGTTCCTTCGATATTCCCTCCTGGGGATTGGAGGATCCTGCTGAACAGATTGTCATATGATGCTGGGTGGGGGTTGCAGGTGGAAAAGCAAACTGTCAACCATCAGCCCCTTACCCCAGCATGAAGGGATTCATTAATGGAGTTGATATCAATGGGCTTCATAGTAACTAATCCCCACCAACTTCTGGTAGAGCACTGAATCCCCATTGGTCTTCTAGTGCAGTGTTATTCAAAGTGTGGGTCAGGCCCCACTTGGTGGGTCGCGGAAAGTTGGGAGCAGCCATATTGGAAACTGCAGACCTTACTCCTGTTATATTCTTTTTGTGAGTGTTAAGAGTTTGAATTTAAATTTTGTGTTTAGTCCAGTGCTTTTCCATAATATTTTGTTCTAATCCTGCTTTCTGTCAGGGATGTTTCGTGGTTGTACAATTGCTGCAGTCCAAGAATGCCAACTTACATTTCAGGAGTGTTATTTTATTATGTTACAATGACATCACTTCTTTTTTCATGATGTCACTGCCTGCCACAACATCACTTCCAAGTTAATGACATCACTTCTGGTGGGTCCTGACACAAGTGCCATTCCAAAAAGTGGGTCCCAGTCTAAAAAGTTCAAATACCACTGTTCTAGTGGGTAACAAGAAAACCTCAAACCATGTGTCAGATTATGTATCACGTGATATTGTCTCTTCTAGGCCCTGCTCCCGACAAGGCGCTGGTTTAATACAATACTCGACGATTCCCACCTGGTTGTACACTGTTATTTATCCAGTCTCGCTAAAAGGGGCAAGGAGGGTCATCTTTTTTGCCAGGTGAGATACGCTGTTATTTTGGAGAGGCTTCTTGGAGCTCATCAAAATGCTTGCCAGCCTATGGGGTCCAACATCATTATCTGCTAATGGTAACTGGGAAGTAACAGCTGCTGCTTGATCTCTTAGTGTTGGGTCTTGTTGGGGAATTGGGTACTTCCTGAGAAGCACGTGGTACAGGGACTCAACCAAGCTCACCAAATCCTGTTGTGCACTACTTCAGTGATACTGTGCAGAAAGGAAGTAGGGATTTTGGCATTGCATCAGTTTGGCTAAGCATAATTTGTTGGTGTTTGGGTTGTTTTCCTTTTCAAAATTATAGGTGTGCTGTCAGGAACTGCACATAATGACTCAGGCACATGGAAGTGTCATATCAGAATATATTTGAGGATTGTGTATTGATTCACAATTTAGTAATTAGTTTGAAGTAATGCACTGAAAGACGTCAGAGTTCAGCATAATTTTGATTTGGGACAAATTAAATGCTTACCACATTAAACTGTGAGCCCCTAGCACTGTGGTCCAAAAACAAACCATGGTTATACCAAATTTAGTAAACGTTCATCAAATGTATAACATTACATTTATGCGATAATACTATTATTTACCTAGCAGAATTATATGCCCCAAACACGGGGTTAAGATTGGGGTTTGGTGAACATTTACTATTTTGGGGGAACAAAAGTGTTTTGTTTTGTTTTAGGAATGTGTTCATTAAATTTGGTGATCACTTAAACGTGAGCCATGTAGATTTAAGAAGAAATTCAAATACATTTACTGGGAGAATGTGAAGCCCATTCTATTTTTCAGTTCATTCTAGGCCAATTATAGGGTCACACATTTCTCTTTCTCTCAGACTTCCAAAGGGGCTTCTTCATGTTTTCTGCTGTTAGGTATTTTCGTCCCTCAAATGGGAATGAAAAAAACATGCTTTTTTTCCTACCGCATATACCTAATTTATCATGAATTTGTTCTAGCTTTTGGACATGCTAAAATTCTACACTGGCTTTGAAATAAATGATCAAACTGGAAATGCATTGACTGAGAATGAGATGACGACAATTCACTACGACCGAATTACTTCCCTCCAGGTGCGTCATGCTCTCCATTTCTGCCCTTAAAGTTGTCAGGATTTCCCTAAGTGTCTCTTTATTAAAGCTGTTTTGCAGTAATGGCCACCCAACTCTTTCCTTCCACTACTATTGCTCAGAACTCCACCATGCAAGATTAATATTGCTTGAATGTTTCAGAGGCGATGACGAGCTTGCCAAAGACCACCACTGGTTTTTAAGTCTAGACACGATGAGCCTGAACTTGCATTTGCGGTGCATATGACAGTCTTTGAGTCGCATTTGGGAAGCGTCGATACTACATTTGCACTGGTTCGGCTAGTGTTGGTGAATTGAAAGCCCTCTCTTCTGTGATACTTTAATTCTTAGAGAGACTGCAAGTATCTGCCACATCTGGGCTGTGCGTTTGGGATGGTCTTATGTTGACACCAGGCTCTGACATATTAATGGTTATCTGGAAGTCGTCGGGGGGGGGGGATATAATATTGATACCTGATGTAGTTACGGTCAATCTTCTTTATATGCAAACTCACTGTCTGTGAGTTCACTTATCTGTGAGGGGCAGAATTGCTACCAACCTCATTACTGCGCCTTTGTCATCCACTACGCAGGGACCTTCAGAACGGCACCTGAGACCAGTGCAGACCCCTTTAAAATGGCCTGCAGAAGCATCTGCATGGAAGGGATAGAGTCGATAGAGCATTGTGGGTGGGTGGGTGGAGCATTATGCATTGAAGGGATAGAGTCGATAAAGGGATGTTCTTTTCCCTCTCTCAAAACACCAGAACCAGGGGGCATCTGCTAAAACTGAGGGTTGGGAGAGTTAAATCAGATAAAAGGAAGTACTTTTTTACCCAGTGGGTAGTTAATCTGTGGAACTCTTTGCCACAGGAGGTGGTGATGGCATCTGGTCTTGATGCCTTTAAGAGGGTATTGGACAGATTTCTGGAAGAAAAGTCCATCGTGGGCTATAGGCCATGATGGATTGTGCAACCTCCTTACATTAGTAGTAGGCTACTTCAGAGTACGGGGTGCAAGGGAGTGGCAACAGGATGCAAGCATCTTGTTGTCTCATGCCTCCCTGGGGCACCTGGTGGGCCGCTGTGAGATACAGGAAGCTGGACTAGATGGGCCTTTGGCCTGATCCAGCAGGGCTCTTCTTATGTTCTTATGCTGGCTTGCTGGAGATCTGGATTTGTCTGATGGCAGATAATATAAGGGACCCCTTGCACCTAAGCCCTCTCTTGAATTTGCTATCCGTGAGACTTTCCAGGAAACGAACCCAGCAGATAACAAGGACAGATTGTATCTTGTGCTCACTCAGAAGAGCTGAAGTCACCTTTTTCACCTCATTTGATGGTCCACTTCTTATTGGGTGCCACCTTGCACTTTTCTTGGAGGTCTGCGCTCGTCATGTTTGCTTTAAGAATTTTGCACAAGTTGCGTTGTTGGGTGAAGAGTTCCTTTGACCTTCCTTCTGCTTCTTGGCTGATTTCTAGAGAGCAGCTTTTGCACACTTCCCGGAGCTCTACAATTTTGCGCTCTCAAACGTATCAGCTGTGGACACGCACGACTCCCTGGTCAAACTTTTCGGGCCTCTGAGGTATGCTTCTTTTAATTTGGTTGTATCAAATGTATTATATTTTTTTATCCAACCCTTCCTCAATGGAACTCAGGATGACTTCCATGGGGTAGGTTAGACTGGGTCCACAGTCACTCTACTGAGCTTTATGGCTGAGCAGGAATTTGAACCCAGGTCTCCACAGTCCTGTAAGGGATGTGGTGGCACTGTGGGTTAAACCGCTGAGCTGAGCTTGTTGACCGGAAGGTTGGCAGTTCAAGACCACGCAGCAGCGAGAGCTCCTGTTGCTTGTCCCAGCTCCTGCCAACCTAGCAGTTTGAAAGCACCTAAAAATGCAAGTAGATGAATAGGGACCACTTTGGTGGGAAGGTAACGGCGTTCCGTGCACCTTGGTGTAAAGTCATGCGAGCCACATGACCACAGAAGCTTGTCCTCGGACAAACGCCAGCTCTATAGGCTTAGAAATGGAAATTAGCCCTGCCCCCTACAGTTGGTCACGACTAGACCATTTGGTCTTGGGGAAACCTTTACCTCCACAGTCCTAGTATGACAACCTCACCACCACACCATGCTGGTTCTCCCACGAATATCTCTTTTGTTTCTTAGCTGAAATGGTTGCTCAGTGATGGCTGGCCAGCAGGTGATAGTTAATGGCCCATGATATAGAGCAGGGGGCTCCAAACTCCAGCCCGCGGGCCTGATCCAGTGCCTCCCCGATCCTTCCCCTGCATGAGTAGTGCTTCGAGTTCCTCCGGGGAAGCAGCAAAAAACCCTTATTACAGCTTCAAGGGGTCTTTGTGGCTCGCCGCGTCCGGGGTCTGCTGTCCCAGCCAGCCACATGCCTTATTTTCTGTGCATGGGCTCCAAGTCCCCTTGGAGCTGTAGTAGGGGTCTATTGCACCTCTGCCAGCAGAACACGAAGTGCCATTTGCACTGGGGAAGATTTTCCCTGCAGCAGCGGTCTCCAGTTTGGAGACCACTGATGTAGAGGATCATGAAGGCAGTGCTCTTGTTGGCTCCTTCCAAAACTGCAACTCCCCAGTAGAGTTTAAAGGGCCGGGAGCAGCTCGTGCTTGTGGGGGGTTTGGATGGCAAAAGGAGTTGTCTGGTAATTTTGTGTAATTTCCCCCATCATTATAGGTAAGGATTTGGATGATAACCTCTTCCAAATGCATACAGTGTTGGCTTCCAGTTGGCTAGAATACCATGCTGTCTAGTCAGCGTCTTGGCCAGCAAGTTAGATAGCCTGTCCTTTGAACCATTCCCATCTTTTCTTATTATTTCAAGCCACGCTGTTAGAAATTGAAACTCAGCCGCTGTATTTCTGCCTTGCAACAACAATGCAACTCTTTATGTTTTATTGTCTAGTCCAAATACGCTCCACCAGGTGGCATCATATCTCTGCTTATTGCCAGCCCTACCCGAAGGGGAAGATACAAGCTACGAAAAAGAGTTTCTCCTAGAACTGTTGGTAAATGTTCTTGTACCTGTTTTTTGCTGAGACAAGGTTTTTTATTTGGGGGGGGGGGACATGACTTTTTGCACAATGATAATCTCTATTGCATAGCACATGGGGACGTTCCTTAACGAAGCAGCTGAAAAAAGATGAACGAACAAGTGAGCTGCCTGTTTATTTTTGCCCATTGTATGCCATTCTTAGGTTACAGTAATATTTACATGCTCACAGTAAAGGGGAAACTTTTCTTGTGTAAATGTATCTGTTTAAAGAGGATGGCCTGGCCAGGTTCAGCAGGGAAACCTAACAAGCATAGGAATGGTTCCAAATGCAATCTTAAAGGGGCGACAGGATGCAAGCCTCATGTTGTCTCGTATGCTCCCTGGGGCACCTGGTGGGCCGCTGTGAGCTACAGGAAGCTGGACTAGATGGGCCTTTGGCCTGATCCAGCAGGGCTCTTCTTACGTTCTTCTTACGTTTTTAAAACTGTTTCTTGAGCAGCCTGGTCCTAACCTGGGCTGGAACAGGCAGCCTGCCCCGCATCCAGCACAAGGTTGGGGCCAGCTAGAGCGCAGGCCGGGGGAAAGGGATTTCATTTCCCTTACCTCATGTCACATGGCAGCCACCCCCGTAGGGCTACCTGGATTTGCACCAGCAAAATCGCCGACACAGATCCGAGGGGCCCGGCAAGGCCGACCGGGCCAGGGATGGAGATTTGGATCCGGCGTGTGTTGGCTTGAGCCAGTCCCATCCCTGGGCCGGGTCGCCCACAGGTCTGCTCTCCCCCACCGTCTCCAGCCCCCTGTGCCAGCCTCCCTTGGCTAGCCAATGCTCATGGGCGCAGGCCTGGGAAGCGGCATGGGGAGGCCAGCAACCCCCCCCCCCTGCGCTGGCCTCCCCACCTCCAGAGTAGGCACAAGCAGCATGTTTGTGACACTCCGGAGCTGGCACAAGTAGGTCAGATTTGTGAAGTGGGGAGAAGTGCAGTAATTTACTTCCAAGTAGTTCCAAGTCACTTCTTTTTAATTGCCTTGGATTTTTCCAGCCATGTACCTTCCTCCAGGTGAATTCCTCCAGGCCTTCAGAATATGCAGAGAGATCTCCCACTTGCAAGGGCTTCCTACTGGTTTCCTGGCATGTGCGCTTGGAGCTGCCCCTTCAGTTGTTGCATTGGGACTTGCAGCCAGGATCTGGCTCAGAAACTCAAGGCACAGTCCTGACCCGCCTTCTAGCACCGACCGGGGTCAGGGCAATGCGGCTCCAAGGCAAGGGAACAAACATGCCCTTCCCTTGAGGAGGCCTCCGTGACAGTCCCCCACCTGCAGGATGCAGCACCTGCCCCAGTGGCACAGCTACGTCAGTGCTGGAAATTTGGTTTGAATCGAGCCCTTATTTTATAATTCCTTCGTCATAGAATGACCACTAAAATAGATCTGTGGAATGGCATCCTAATGCACATATAATAAGCCCACTTGACATTTTAAAAATCAATCTTGCATATCTCTGAGCACATTTACATGGAATTAAGTGTCTGATTTTAGTCAAATTTATCTGATGTCATTGTGCGTAAGACCAGTTTTTGAATTTTTTTTTTAACACGCTGTCGTCCTTATTTTTGGTCTTGGAAGTACTAATCCAGGATAATGGAGACATTTAATTGATAACCATCTCAGTCAAGTGTCTTTCTGATAAATTGCCAGTGTGCAATGTTTGAGCCGTACGTGGGTCATGCTAACTATTGTGTGATAATGTTGCCATGAAGTTTTGCCTTATATTTGGCGGCAGTTGAATCTCTTTGCAATGTTGCTAATGCCTTGCTGGACACCTGCCATGCAATCTGAGACTGCGCTCACGCCCTGTTCAAACCATGGTAATTTTTCTGCTGACTTCAGCGTACTATGTCTATGCACTCACTTGGGCATGTACGTGTCTTAAAAATGGGCTTTGTGTGTATTGAGAAAGGCATAAGCCAAAAGCATCAAAATATTAAAGCCTTCTTTGTTTTGTTATTTGTTTTTGTTTGTATGTATGTTACAGGGTATGCTGTTTGTGGCTTGGCCAAATAATTTTGAGAAGGCCTGAAAGAGAGAGAGAGAGAGAGGTCTTGCCATTTTTGAAACATAGATTGCCTGTTGTCAGTCGGTCACCCAAATGTGATTCCTGATACAGGCAGATTATCCCTTATTTGGACATCTGAAATCCAGACATTTTCATTCAAAACTTAAAAAAAAACTTTCTGTAGTGTGAACTTTAGAAGGTCTTGTGCACATTCCCATGTACAGGTTGTAAGTTCTATTCTCTGCTCTGTGGTGTGTGCCATTGTTGGAAAATGTCAAATAAGCCAGCAGGCACCCGTGGCTAACAGTGAAAAGAGCAAGAGAGAAGCATTATATTTATGCAATATTCTGAAATCCAGAAACCTTCCTGTCTCATGCAGTCCGGGGATAAGGGATACCCAACCTGTATTTCATCATGTACCTCTTATTCCTCTCTCTCTTTTCTCTCTCTCTCTCTCTCTCTCTCTCTCTCTCTCTCTCTCTCTCTCTCTCTCTCTCTCTCT